>JAQQAC010020896.1:63351569-63366413 GCA_029783875.1 Phataginus tricuspis
CACACACACACACACACACACACACACACACACACACACACACACACGCACACAGCTGTGCTGGCCAGGTGACACCTAGGGTCTCTACCTCTCAGCTCCGGGCTGAAGCCCCCGCCTCACTCACTCCTGACAAGGTATGCCTATTCATCTCCCCAGTGCCCGTCGGGGCACCTGGGACCTGCCAGTCCCTCCTGCTGGTCACTCCCCAGCCCCAGCCCAGGGCCTTGCAAGAAGGCTGTTTGTGGCCTGCCTCCTGTGGAACGGACTCTGCTCACGGAGACTGGTGGTTGGACCTGGGGTGTGGGTATTTTTCCAATGCCTCCTCGATTGACCTTTAATCACACTGTTTGCCCAGCTCCCTGAACCATTCACTTCCACCTCACAGCGACAGCACATCAATTAGCGGAGGGCGCGCTCCAAGCTTGAGCTCCTGGACACAATCAAGCATGACAATCCACAAATAAGAAAGAACTGGAGAATTAATTAAGGTCTAAACAAATTAATTACCAGTCCCCAATCAATTCTGATGCCAGCACACATGCTCCTGGGCTCACCGTCTTCCCTAACATCTCCATGTATAAATAGAAACTGAGATTTCCCACATGATTGCGGTTCTAGACCAGGCCACAGCCGGGCTTGAAACTGCCTCGAGGGAGAGAAGTGGCTGCAGTGAACGTCCTCCGGGCTTCCCACGCACTGAGCGCGCACACGTGCACACGGATTGGCTGGCAAGCCAGGGTGAGCCTGGAGGCAGAATGCTCCCGGGAGGCTGCCGGGTGGCTCTGGGACCTCCAGACCCCTCAACCTCTCGGCCGAGGGGTGTCCCGGGTGGGCTTGGAATGGCCTTGGGCTGGGCCTCTGAGGCCGGGGTGCTGGCCAGCTCAGGATAACTTTCAGTGAGTCTGAATTTGTTTACTTGCCTGTTAAATGGGGATGACTCACTCTGCCTTAGAGTCCTCGCAGAGAGAATTCAGAGAATTGAGGGGACAGAGGCCTGCAGGGAGAGATGTGGCGAGCAGAGGAGCCTCAGGCAGTAATGGGCCCTGCAATCCCAGAGGTCCTGCCATGGCTGCATGGAGGTCCTAGTGGGAAAGGGCTGAAGCAGAGTCAGGTCTGATGCCAGAGGAGTGTGGCAGTGGGGTCAGGAGGGGGAGCCGGGCTCCTGTGCCCAGAGCCTCAGGCCTCTCTCTTGGGCAGCATGAGGGGCCCACTTCCCAGACTTCAGCCTGGGGCAGGACAGGAGGAGCTGGGCAGAGCAGTGGGGAGAAGCGGCTGACTTCCGGGAGCCTCCTTGTTCCCTGGAGTCTGGGCGCCCAGCCTGTCTAGGATGGAGAGAGTGGGGATGTGGCCTCTCAGCACAGGGCACACAGGCCCCTTCAGGACCATCCCTCACCGTGAAGACCCCTTTCTGCTCCCCCCACAACACACACACACACATCCCAGCAACCAAGGCTTAATCTGATCATGTCCACTTGCCTCAACCTACTTCCCATGTGCATTCATGGCTCCATAAGTCCTGTCCCCACATCAGGTCAGGGGTCTACAGGGTGAGGAAGCAAGTCCCAAGCAAGCTTCCTGGTCCCCCTGCAGTGGCTCGGCCCAGTCTGGCCTAGCCTGTGGTGGGAAGTAGCAGCGAATGCCCGTGTGACCCAGGCCATGCCAGCAGGCAGTGCGGCCTAGAGATGCTGTAAGCCTGGGGATAAGGTGGAGGGAGGCAAACAGCAGGGTCTAGACGACGGCCCGAGAGGCTTTTTTAGCCCCTGCAGTATGAGGGGCATGCCTGCTTATCTTGCCCACTGGCTCAGCATCGACCATGCAGATGCGCCTGGATGGACACTGTAGGTGAGAGAGACAGAAGCCTGCAGGTTTCCTTCTAGAGGAGGACAGACTGGGGCTGGAGTCACAGGCGGCACCACGGTCAGGACTCAGGCAGGGGGCCTGAGGAGGCAGCCAGAGAGGGTCTGCTCCTCTCAGGGTGCGGGTGAGCTAAACTACCAGGGCTCTTGACCACACTGTGTTCAGCTGTACAACTGGCTAGGGGAACACAGGATCTCAAGACCCAACAGTGGCTGGACCAGTACAAGGCGGCTTCAGGTTCCTCCCCAACAAGAGCACAGGAGGGGACTTAGGTTGGAACCCAAAGAGGGACAGGTCAGAAAGTCTCAGGTGGGGTTGGCAGAAAGGGTCGAACCCAAAAGCAGGGAACCTCCTCCTGAAGGAGCCCTGGAGAGGTTAAGATCACCCCCAAGGTCACACAGCCAGACGGTCACAGAGCAGGACTGGAATGGGCCCCTGGCAAAGTCCTTGTCTGAAGCTTGGCTCAAGGACAGATTACATCTCGGCCAAGTCCCAGCTCCAGTCCAGGGCAGCTGGGAGCTGCCCCCTTCTCAGGCTGTCCCTAACTCTTTGGCCCCGGATGGTGAGGAACTCAGTATCGGCAGCCATGTTCACTCAATTAGGCCCCTTAACAAAGTCAGATCTAAAGAATTATTCCATTAGTGGCCCATGCCAGAAATAGCTGAGAGTTCATTAAAAGTGTGGAGTTGCTATAGCAATTATCTGGGTTGGCTGAGGCTCGGCCAGGTGGTTGGTCCTGGGAGTTCATTAGCCTCTGGGCCACAGAGGAGGTGGGGCTGCCCGGTAATGGTCTCCCACTGTCTCACGGGGACTTCAGAGCCCTTTTCTAGGAATGGAACCTGGTCTGTGGTCTCATTTGATCCTCCATAGCTCTGGGTTGTAGGAAGGTAGGTACTGTGTCCCCACTTTACAGATCGAGGAGGCTGAGCCCTGGAAGAATGGGGTCGCGACCACGAGACTGGCTCTGCCTCCAGGCTCTTCCGATCGAGCCCTGGCAGCAGGGCGGTCATGGGACTCATGACCGTCCTGGGCTGGCACTGGATGGAGAGCTCGGGGAATGGTTCAAGCCCCGGCTTATCCTTCTCTGACAACCAATCACACACTGCCTCGTGCTTCTTTCAAAGGTATTGCTTTTACAGAGCTTCCCAGTGGGGCGCCCTCTCCTAAACAAGGCGTAAGGCTCGGGAGCCTGACCTCCTTCTGTGCCAGGAACCCCTGTGACAGTCTGGTGAGGTCTACATACCCCTCTCCAAGTAATGTCTCTGCATGCATAAAGCAAAATACACAGGATGACAAAGGGATTATACTGAAATAATTTATCAAAATAATTTTTCCATGGTGATAAAGAAATAGATGTGCTTTTTAACTAATGGATTAAGAACAAAGACCTACCAGTGGAGTGAATGAATATTATAATTCTGAATTAATGTTGGTCATTAAATGATATTTTAAGTTCTCTGCAACAACGATAATGGGACATGAAAATATCTGTGATTTCTTTTGGGAACAAAGTCACAGGTCCTCCTTATTACTCTGGTTTCCTGCCTACATTCATAGGAGGAAGTGTTACATTTTAGATAGAGATCAGCATAAAAATTTTCCCCAGCCATATTCACAAGACTCTATCTACTGACCCTTGGGTTCTGGGGGCTCCAGGTGAAGAATTCCAGGGCTAAACACAGAATCTTGGGCACAGAGCTGGTCAGTGGGGCCCCAGTTCTCCTTGCTTCTCTTCTATCTACACACGTTCTGTTCCAGTCGCCCCAGCCGGAAGCCCCTCCAGCTCAGGAGGTGTGCAGGGGCAGTCCAGCCCCCCAGGAGCCCCGCAGCCCCACACACCTGGGCGGGCCACACGCACCCTGCGCCCCATGTCTTACCTACAGCGGGGAACGGCACGAATCTCTGGACGAGAAGGCGGGTGGCTGGAGTGAACTTGCTGGCTTTCTGGACCAGGACATTAAGGCCCACCTTCGAAAGAGAAAACAGAGCACATGGCGGTGCTGTGGCGGCCTGAGGGAGAAAGGGGCAGGCCAGGGCCGGAGCAGAGAGCGCCGTCCTTGCCGGCAACTGCGCCTCACACCCAAATCCTCAGCATCGCCTTGGCCTGATGCTTCAGAGCTCCAGTGTGGCTGTTCAAAGCCCCACTGCCCAGCCGGCCCAGTTAGGAAGGGAGAGGGGAAAGCATCAGCTACACACACCCCCCCTCAGGGGAGGGGAAAGGAATGGTGGGTAGTTGCTGTTGGAATACATAATCTGCAAATAAGTGATGTGTAAGAACCCCTCATTCCCACCCCAGCCTTTAAGCACCACCTTCCTGAGGCCCCACTGTGGGCCTGGGGAAGAGCCTGGCCAGACCATAATGGCTCAGGAAAGGAAGCTGCACATGCCTGCCCACAGGTGACCGCGGGGTTCAGCAGGGCAGCCCAGAGCACGACAAGGGTGCAGTGTACGTCCTGGGCCCACCTCCCACCTTCACTCAGACCACACTCCCCTCATCGGGCCCCAGACACTGGCCTGTGCCCTATGCTGTCCTGGTCTTTCTAGAATACGTCCAGTCATGCCCGCCACTACCAGTTCCTCCAGCACAGGTGTGAAAAGATACAATCCCCTTCATGTAGCAGTCGTGGCCTGTTACCTCACTTCCCTGCTCCCCTAACACCCCATGTTCTCCTTCCATGAGTCCAGTTTGCAGCTCTTCAGATGACACATGAGCTCCTGGCCTCAGGGCCTTTGCCCATGCTGTTCCCTATGCCAGGAATACCCTCCTTCCTCTACTCAGTTCACACCTGTTCTTTAAGGCCCACCTATGAGCTCCACCTCCAGGGTCACTTATAAACAGTGGGAGTCATTTAACCTTTCTTTGCTTTAGTTTCCTTGCCTGTAAAAAGGATAGTGATATCTGCAGCATCCCAGGGCTGTTAATAGAAGGTATGTGAAGTGTTTAGCATGAGCTTGGCACGTGTGAGGCCTCAATAAATGAAGCTATATGAGAATGATGCCCCCTCTCCCAGGCAGAAAGTCATCCCCTCACACATAGCCAGTCCCTCCTTCCCAGCACTCAGAACACTATCCATGGGTCTGGTGGCCCTGCTGGACTGGGAGGGAGGGACCATGCCTGTTTCGTCTTTGTGTGCCCAGCACTCAGGACATGGAGGCCCGTGGCACATGCTCAGTAACCTCGTGACAGGAATAAATGCAGGAACCAATAAACGGAATGGACAGAGATCACAAAGGCTGGAAGGAGGCTTCTTGGAGAAGGGGATGGAGGGATTAGGCTGGGCAGAGGAAATGGAACTTTGTGGGGAAAGCAGCATGAGCATAGGCATGGAGAGAGAAAAGAAAAGATGCATGTGACCAGACTAGAAGACGGGAGTACAGAGCCAGCCTCTGCCCTGTAGACCTCTCCTGGGAAGAGGGGCACAGGGCCTGCCACAGGACTCCTGGCCACAGGGAGCCCGGGCAGCCTGCCCTGGTCTCCGGTATACCTGGTGGAGGGCAGGCCACCCTGCACCTGCAGCCCTGGCTCTTCTGGGTTGTGGGGAAGGTGCAGAGCTGGGAAGGCCTCTAAAGGCACCTAGAAGGGTGTCCACAGCATCAAGGCAGAGCACAGGGTGGCAGGAATGGTCCCGCAACTGAGAAGACCGGAAGTGCCTGCCCGTCAGTTCCTGGGCAGCCCTGGACCCCACAGAGCCAGGTGCCGCCAGGCAAACCCAGCTGGGCTCTTGGGCTTCTGGTCTGTATTTGAGGCCACAAGCTGACGTTCAGAGGCCAATCTTTGCCCTTTCTGCTTGCTCAAGGGAAGCCTGGGAGGCAGGGAGATGCGTGGCAGCTTGGACACACTTCACGCCATGACAGGGCACGCTGGGGAGCCGCCAGCCTACACGGCCCCCGCTGCCAGGCCGCCCTGCCGCGCAGATGGCGCTCATCAGGTCCAGGTCTCCCCACCTCTCAGCAGTGAGTGGCTGTTTCTGTGACTCAGAAATTTTGTCCCCACCTGCCCCCAAAATACCAGTGAATGTGTCCCTGCAGAGGGCAGAGAGGGCAGGCACGGAGGGCGGCTGGAGGGCCCACGGGAGGGCTTTAGTGACGGAGAGGAGGAGGGGGAAAGGGAGGGGAGCTGCAGAGCCATGTGCTGATCACGTCACGTGAAATATCTTAATTAAATCCCCTCTACAAGGCTTTTACATAGTGCATGTTGCCCCTTTTTACAGATTCAGAGAAGGTCAGACAGGTTCAGAGGAGTCAGCCAACTTTGCCCAAGGACACACAGCTATTACGAAGCGGGTAAAGCTAGATTTTTAAACCCAGGGGTCTGCTAATTCCAAAGCTTTGTTCTTAGCTGTTGAGCTATTCATTTTCCAATTGTCTTCAGCTTAGTGAGGGATGCTTTAATACCTAATGTGTTATTTAAAACTGGTGGTCTACATAATAAAAGCCTCCCTGAAAAGACCAGTGAGGGGCTGGGGCCCAGATGAGTGGAAGGCAGATCTTTTCAGGGAAGATACTATCCTTGAACTGACCTTGACTGATGCCCCCCCAACCCTGGCACTAGAAAGTTTGGGTTGAAAACCCCCCACATTCGTTTGGAAAGATGCAGGAGGTGCTGGAGGAGGGGGGAGTGGGAGTCTTACAGAAGCCAGAGGGCAGCTGGGCCCCTTCCCCTGGTGGCCTCCTGGGGGTGGGCAGGGCTACACTGGGGCAGGAGGGCGAGGAGGAACTGTGGCCCCAGCTTGGGCTGTGGGAACACTCGGACTAGCACAGCCCAGAGTGAGTGTCCCAGCCTGTCTGCCCCACTCCAGGCAGGAGCCCAGGGCAGGGAGGAAGAAAGAGGAGAGAGAACATGAAGGTCTCCGGTCTCTTCGGGCCTTCCCTTTCCCAAAGCCTACCGGGGTCTCCCCAACCTGGACGGGGTGAGATTTGGTGAGGTGCACTCACATATCTGGGAGCAAGGCCAACATGCCCAAGCCCAGGAAAGGGGCTGGGGACCAGCAGAGCAGGGAGAAGGCTAAGAGCTGGTGAGGTCACCCCCTCCCCCACTGATGAGATGCTGGGTGGCAGGAAGGTGCCAGTACAGGAGAGGCAGATGGCCACTCAGCCCAGCCCCTCCCCTAGGCCCCAGCCCAGGCCTTACTGTCCCGGAAGCGAGGATGGCCGGGCCGTGGGGAGCCGGGGCGGGCTGCAGACCAGGGCCGGGAGTCTGTCTGTTCGATTCCTCAGGGGCCCTTTGGCCTGGAACATTTGGTGGAACCCATTAAAATTAAAAAGCCAAGTGGCTGGTGGCTCTGAATGCCAGCTCGTTTTCCCTGGCATGGTGGGTCCTATTTAAGGGAACCAGCTGGCATTAATGGCACACAGCTCATCATGAACAGCAGCTAGCGATCAGAAAAACCTGAGCTAATAATCAGGTTCGGGAAAGATAATGAGATATGGAACAATTACTGCTGAGGGTCCCCAGGGTCTGTCTTAACAGCCTCCAAATAAGCCACAAAATAGAAATTAACCAAACAGGGGCTCCATTTTGACGGAGGGGAAAACAAACAGGGTGTGGGTTTTGCACAAGAATTCCCCACGTGGCCTGCAGACAGGGGTCCTGGGAGGAGCAAGAGCCCAGGACGTGTGGGACACCAGCACTGGCCTGAGAAAGCAGTGGACCTTTTCTGGCTACTTCTCACCAAGCTGCAGCCCCAGGCCTGTGAATTTGCCAAGAGGAGGGAAGATGCTTCCTGACAACCGTCTGTAGTGCGGATACATGTTGACCAGCACCAAGGACTGGGTTGGGCTGGGAGTTTCATGACACAAAACCTTCAGCGTCTTAAGTATGTGGCTGGTAGTTGTCCTGTTAAGTATTGAAGTCCTTCCCAGGCCAACAGCTGCCCAATTTCTGCCAAGCCAGCAAGGAGGCCTTGGATGGAGCTTGAGCAGTCCCTGCAGCCCTCTCTCACCCAGGCTAGACCATGCCTCGCATCAAGTCCCCTGCGGGGCCCTCGCTTTTGAGTGGCTTCAGGCACTCCACCTGGCACGCACTGCAAAGGCGGGCCTTTGTTCTTTCTCACCCATGCGCTGTGCCCGCCCTTCCCCAGCTCAGCTCCTCATGCTAGAAACCTGAGTCTACCTGACAGGAGCCTCCCCACCCCACATGCTGCCCCCTGTGCAGAGCCGCCTATTCTAGCTCCTGGTATCTTGAAGGCAGCAGCCACTTCTCTTTCTCTGCTCCAACCTCTTGCCTTAAGCCCCCACCTCCCCTCCTGGACAGCTGCCCACCTCCTAACTCCGCCCCCTCCAATCCACTCTACACAGCAGACAGAATGACCTTCTAAAGATGGGTATCAGCTGGCTTTAGCCTTTCAATGGCTTCTCGCTGCACGTGAAGACCCACACACCCCCTGGGACTCGTGGCCTCGCCCCTCCGGTGAGCACATTCCCTCTTTCCCCCCCTCCCTCCATCTCTCTCATCTGCCTCAAGCACTGGCCTCCCTTGGCTTCCTCGCTTTTCACCTTAAATGTCGGGCCCTCAGAGATACCTCCTCTTACCCTAGGGCCCCCCTTTTACAGTCTCTCAGAGAGCCTGGGACTCTTCCTTCCATGGATCTATCACAGTCTCTAAGTATATATTTACTTACCCTCTTAAATGTTAGGAATTTAAGTAATATGTGTATATAATTTAAAAATTGAGTTGCACAGAACCATTTTTACTTTACTAAATATCCATCTCTCCCAGCAGGCCCACGTGCCGGGTGCAGGTCCCGTGTCTCTCCTTCTCCTCACTGAATCCCTGGTGCCTGGTGAAAGGAGTAGGCGCACGGTCAGCGTTTCTGGACTAAACCAAGTGAATGATTTCTGAGGCAGGAAGAGAAGAGCCGCGGAGGAGACCTGTCTTGTGCAGTCACCGCTGTCCACCTCAGCAAGCACAGCCCTACGGTGCTCAACACTGTCCACTCGAGCGATGGCTTAACCCCCTGCCAGGACGAGGGGCCTTGAGGGAGTGACCCCGAGGGCATGAAGACTCCCGAGAAAGGGGGTGCCTGACTGAGCCCTGAAGGCTCAGCACGAGGCAGCCAGGTAAGAAGGAAAGAGGGCTCAGCAGAGCTTCGGAAGCAGCTTGTGGATTCTACTTGCACTTGCCGTAAGGGGGGCCGAGGGGCCCTGGGGGACAGTGAAGGGAGCACGCCTGGAAGGAGGGATGCCATGAGGTCAGAACTCAGATCTGCTCTTGGGTGGTGGATAATGATGCAGCCAAACGGTCAGGGTTTTCTTTGTGGAGTCCCTGGGGGGCTAAGGGCAGGGGCAAATCAGGGAATCTTTGAGGTACCAAAATTTCCCACCAGAGGACGACCATTGTTGTATAAACTCTTAACCAAGGGGGCGCCTGACCCTCTATGGAGGTCAATTGTCCTGCAACCCCAGCCAGTGGCTCAGGGGCAAAGGGTGGCTGGAACAGAGCCATACATAAGCTAAAACACTGGTCAGCTCCAGCTGTGGCTGCATGGCTTGCTTGCTAGCAAGTGACCAACCCTGACCCCTGAACTATGCCCCCCAGGGGCCTGCTGGAAAACCAATAACATCAGACTCTTTCCATGTTAGAGGGGTCAGCTTGTCCTCCCCAGAGCAGATGCAGAGCTGACATTCATGCCGGACTCGCCACTGCCAGCATCACCACCTGCAGCTGCCGCCGCGCCCATGCAGCGGGTCCCCCAGCCCAAGGGCACTCATAGTGAGGTTTGGGGTTCTCAGGCTGTTGGCCCCCTACCTCCCTCAGGCCCAGAGAAGAACAGCAGGGACTGAGCTGCAGCTGGACAACAGAGCCGGCCAGATGTGTTCTTGCAGGAGGCGGGCACACTCTGGACCAGGGACAAATATATGCCACTAACTTGACTCTGACCAGAAAGCTCCGGCCCAAGAACCAAGCATGAAGGTAGACAAAGGGTCCAACCCCTTTATACCTAAGAGCCTTTCAAATTTTCTTCCAGTCCCCACTGTTCTCAGGGAACCTGGGGAGGGGCTTGTCTACTATGGTAACAGTTCCTCCAACCTGGAGTCAAGAACACTGGCCCTTCCTGCCTCCTCTGCCATAGTGGGAGCGGGAAGGCCAAGCAGTCCTTGCGTTAGCAGAATAGGGTGTGGTTCAGCCTGGTCTTGAATCCCAGCTCTGCCACTGGCTGTACCAGTGTGCCTCAGTTTCCTCTTCTGTAAAATGGAGGTGAGCATCTGAACGGTACCTGGCACATGGCAGGCACTCTGGGTTAGCCATTATGGTTACTGTGGCTATTTGCCACCTTACTGACATGGGGACATGGAGCTTCCAGTAAGCAACTGGGAGGTGCTGGGGTTCAGCCCAGGGATCCCCTTGGATAACTCCTTGCACTTCACTGTCTAGTAAAAATTAACATTAGCTATATCCTATATAGAAAGGGCCCCCCTCCCAGGGCCCAGGACTTTTGGGAATGGAAGTCATCATTGCCCCAACAGGGAAGGACTAAGTTAAGGCCTGGCTGCAGATTGAGGGGTGTGAGGCCAAAGCATGAAGTGGCTTTCATACCCGGCCCCACTCACCAGCCCCGACCAGCCATGCAGGACTTCAGCCCTGAGCCTTCCTCTCCAGTTCCAGGCCCGCCCCCATGCAGGCCCTGAGTCCCGGAGGGCGGTCCATCTGCCAGGCCTGCCAAGCCCCATGAATTCTCCTCCATTCCCCTCTACCTGCACCCTCAGGTCCTTGAGCCCAGGCAGGGTTCCTGACGCGGCCCCCGACTCCCAAGCGGGCACCCATAGAGCTTCTCCACCGGCCCTGCTACTCCCCCGCATTATCACCACCTCATGTCCATCACTCCTTCCATGGCAGACACACACATATTCCGATACCTTCTGGGATCTGTCATGCTCTCCTTCCCCGGTGTGCCTCTGTGTGCTGTGCCTCTATCTGGAACACCCACCCCTGCCTTCAGGTCTCTCGGGTCTGTCCTGTAGGAGTCAGCCCTGAGTTAGGGACCCCTCCCCTGGCTCCCACCACACCCAAGGGTCATCTTATCATACTTCTGGTTATGCCATAGAACATCCTGAGGCTCCCCTTTCAGCTTCTGGGAGGACACACCAACCTGTGCGACCCCAGCGCCTGCAAAGTGCCAGGTATGCACATACCCCTGCAGGGAGTGAATAGGTCAACCGGCCAGCACCCGGCGGGAGCTGACCCCAAAAGTACACATCACCACCTCCCAGACTAAGACGCAGTGAGGACTGACAGGGGCTTCCTTTGTTAAAAGACAGCAAACTGTTAGATTTCAAAAATAAGTTAAGACAAAATTTCTTTTTTATTCTCAAGTGAGAAGCCAGACATTGCCAAATCTATTTAGAGGGTTCACCAAAAGACTGCTCACCCTACACTGATGGCCCTGGAACCAGCATGAGACTGTTTCAGGGGCCGTGCAAACTAGGGATCCCTGATTCTGGGGGTTGCTAGCCAAGGTGGGGGCTCTGGCTCTTCTGAGGGAGGGGAAGGTCCGGGGAGGAGGCTGGGCTCCCAGGGCCCGGCCTTACCCCAGCTCATCCTCAGTCCCTGGGATCTGCCCTTGGCCTGTCAGCCCCCACCCCGCCTCCCGCTTGTAGGGACTCGTTTTAATTAATGCCAGAGCTGGGCCAACCACTGGGGCCGGGACACTTGTTCACAGGTCATCTCCTTCTAACAGGCTCTCCCTGGGAGGGGATTTGTCACTAATTGAAGCAGAGATCAGTTAATGAGGCCTCAGGGCCTGGGGTTTCAGAGAACAAGGGAAAGGGAAATAAAATAAAGCCCCTTTCTATGGAGGTTTTGTGATTTACACACACAAAAGAAAAGCAAGAAAGCTGCAGATTTTCCAAGTCAGAAGCTCTGCTCCATCTGCTGGAGTTAGACCCTCACTGTGTGAAGACGTCAGGCAGAGGGACGCCGCCACCACTGAGACTCGTGGATGGGAGTGAGAGGGGCCTCCCGAGGTCGGCGATCAATCAGCAACCTAATTAACAAGTATTTATGGAGCAGTGCCCCTCGCCCCCTTCTGTGGGGGAGATGACACGGGGCCTGTCCCCGGTTAACTTGTAATCCAGTGAACAATGACAGGACAGAACACAGGGCATACCTGAGTGAGTGCATGGGAAGGACAGAAGTTTCTAGCACTTGGGGTGGGGAGTAGTATGGGCTGGCATGGTCAGGGAAAAGCCTTCTCCAGGGCTCTGCAGCTAGGCAAGGAGGAGGAAGGTGGATGTCCCCAGCACAGGCACAGCTGGGGGCCACGACAGGCCAGCATGAAGCCCCCAGTCTCTGCAGCTAAGACCCTGGCTCTGGGAGCCCTGGAGGGCCCCAGGTCCCCATAACTGAGGCTTGGGCATCAGAACCCCCCAACCCCACAGTCCAAGCTAGCCTGGTCCTAGAAAGTAATTGGGATGGAATGACTGGGGGTCCCTCAGTGGGACACTGCAGACCAGGGACACAGAGCGCAGAGCCCTGGGAAGAAGCCGTGTTCCCATTCCCGGAGCCCGAGGCCTGCGGCAGGTGGCCTTCCCTTCAAGACAATGATCCCTTTCCAGTCAAGGCCACTGACTATGCCCCCTAGTGTGATCTCCTCCCAGGTATTCCCCGGTTCACCCTTAAATCTCAAAGAAGGAAAATGGAAATTTCAAGCTGCCAAGTTAGGCAGAGCCATTGGCTCCTCTTGTCATGAGGAGCGAGGAGGAGGTGACAGAGCCTTCTGTCTCTCATGAGAACCCCTGACCTTGGCTAGCACCCCCCAGAATCAGGGATTCCCGATCAGTATGATCCCAAAGGAAATCTCATGCTGGGTTGCAGACCACCAGGGTGGGGTTAACAATCTCTTGGCCAGCCATCTAAATAGATCAAGCAATGTCTGATTTCTTGCTTGGAGTAAGACAAGGATTCAGGGAAAGAGAGCAATCTTGGGCATGCGGTGGGGACCCCCGCCTCCAAAGAGCTCTTTGGAGATGACGCAGACTGCATGGGAACAGAGTACATGAGGCCATCTCAGAACAACCCCAAATCCCTACTTTTTAAGGTCAGTGAAATAAATGGTGGTATATAAATAAGTGAATCAATGATGGTACAGTGGGTTAGTACATAGTTGTGAGCAGTTACTATATTTATTTAATGACACAGGAAAGATGAAAAAAGTGGGTTTTACAAAAGGTTTGTTATATGTGAATTCTTTCATTATATGTGAAATTTTAAAATTTGCATTTTCTTGTTTTTTTCTTACCAGTTACATGTATTTATTTTGCAATGAAAAAAATAACAAAGTTGTCAAGTGCCTCGCCCTCTGGAGTCAGCTACAGGACACCACCTGGCCAGGATCTCTGGATCTCTGAAATACCAGATGGAGGTGCAAGGGGGCGCTCAAGGGTGGGATGAGCACAGCCAAGGTTCTGGGAGCTTGAGCTTCCACTCTGGCTCTGGCCCAGGCCCCTCGCTGTCCGCCTGCCCTCTGCCCTCATCTGAGATCCAGGGTTACATTCACACGGTCTACAAACCTCCCCTACTTAATAGCTATTCTAATCTCAAAGTCCTGTGGGACTCAAAATGGGCCCGTCATCACTGTTTTAAGGGGCATACAGGACTCCAGGAGGGACTGGGTATGTGAATACATAGCTAAGATGATGAAGGGACAGTGCCCCAGGAGCTAAGGCAAAGAGCGGAGGAGAGCCAGCATTTGGGCCCACCGTGCAGTCATTCCTGAGCCCCTCACCTCCCACAGCAGCTGTGTGACAAAAACATGAAGACCAGCTCCTCCCAGGAGAGTGCTGGGAAAACATGGGCCCCTCTAGGGACAGACATCCTTCCCTCACCTGGAGTGGGTACCCCTGCACATTGCCTAGGGGCTCTGCCTCACCTCCAAACCTCTTCTCCAACAGATGCTTTCTCTATTAACGTGTCACCAAGATCTCCTCTCTTCTCTGTGCAGAGAGCCTGACCCCACAGCTCACCCACAGAAACTCCTGTCTCCCACACTCCTTGCCTGACCCTGACCCTCAGGGAAGGTATGGCCCAAGATGCTGAGAGGGGCAGCTGCCGAGCTGCAGGACTGAGAGGAAGGGGGGCTACTCACAGCGATGGAGACAGCACTGAGGACAGCTCCCAGGTAGCCCTGGATGAACTTGGACATAGGTGAAGGCTGGAAGACAGAGACAGACTTTCAGGCCCACTGGGCGCCAAAGCCTCCACACTTGCAAACAGCCCCAGCCAGCAGGAGGCATTCCGGCCCAGCAGCCCAGAGGGGTAGGTGAGAAGGAAGAGGTCCTTCTGGACGCCAAAGGGGTCTGGGACTCCCCCAGTGCAGGTCCATACATGGAAACACAAGGCAACAATGCCCAGGGAGACACAGAAGGCCCCACCGCACTTCCGTCCTGTTCTAGAACGGCCACTGGCAGACATGGCTGGCTGGAGGCACGGAACAGCAAGGGCCAGAGAGGTGATCCGGTTTAGGGAGACTGAACAGCGCAGGGGGCTGTGTGGCACCCGAAACAGTCCCGGGTGGAAATGGCAGTGTCAAGGCTGGCCGCAGCCAGGCTGCCTCTCACAGGCCTTGTGTACCATTCAGCCACGGGTTCATGCCAGTAGATGAAAGCTGGCCAACGTTTCTATGGAAAATGTATCCCAAATCACAATGTAGAAAATTAAGAGAGAGCTGAGGAACTTGCCTTTAACTACCTGCATCCTCAGAGTCTCAGACCCTCAGGTTACTGCCCCGCAGGCCAGCTTCCCCAAGGTGAGAAAATGGCCAGACCCTCTCCTCCACAAATTGACAGTCTCCAAAGGGGAGCTAGGCTCCTCCTCCCCTCTCGCTGCCTTTGGATGAAGTGTGGGAGAATCGCGCAAGGGGAGAGGCTGCTTTGCCAGTGAAGCAGGGGCCCAGCCCCTTCCTGGACAAGAGAAGGGTGACCAGGCCTCCGCTGTGAGCTCAGCCCCAGGGTGTAGGGGTTTTGGGGGAGCAGGTGCAGACCCCTCCCCCC
>JAQQAC010020896.1:63366913-63395347 GCA_029783875.1 Phataginus tricuspis
TGGGCCCTTTCTTGTCAGACAGGTGCAACCATGTGGCTCACTGCCCACACACCTGGGTGTCCTCACTGGTACAGCAACAGTCCCTGGGCATCACACCCTTTCTGCTGACCCACTCAAGTCTAAAGTACTCCTCTGAGTTTCTGAAAGGCTGCCACAGGCCCCCATACACAACAGTCTGCCTGCTTTTTCCTTCTACTTTGTCTCCATCTTCTGACTTATGTGGCTAATGATCTGAAAAGCAACACTTCAGGGGTGCTGCTATTTAAATGATCTCAACCAAAGAACATGTCTTTCTTCAAATGAATGTATGTCCCTGACTGGTCAATTCTAGCTTAACTGAGCAACCCTTCTTATATGGTATAAACTATTCCAAAATAACTAGTGACCAATTACAATGGAGGCAGGCCAGGAAGAAAGTGGGACTGGGATTTAAATGTGTGAAAAGCAGAGTTTGGGATGAGGAAGGGTTGGAGGTCAGAGGCCCCGGGACACAACCAAGTTGGCAAGCGAAATGAGCGGTCTGCTGTCCACCCTCTCCTCCCTGAGACGAAGCGACCTACCCCAGCACCTTCTGCAGACCGAGGGTTCCAAGTCCACGTGATCACCCTCAGTATTAAAACAGAGGGTTCAGAGTACAGGGTCCAAGCTCTGAATGTCCCAAGGCAGAAATCTTGTTTGGACGCAACCCAAGGCCTGGGACTCACTGACTGACCGGGTGCCACTGGCCTGCCCCCCTCAGTCTCCCAGCTGAATATGGGGGGTTGGGGCCTGGAGTTTTCACAGTTCCAGAATGACAGGATAGGGGAGAGGAGGACAGCCGTGCCATGGAGAGCTCGGGCCGAAGAGTGAGGCCCAGATGCTACCTGGGAGAGCCTCAAGGCCACAAGAGACGCCCAGGTCCCGGCCTCTGAGATGTCATGGTAGCCAAGGGTGCAGGATATAGGCTGGCAGTTGGGGAAATTCAGAGAGGCTAGGACAGGTGCCGAAACACTGGCCCTGCCTCTCCCCAGCCACACATGCACGGAAAGGCCAGCGCTACACACCTGGAAACAGAGCTGCCAATTATAAGGAGCTACCACAGCTGGTGAGGCTCTTCTGGGCAGGTTCCCGATGAAAGGGAGCCATGAACTCCCCTCGCTGGGGCAACAGCCTTGATGTACTCGCTTAGCCACCATGCTTATATATAAATCGGGATCTCTTTGCCACACACCAAAGGGGGAAAAGTTCCCATCTTCAAATGTTAAGCTTAAAATAAGACGCTACACGGGTGCCAGTGGATCTGTGAAATCTGCTGACTAAACTGGCACCAGCCTCTGGGAGAAAACCAGCTCATTTCTCCTGGGCTCTGGGGAGTGAGCAGGGCAGGGGCAGGGTTACTCGCAGGCAAGGCCGCACGGCAGCCCTGGAGGTGAGCCTGGAGCCAGGATGCTCACTCACCTGGGCAGGAGGCAGCTTGGATGTTGCTTCCAGAAGCACTGCAGTAGAGGCACCTGCCAGCCTCCCTCACCCCTTCCTTTCATCACTCAGGGGCCCAGTTCCTTGCACATTCACCGGCACCCCCTTTCTATTTTGGTAAGCATTTTAGTGGCTTCTGCATGTCTGTATTTCTTACACATTCTGTCACACCAGGGGCTCCCCTAAGATGGACTGGAACCTTCATGCCCTTTCAGACCAGGCGTTTGCTGAGATGTTCTGGGCTCCCAGGTGACAGCAAGGCCTTCAGGGAGCTGATGTGGCTGGTGGGAGCGGGTGTCTCGCCTGAGGGTTTCAGCCCCGGGTAAGTTCACTATGGATTCAGTGAGACAGAGAGATGACAGCAGGACATTTTGAGGGCAAAATAGTTTCTACCTGGCTTTATTCTCACAGCAGTAGGTCGAGCACTACAATCATGTCTGCATCCAGCAGTCTGCAGGTCTGTAATCCTCCTCCATTTCTGCCTCTGCCCAGAACACTGGGCGGAGCTCCTTATATAGTGACTCAGTCAATAATAGTTCATTGCCTTCCGGTGTGGGAGCAGTAGCCCAGCAGTAGGCAAATTATATCATCAAGTAGTTTAGGGTCAGGTGAGGATCCTGGCCACAGGAACTTCTGTTTTCCCCACAGCAGGCCTCCGTGGAGGTGCTGGAACAGCCACAGTGCTCCTTCTACTCAAGGCGAGGCCATGGCCAGCGAGGGAATGGGACCAATGAGTCTCTCACCTGGGCCATCTGTCCTGAGTCCTGGGATATGAATGTTTGGGGCTAGGTGAGCATTGTCATTTTGGGCTACCACTGAAGCCTGCTGAGAGATGTCCCAGGTCATGTTATGCATTCTCCTCAATCAAGTGTTCATACAGGGTCTCAGAGACTGGGGCATCCTAGCTTTATACCTACACACTTATTCAGAGGGGTGTTGGCTCCAGGCAGGGAGAGGATTCATCCCAACAGGACATTCTCAGCACCTGGTTTTCAGCAGTGAAGCCCCGAACAGCACGGAGTGCATCAGCTCTCAAGTTCCCAGGATGCCATGTGACCCTCAAAAAAGGGACTTGGTCTTGGGTAGGAAGAGGAGAGTGGCAGAGTTAGGGGGGTCCTCAATAACATCTGGTGAACTAGAAACAGGTGTCATCCCTTGGATCAACTAGTTCATCCCGGCTGATGGCAGCCATTAATTTAATAAGGGTATAGTTGGCCTCTTATGGGGAAATGAGCCCCAAATTTAAATTATTTAGTGTGGCAAAGAGGTGATACTACTAAATGACATATCTTCTTTTTTCCAAGTGTTGATGGAATATTTATAAAAATTATTATGACAGATTCTTCCCTTCTTTTTTACGACAGAATCCCTAAAAGTGGGAATTGACTATATATCCAGCTAAATCCTACATGAAATGTAAACAAAACTTTGAAGAAGGGTTTGAAGAAGGCTCCTTAAAGGAGACTCACTCACTGTGGAGGTACATCCTTTGACTCCCCCTTGTAGTGTGGATGTGATGGTTAGAACTCCAATAGCCACACTGGGCCATGAAGTGATTTTGATGATAGAAGCCAGCACTGAGAATGGTATAGTAAAACTGAACTCCAGGTTCCTGATAGCATCTGTCTACCTCCAAATTTCCTTGACACTAGAGAAACAAATCATTTTGTTTAAGCCACTGTTATTTTAACGTTTTTTTATGTGCAGATGGTCCTAACCCTAACTGATATAATCACAGACTATGCTACAAAGAAAACCATACTTGATTCCAAATGGCAGAACTGTAGAGGTCACGTTCTCTGAAAATAAGATAAACTAGAAAATAATAACAAAAGAATACATTTTCTAAAACCCAGCCACTTGGGACTTAAAATGTGTTCTTCTGACTATCTAATTGATTAAAGAGGATTCAAAACTATAATTTCAAACTTATTTAGAACATAAATCACTACATATGAAAATGTATTAAATATAGCCAGATATTAGATATACTCAGAAGCAAATTCACAGCCCCTAAGCCTTTTAATAGGAGGAAAGAATGAGAATAAATAAATTAAGCATTCAAGGCAAAAAGTAAAAAAAAAAAAAAAAAAACCCAACCACAAATAAACCAAAGAGGAAAAAAAGGATATTATAAAAAGAAAAGTAGAAATGAGTTAATTAGAAAATGAAAACAGAAGAATTGATAAATACAACCAAGGCTCATTCTTAGAAACAAATCTCACAAATCCAGTTATTTTAGTAAGAGAGATGGAGGTGAGAGTAGGGAAAAGACTCAAAATCAATCCAAGGAAAGCTCATTATATTTAAAAACATCAGTATTTAAAAGTTTTCTACAACAAAGACACCAGAGAGTAAAGAGATAGCTGGGAGAAGAGATAGGAGAAGAGATAGACAGGGAGAGAAGGATTAGAATTCAAAATATATAAAGAAATCTTACAGATCAATTAGGAAAATACAGCCGGTGGAAGAACTGACAAAGGATGTGAACAAGTAATTCACCAAAGAGGAAATATAAATGGCCAATAAATAGATGAAAAGAAGCACAATCTTTTTGGTGTTCAGGAAAATAAAAATTAAAACCTTAATGAGATGCTACCTTTCCCTCTCCCAGCAGATTGGCCAAAAACACTAAAAATATGAATAACAATGTTAACAAAGGTGTGCTAAAATATAGCTCAACTAAAAGGAAATTTGGCAATAGCTATGAAAAATTTAAATGTGCATAGTCATTTACACAGCAAATTCACCTTCTAGAGCGGCCTTTGAGAAATCCTCATACTTGTGCAAAAGAGCTTTACAAGGATTTTTCACAGCACTGTTATTTCTAATAGCAAATAGAACAGCCTAAATCCATCACTAGGGGAAAGAATGCTTCTTCCTAAAAAGGAATGAATGAATGAATGAAATGGATCTTTATGCAGGTAAACTGCTAAGCATAAGAAGCTAATTGTAGGTAAGTATATTGTTTTATTTGTAATGAAAAAGATACAAAACAACAGCAAAAAATTAAATTGATGATTCATATGTATGAAAATGCCTAGAAAAAAAGCTGAAAGTTTACCTCAGACTTCTAACAGAGGTTACTTCTGGGAACAGATTTGGGATTGAGGGGTTATCAGAGGAACTTTTACTTTTTTCTTTTTGTATTGTTTGAGTTCTGAGTGCAGAGAACATATCCATGTATTACTTGTGTAATTTTATAAAATATACTGAGAAGATTTTGTTTTAATCCTCAGGATATTCTGAACTCCAAAGATAAAGAGAAAAAATACCAAAGGATCTCAAGGGGAGTGGGGAGGTTTACCAGTAAAGAGAATCAGGCCAACTGCTGTAAATGTGTGAGAGGGAAAAAAAAGACATTTCCAGATGTGCAAGGACTAAGAACGTGTGTTGCCCACACTCTGAATATTATTTAAAGAAGTACTCTAACCAAACAAAGAACACACACCCTAAATAATTGTGAGGTTTAATACAGGTGTTGAGCAAGGATTCAAAAATCTGATGAGATTCCAGATTATTTTCAAAATCTTGGCAGGCCTGTACAGGTGAAATGGTAAAATATGGAGTAGAGTAAAATGGTATGTTAAAAGTCTCTTCCTACATGGGAAGAGCTGGGAAGGTCATAATTATTACTCAACTATTGATTTTGATAAGATAAATATACTAGAACCTCTCAGTAAAATATTATAGATTAGAATAGTAATTAAAGAGAATTAAGATGTTCTCCTTCCAAACTACTTAAGAAACCAAAGAACCAATGAAAATGATCACTCTAGTTCAAATCAGGAGAAGAAAGGGAAACAATAAAAAAGCTTAATAAACAAACCAACAAACAACTTGATGACTGGGCTAAGTGGTCACAGTAACCAGGAGCAGCACGAGTGTGAATTGACTCCATTTATTATTAAAAGTAAAGACAGAGTTTCACCAACTGGGTAAAAAAGTGAAATTCTGCTATAGACTGTGTACAAGAGATGTCTAATACAAAATGACAAAGTAATTAAATATCACTCATATAAAAGGCATAAGCGATGATTTACAAGGCCAATAAAACAAGAGTAGAAAAAGTAGAAATATAAATATGAGATAGCAGAATTCAAGGCAACAATATTCATTGAAACAGGGATACTCGTGTGCGTGTGTGTCTGTGTGTGCCTGCACACATGCATGCATTTGTGTTTGCATAAGAGAGGGAAAGAGATTGTAATATCAGGAAGATAAAACTGTCATGAACACACTACACAACATTATACTGAAATACATACAACTACACTACAAGAAATGCAAGAAAATTCAACACACACAATAATGGTGGGAAATTTCTAACCCTTTCTCCTATTTCAGAACAATGTAATGGTTTGGGGGAAACTATGTAAGGATAGAGATGTAAATAATTTTCTACATGTTAATATATATTTTAAATATATGTATAAAATGAAATATTTCAAGCATACAGAAAGCCTAGAGAAAAATATAATAAGCATCCATTATTGTCAAATCCATCATTTTGTCAAATTTTTGTGAAAATTCTGTCTTTCTAAAAAAATGAAACATGACAAATACAATGAAGCACCTCCTGTCCTCCTTCAAGACTCCATTGCCTTCTCTGTCTCTCCAGAAGCAAATAGTACCGTGAATATGTTGCTAATAGTTTCCATAAATGTTTTTATAGATATATGAAAAATGCACCCCAAACTATATATGATATTGCTTTGCATATTTCTAAACATTATATAAATGACATCAAACAGCATTATTACTCTCCTACTGTTTTTTTCATTCAACATTGTTTTTGGGATTTATCCATATTGAAAAATGTAGCCCTTGTTCATTTTTTAATTTTCTGTGTTAAGTATTTCATTGTATGACTAAACCATGACTTCCTTATCCATCTTCTTGTTAATGGACATTTCAGTGGTTTCCAAATTTTTGATTTTATAAACAATGCTGAAAATATATTCTTTTCATACTTAAATGTGTTTTGTGTATGAAGTAAGATCTAACTCTTTCCATGTAAGTAGCCGACTGTCTTAGCTCCATTTATTAAATGATCCATCCTTTTTTCCCCACTGATTTATAATGCCGCCTTTCTCAAAGATCAAGTTTCCATATGGACATGAGCATGTTTCCAGGGTTTCTACTCTGTTCCATGGGTCTATTTGCTTATCCCTATACCAAAACCAAACTGTCTTATACTATTTGGTCGGATGAGTCCTCTCCCACATCTTTTTCTTGAAAGCTGCCATAGCTTGCTCATATAATATTTAGTATCAACTTATCAAGTTCCATCAAAATGGGATTTTGATTGGAATTATACTGAATACAGATTTTAGTTTTAAGAAAATTGATATCTTGATGGTCATGAGTATTCCTATCCAAGATAAGTATCTGTTTGTTTATTTAAATCTCCAACGTCCTTCAATAACTTTTTGTAAGTATTTCCATAAAGGCCTTGCATATCCTTTCCTGAATTTATTTTTAGGTACCTTAAAGTTTGAAGTGCTATTATAAATGCTCTTTAAAAAAAAAAAACTAGATATCTGTTATAGGTTCATAGACACACAATTTTCCTTACATACTTGTCTTACATCCAGAAATCTTTTAAAAATAGTAGTTCTAATAGTTTGTCTATTCTCATGAATGATCTTGTTTCTTCCTTTCCCATCCTAATACTAGCTATTTACTTTTCATATCTTACTGTACTTGCTAGTATCCTAGGAAAATGTTGCCTAGAAGAGGTATTATCAGGCATTCTTACCCTGTCCCAGACATTCAGAGTTTATCTTCATCTGTTTCATCTTTAAGAATGGTGCTTGCCATAATATATTATATTCCCCGTGCCCCCCGGGGAAGGCAGTATAGCACAGAGAAGACAAGTAGTGACTCTATAGCATCTTACTATGCTGATGGACAGCGACTGTAATGGGATATGTGGTGGGGACTTGATAATAGGGGGGAATGTAGTAACCACAATGTTGCTCATGTGAAACCTTCATAAGAGGGTATATCAATGATACCTTAATAATAAAAAAAAAAGAATAGTGCTTGCTATAAGGTTGGGATTTTTTTCTTGATAGACCTTCTATTAAATTAACAAAGTTCCCTTCTAAAGCTAGGTTCACACACTGCATCAGTTCTTCTCTCTAGCCTCCTAGGTATAAGCCAAGAGAAATGAGGTATATATGCTCTGAGAGACTTGTACAGTCATGTTCAAAGCAGCACTATTTGTTGTGAACTCCAAACTGGAGAAAAAACAAATGTTCACTAAAAATAGGAGGGAGGGATGAATAAATCGTGATATGGTTATAACAATGGAATAAGATGCAGCAATGAGAAAAGAACAAACGAAGAAAGACTACATATGAGAACAAGGATGAGTCTCTAAAACAAATAATTTTGAGCCAAAGAAGCCAAGCCAAAAAAAAGTTCATCCTGATGATTCCATTTATATTAAAGTTCAATAATAGGCAAACCCAGGATATAGCAAAAGAAGTCAGAAAAGTCAGGGAAGATTCCCTGGGGGGTGGTGACCGAGAAGTGTGCATGAGACGTGTCTGAGATGCTGATATGATTAATCTTTTTCTAAGTGAGGTTTACTTGCATATGCTCACCTTGTGAAAACTCGTCAAGCTGTGCATTTATGATGAGTGCAACTTTCTGTACATCTGTTTTACTCCAATATAAAAAACATTAAGAGTAAACTTAACCCTGATTCCAAAAGTGAACAAAAAGAATACTGAATCCTTTCTGAGTTTAATTTAAGCTTCAGTTTTTAGAAGGCACCCTTACTTCCTGATTTCCCAAGCTTTTGGGAAACTTTCTTTAATTAGCATGTCCTAGTGATAATACTTTGGATGGAAAACACACAGGGATAAAGGCACTTAGAAGCCGTGTGCTGGGTGCACACCATTGGCACGCCTTACAAAAAGAAGTCTGGCAATACACATCAAGGGAATGTAAAAGAAATTATGCTATTTTACATGGCATTTTATCCAAGAATTCCCCTCCAAGAATTTATCCCAAATCAACATCTCAGTCAAATATTTACAAACGATGTAAAGTTTTATACATTAAAATTTTAGAAAAATTATACAACTAAATTTTTTTTAGAATTTTAGAAATGACATAAAGTTATACATTAAAAATTACAGGGTACTACTTACAATTGGTGTCCCAAAAGGAATGTAACCTATGAGGGAGGAAAGAAAAGAGTCAACTCATAATCCCACCCAACTCCGTCCCACCCGCCCCTCAGATGAGACACCGAAAGAGACTTCTACATTTGTCTTGTTAATGGCCCTGATGAGGGGACTCGGATCAGTTAGCAGGAGGCACCTCCAGCCCCCAGACATTGCCTGCTCAGCTCTCCCCAGGACAGAGGGCTCCTTTGTGTCCCCCAGCCTCCGTCTCTCTGCTCCCCTTTAGCCAGACAGTTCTCACGCTCCTCCAAAACCCAGACACCCATCCTGAAGGCAGGGCTGCCCACGGCTGGGACACCACCACTCCACATGGTGGTCCCACCACGACGTCCTCCGTGAGGCGCAGTGCCCCCTGCCCACCCTCACTGCCCACACTTAGAATGTCTCCGAATGCCCTGGAATGTCCTCCTCCTTTCTCAGCCTGTCTTTCTAACACACACCCTCACTTCCTCAGCATCATGACCGTTTCTGGGAAGGGAAATCTTTGCCCACCCCAGATGTGTACCTCCAAGTGCCAGAGCTCTTTAAATCTCTAGTTTCCTGGCTAGACGTCCTCAGTAGAGCGGGAGAGAGTTGGCGTGAAGTGCAGCCAGGCCCTGGGCGGCGTGGGCTCACTGCTCACCGTCCCGGACCACGGCAAGGCTCCCTCCACCGCCCCCACTGCTGTTAGTGGGCAGCCTCCTCCCGTCCCTAACCTCTAACTCATGGCAGCCAGTCAGCTGGTGGCCAGGCAGCAGAGAACCACCTCGTCTGAATTAGCCTAGAGAGGCGGTTCACACTGAGTGTGTGCGTTTGAGCGTGCACATGATGCATCACTCTCCTATCTGCATCCCTCTGTAAAGAAGTCTAAAGTTTGACTGTAGAATTGCAAGAAAAGCCAGGCTCAGGTGAGGGCCTGATATGGCCAGTGCAGGGCCCGGGAGCACCTACGGCCACGGCTGCAAGGCGCTTGGAGCATTCCATGCCTTAGAGCTGCTCACGGCAAAGCCGGGGTCACAGGGCTCACTCCCTGCCCCACTCAGCACAACCATGGCGCACCGTTGTTCATTCTCTCTCCGCCATGACATCAGGCTCTCTGGGGGTGGGGACCCTGACTGGCCCACCCAAATGATGGAGACCAACTGGTAGAGACCCTTTCTCTGATGTCTGAGGACCTGCGGAGGCGGCAGCCAGCAGCCATCCATGCACCCTGTAACTCAGGGGTGGCGCACTGAGAAATGGCACAGAGGAGGCAAACACACCCTCGTGAGTCTGGCCTCTGTGTGTGACTCTGGGCAGGGCCTGCGGCCTTGTGGAACTATAGGCGGCATAACCACCTAGCCCCAGGCAGGGTGCCAAGTGCCTTCTAGGATGTGAAGCTCCCACAGAGCTGAGCCTCTAGGACCACAGGGCGGGGCTTCCTGGGGGCAGAAATCTTATATCCACTCTGCCACCCTATGCCCACCCACTGGTCTCCACAGAAGGGGGACCCTCCTTCCCGGTGTGTATGGTAAAGCAATGCAGTGCATTCTCTCTGAAGGGCATTAACAGCCTGATCAAAGACCAGGGAGTTATCTTGGGATTAACTGCCACTGTGGGCAGGGGCACCTGATTGACCTGCAGAGGCCTCCACTCTGCCACAACTGCTCAGGCAGAAAAGGCAGATGGCTCATCGGGGATTCTGAGGCCTGGTCAGACTTGTATGGCTGAGCCAAGGTGATTGTGCAAGTGTGGCTGTGTGTGCAACAAGCCCCGCGCCTCCCCAGGCCAAGCATATCCTTGCGCTCCGGGAGCCCTGCCCACAGACAGTACCCGAGGCTGGGCAGAACCAGAAGGGGCCCAGGGGCCTACCTGACATTCTAAAGGGCATGAAGATCTTCTCATTGGTGTCCGGATGTAGAATAGCCTGGCAAGAGCCAAGAACAGAGCACAGGATGGGGACACAGGTGACAGGACAAGGGCAGGGAAGGCAGAGGGAAAGGACAGGTCTCCAGGAAGACTCAGATGACCAGTGGCTGTATCTTGCCTTCTGGCTGGTCCGTCTTTTCTCACCATTCAGGGTAAGAGAAAAACAAACAGTGGGCCACAAACAGCGCTTCGCCTGACTAATGCTCAAGGATGGGCACAGGGGAGAGCGGACCGAGTCTGCCCTGCAGCCCTCTGTGCCCCACGCCGGCACACAGTGGGCACATCATAAGGACTTTGTGGCAGGAGCCCATAGGGAAGGTGCTTGGGGGCCCTGGGAAAGGCAAGCTGGCCTGAGTTCTGGGGAGGAAGGAGGGGATGAGGTAGCTGGGAGTAAACGGGAGGGGAGAGGCTGAGCACAAAACAGCCCTGGATCCCGGGGACAGGGCAGGGCCCAAGAGATCATGAAGGAAAGGAAAAGAATCCAAAATTGGACTACCTGCTTGATTTTCTGTGCACTCCAGAGCTGGAAGGAAGGGAGAGAGAGAAAATAAAAGGAAAAGAAAGAAAAAAAAAAGAAAAAAAATTAAAAACACATTATCAAGTTAAGGTCTCAAAGCCACATGATTTATCCAAGACTTCCAGCCCCAAAGGGTGTAACTGTCCCGGCCGCCTCAGGTCTGGCAGCTAGCCAGGGGTGTGGCTTCGGGGACCCCAGGACAGTAGAGCTTGGGACTCTCACGCAGACCATTTAAACCAAGGGTTCTCAGCTCCGGCTGCACTATAAAATTACTTTAAGAATTCTTCCAGCTTTTTCTAAAGCCACCCCACCCCCACCCCCCAGTTGATTCTAAGGTATGGACAGAGAAGAAGCCATGATTTAAACGAAGATATTTCAATTGTCTCCCAGAATCACTGGAGGCAGGGCAGCATGATTGTTCCAGCTAGACACACCGCCTGGCTTTCTGGCTTTGCCGCTTCGCCTTTTGGACCTCAGTTTCCTCTTCTGTAAAATGGGGATAGTAGCTGTGTCTGTAATAGTGCTGAATGTATGAAAAGTGCCTGGAGCAGGGCTGGGCACACAGCAAGCACTTTATAACTGCTCACTGTTGTGAACGGCATTTTATTCTTGTTGTTTCTGTCGTTCAAGAAATTTGTAGGGAGAAGTTACTTAGAATGAGTGGTGAAGTTGTCTCTTTCCAGCACAGCAAGGGGGACAGGCTGGAGACACAGAACAATTCGTCAGTTCCTTCAAATGACATAAATACTGTATTTCACTGAATCTAAGACACCCTTAATCCTAAGACACACTATTCTGTACCAGTAAAAAAGAAAACTATGGCATATGCCAAGACCCCCATCAATGAAAAGATTCATCCCATTTAAGAGATGTCAAAATGTGATAAAATAGGCCTTTTAGAATCAAGAACACATGGTAAATAAAAATTTACACTGTGGGCAAAGGCCAGCGCATTTGTAATGGGGAAAGAAGGGTGTGAGGAAGAGGGGTGATGAGACCAACAGTTGAGGTTTAAAGTTTTCTAACAGAATAGTTCAGTTATGCTTCATTTATATGGCAATGTTGTTATCTGGAATATAAATTAAGCTGCAGAAGGTAACAAAAATAGAAACTTAAAATTGATATATAAAAGTGTATGCATTTTACTCATAGCAGAGTCCCTCAAGCCTTAATTTGCAGACTAATTATTCTTATTTTAGATAGATTTCAAACATATTTGATTGTCGGCTATTGCAGACCCAGTTAGATTAGAAGCAGAAGATTTTTTAAAAAAAATAATAATTGGGGAACAGAGGGAGCCGCATGCAGAATGACTATTAGCCACAGCAGGTGGGAGAGAGCACAGCAGCCAAGAGGTAAAAATATAACAAGCTGGTCTTGCTTTTCTCAGAAGGTGCCTCCTGAAGTGCACCCCAAGTCCCAGCACTGTCAGAGGTGTGACTCCAGGCCCTGTGCACGACTCCTGACACACTGTCCTCTGCGCCCCAAATCTGAATCTTCCATTTCCAGGTCCTTCACCCTGTGGATTCACAGTCCAGCCCCTAGAGGCCTAGCCCCAGCCTCTCCCACAGCACCAAGTATGCAGCAAAATCTCTAAGTCTAGTCTAAAATTAAAATTTTATTTAAAAACCCTCAATATCTCATCTTACAATTCTTAGAAAGAAAAAAAGAAAAGGAAAAAACCCCCATGATTCTGATGAACAGCCTGAGCAGGAAACAGTGGCCAATCAGAACAGGTGTTAGAATCAGGGAGGCCTGTGTCCAAATCCCTTACAGGATGTGTGCTGCTGGGCAAATTAGTTTCCCTCTGTGCCTCAGGAAATGGTTTGTTATAAAGGTAGGGCGGAGACCTCGCTGCTCGGTGCCCCCCAACAGCTGGCGTTTCCTTGCACACAGCTAGGCCAGTACGTCCCAGCCTCCCCAATGGGCAGGTGGGCTCATGTGACTGGGAGCCGGCTAACGGGCAGGGGGTGGACGTGATGTCCGACACTTCCAGGCCTGGCCCCCAAGTGTCCCATGGAGGACCCGTGGAGGCCAGGGAGGCCCCGGAAGGCCCTAGAAGAGGCAAAGCCACGAGGTGAAGAGAACCCCATCCCTGGACACGCCGGGTCCCTGAGTCACACTGCACTCTGACATGAGCGAGAGGCCGGCCTTGCTGTAGGCATCCCTGGAATCCGGGGACTGTTTGCTACAGCACTTGGCTTACCCTGACTAACACAGACATTTAAATGAGATATGCTGAAGTCCAGCTAAACAGCACCACATTGTAATCCATGGTCACATCCATGTCCCTCAGGTTCAAGGACTGCCTCCTCCGAGATCCCTACCCAGGGAGCAGGAGAGTCAGGCAGATGCTGGCTCATCAATGAAGGCAGAAGGTCAGCACGGTGTCAGCAGGCAAGGCCAGGAACCCATTGCTTACAGACATGTTCCAACTGCCACATGCATGCCCAGGCTGGCTAGTGCCACAATAAGGGGCAAAGATAAAGCCTCACCTGATAACTCCATGCTATTCTATCTTGCTGAGCACATCCCCTCTCATTAACTATCTGATTCTCACACTGAGAAACCTGTTTCTATAGGACAGACGTGAAAACCAAAGCTCAGAGCCATGCCCAAGGTCTCAGAGGTGGAGCCAGAACTGCAGCTGGACCTCTGACTCAGGTTCATTCTCCCATTTATCCCATTCATTCACTCACTTTAGTGACAAGTGCCATGTGCCAGACACCCTTCTCAAGGCTTTGTACATGATTCACTTATTTAATCTCCTCAAAAACCCTATGAGGCAGGGACTACCATATCCCCCATTTTATAGATGTGGAAACTGAGGCCCTGAGAGGTTAACTGGCTTGCTCCAAACCCACAGTAGCTCTGGGATTTGACCCCAAGCAGCCTGGCTCTGGAGGCCCTACTCTTAACCACCACATGCACTCACTCCTAAATGCTAGAGCACCAGCGCACACCATTCTGACCCTTTAGGCATCTAATATATTTTGGGGATCTTTCCATATCAACACACAGAGAGCACCCTTATTCTTCCTAATAGAAATCCTCAATTCATATATTGTAAACTGTACCTTGTTTGTGGACATTTAGGCTATTTCCCACCTTTTTTTCTTTTAATAATTTATTTTGGTATGATTAATCTACAGTTACATGTGCAATATTATGGTTATTATTATTTTTTGAAGGTTTTATTTATTTATTTTATTTTTTACAATTTATTTTGGTATCATTAACCTACAATTACATGAGCAATATTATGGTTATTAAACTACCCCATTCATCAGGCCCCACCCACCAACCCCATTACAGTCACTGTCCATCAGCGTAATGAGATGCTATAGAATCACTACTTGTCTTCTCTGAGTTGTACAGTTCTCTCCATGCCCCCCCAACATTATATCTGCTAATCGTAATGCCCCTTTTTCCCCCTTGTCCCTCCCTTCCCATCCATCCTCCCTTTGGTAAGTATTAGTCCATTCATGGGTTCTGTGAGTCTGCTGTTGTTTTGTTGATTCAGTTTTTTTTTCTTTGTTCTTATACTCCACATATGAGTGCAATCATTTGATACTTGTCTTTTCAGTCTTGGCTTATTTCACTGAGCATAATACCCTCTAGCTCCATCCATGTTGTTGCAAATGGTAGGATTTGTTTTCTTCTTACGGCTGAATAATATTCCATTGTGTATATATACCACCTCTTCTTTATCCATTCATCCGCTGATGGACACTTAGGTTGCTTCCATTTCTTGGCTATTGTAAATAGTGCTGCGATAAACATAGGGGTGCATATGTCTTTTTCAAACTGGGCTGCTGCATTCTTAGGGTAAATTCCTAGGAGTGGAATTCCTGGGTCAAATGGTATTTCTATTTTGAGATTTTTGAGGAACCTCCATACTGCTTTCCACAATGGTTGAACTAATTTGCATTCCCACCAGCAGTGTAGGAGGGTTCCCTTTTCTCCACATCCTCGCCAACATTTGTTGTTGTTTGTGTTTTGGATGTTGGCCATCCTCACTGGTGTTAGGTGATATCTCATTGTGGTTTTAATCTGCATTTCTCTGATGATTAGGGATGTGGAGCATCTTTTCATGTGTCTGTTGGCCATCTGAATTTCTTCTTTGGAGAAGTGTCTATTCATGTCCTCTGTCCATTTCTTTTTTTTTTTTTTTTACAATTTATTTTATTTTAGTATCATTAACCTACAATTACATGAGCAATATTGTGATGATTAAACTACCCCCTTCATCAGGTCCCCCCGACCAACCCTATTACAGTCACTGTCCATCAGTGTAGTGAGATGAGAATCACTACTTGTCTTCTCTGAGCTGTACAGTCCCCCCCGTACCCCCCCCACCCTATGTCTGCCAATCGTAATGCCCCTTTTACCCTCTTATCCCTCCCTTCCCACCCATCTCCCCAGTCCCTTCCCCTTTGGTAACTGTTAGTCCATTCTTGGGTTCTGTGAGTCTGCTGCTGTTTTGTTCCTTCATTTTTTTTTCCTTTGTTCTTATACTCCACATATGAGTGAGATCATTTGGTACTTGTCTTTTTCGGCCTGGCTAATTTCACTGAGCATAATACCCTCCAGCTCCATCCATGTTGTTGCAAATGGTAGGATTTGTTTTTTTCTTAGGGCTGCGTAATATTCCATTGTGTATATGTACCACCTCTTCTTTATCCATTCATCTACTGATGGGCACTTAGGTTGCTTACATCTCCTGGCTATTGTAAATAGTGCTGCAATAAACATAGGGGTGCATCTGTCTTTCTCAAACTGGGCTGCTGCATTCTTGGGGTAAATTCCTAGGAGTGGGATTCCTGGGTCATATGGTATTTCTATTTTGAGTTTTTTGAGGAACCTCCATACTGCTTTCCACAATGGTTGAACTAATTTGCATTCCCACCAGCAGTGTAGGAGGGTTCCCCTCTCTCCACATCCTCGCCAACATTTGTTGTTGTTTGTGTTTTGGATGTTGGCCATCCACGCTGGTGTGAGGTGATATCTCATTGTGGTTTTAATCTGCATTTCTCTGATGATTAGCGATGTGGAGCATTTTTTCATGTGCCTGTTGGCCATCTGAATTTCTTCTTTAGAGAAGTGTCTATTCATGTCCTGTGCCCATTTCTTAATTGGGTTATTTGCTTTTTGTTTGTTAAGGTGCGTGAGCTCTTTGTATATTTTGGATGTCAACCCCTTATCAGATACATCATTTATGAATATATTTTCCCATATTGTAGGATGTCTTTTTGTTCTATTGATGGTGTCCTTTGCTGTACAGAAGCTTTTCAACTTGATATAGTCCCATTTGTTCATTTTTGCTTTTGTTTCCCTTGCCCGGGGGGATATGTTCATGAAGAAGTCGTTCATGTTTATGTCCAAGAGATTTTTGCCTATGTTTTTTTCTAAGAGTTTTATGGTTTCATGATTTACATTCAGTTCTTTGATCCACCTTGAGTTTACCTTTGTGTATGGGGCTAGACAGTAGTCCAGTTTCATTCTCTCACATGTAGCTGTCCAGTTTTTCCAACACCAGCTGCTGAAGAGGCTGTCATCTCCCCATTGTATATCCAGGGCTCCTTTATCAAATATTAATTGACTGTAGGTGTTTGGGTTAATGTTTGGATTTTCTATTCTGTTCCACTGGTCTGTGGGTCTGTTTTTGTGCCAGTACCAAATTGTCTTGATTACTGTGGCTTTGTAGTAGAGCTTGAAGTCAGGGAGCATAATTCCCCCTCTTTGATTCCTCCTTCTCAGGATTGTTTTGGCTATTCGGGGTCTTTTCTGGTTCCATATGAATTTTAGAATTATTTGTTCCAGTTCATTGAAGAAAGCTGTTGGTATTTTGATAGGGATTGCATTGAATCTGTAGAAAGCTTTAGGTAGTATAGCCATTTTGACAATACTTATTCTACCTAGCCAAGAGCATGGGATGAATTTCCATTTGTTAGTGTCTTCTTTAATTTCCCTTAGGAGTGTCTTGCAGTTTTCAGAGTATAGGTCTTTCACTTCCTTGGTTAGGTTTATTTGTAGGTATTTTATTCTTTTTGATGCAATTGTGAATGGAACTGATTTTCTGATTTCTCTTTCTGTTAGTTCATCATTAGTGTATAGGAAAGCAACAGATTTCTGTGTTAATTTTGTATCCTGCAACTTTGCTGAATTCAGATATTAGTTCTAGTAGTTTTGGAGTGGAGTCTTTAGGGTTTTTTATGTACAATATCATGTCATCCACAAATAGTGACAATTTGACTTCTTCTTTACCAATCTGGATGCCTTGTATGTCTTTGTTTTGTCTGATTGCTGTGGCTAGGACCTCCAGTACTATGTTGAATTAACAGTGGAGAGAGTGGGCATCTCTGTCTTGTTCCCGAGCTTAGATGAAAAGCTTTCAGCTTCTCGCTATTAAGTATGATGTTAGCTGTGGGTTTGTCATATATGGCCTTTATGATGTTGAGGTACTTGCCCTCTTATACCCATTTTGTTGAGAGTCTTAATCATGAATGGATGCTGAATTTTGTCAAATGCTTTTTCACCATCTATGGAGATGATCATGTGGTTTTTGTTCTTCTTTTTGTTGATGTGGTGGATGATGTTGATGGATTTTCGAATGTGGTACCATCCTTGCATTCCTGGGATGAATCCCACTTGATCATGGTGTATGATCCTCTTGATGTATTTTTGAATTCGCTTTGCTAATATTTTGTTGAATATTTTTGCATCTACGTTCATCAGGGATATTGGTCTATAATTTCCTTTTGTGGTGGGGTCTTTGCCTGGTTTTGGTATTAGAGTGATGCTGGCTTCATAGAATGAGTTTGGAAGTATTCCCTCCTCTTCTATTTTTTGGAAAACTTTAAGGAGAATGGGTGTTATTTCTTCTCTATATGTCTGGTAGAATTCAGAGGTGAATCCATCTGGTCCGAGTATTTTGTTCTGGGGTAGTTTTTTGATTACCGATTCAATTTCGTTGCTTGTGATTGGTCTGTTTAGTTTTTCTGTTTCTTGTTTGGTCAGTCTTGGAAGGTTGTATTTTTCTAAGAAGTTGTCCATTTCTTCTAGGTTTTCCAGCTTGTTAGCATATAGATTCTCATAATATTCTCTTATAATTCTTTGTATTTCTGTGGGGTCCATTGTTACTTTTCCTTTCTCATTTCTGATACTGTTTATGTGTGTAGATTCTCTTTTTCTCTTAATGAGTCTGGCTAGGGATTTATCTATTTTGTTTATTTTTTCAAAGAATCAGCTCTTGGTTTCATTGATTTTTTTCTATTGTTTTATTCTTCTCAATTTTATTTATTTCTTCTCTGATCTTTATTATGTCCCTCCTTCTGGTGACTTTGGGCCTCATTTGTTCTTTTTCCAATTTCAGTAATTGTGTCTTTAGACTATTCATTGGTGAATGTTCTTCCTTCTTTAAATAGGCCTGGATTGCAATATACTTTCCTGTTAGAACTGCCTTTGCTGCGTCCCACAGAAGTTGTGGCTCTGTGTTGTTGTTGTCATTAGTCTCCATATATTCTTTGATTTCTGTTTTGATTTGGTCGTTAACCCATTGATTAATTAGGAGAATGTTGTTAAGACTCCATGTATTTGTGAGCCTTTTTGTTTTCTGTCTAAAATTTATCTCTAGTTTTATACCTTTGTGATCTGAGAAGTTGGTTGGTAGAATTTCTATATTTTTGAATTTACTGAGGTTCTTTTGGTGGCCTAGTATGTGGTCTATTCTGGAAAATGTTCCATGTGCACTTGAGAAGAATGTGTATCCTGCTGCTTTTGGGTGCAGAGTTCTGTAGATATCTGTTAGGTCCATCTGTTCTAGTGTGTTGTTCGTGCCTCTGTGTCTTTACTCATTTTCTGGCTGGTTGATCTGTCCTTTGGAGTGAGTGGTGTGCTGAAGTCTCCTAAAATGAATGCATTGCTTTCTATTTCCTCCTTTAATTCTGTTGGTATTTGTTTCACATATGCCGGCGCTCCTGTGTTGGGTACGTATATATTTATAATGGTTATATCCTCTTGTTGGACTGACCCCTTTATCATTATGTAATGCCCTTCTTTATCTCTTGCTACTTTCTTCGTTTTGAAGTCTATTTTGTCTGATACAAGTACTGCAACACCTGATTTTTTCTCCTTGTTGTTTGCATGAAATATCTTTTTCCATCCCTTCACTTTTAGTCTGTGTATATCTTTGGGTTTGAGGTGAGTCTCTTGTAAGCAGCATATAGATGGGTCTTGCCTTTTAATCCATTCTGTTACTCTGTGTCTTTTGATTCGGGCATTCAGTCCATTTACATTTAGGGTGATTATCGATAGATATGTACTTACTGCCATTGCTACCTTTAGATTCGTGGTTACCAAAGGTTCAAGGGTTGCTTCTTTACTATTTAACAATCTAACTTAACTTTCTTGTTAAGTTATTGTAAACACAGTCTGATGTTTCTCTATTTCTCTCCCTTCTTATTCTTCCTCCTCCGTTCTTTATATACTAGGTGTTTTATTCTTTGCCTTTAGTTAGTATTTGGATGGTCTGCTTTCTTTAGTATGATTTTATTTTCTCTGGTGACATCTTTTTAGCCTTAGGGGTGTTTCCCTCTAGAGTAGTCCGTTTAAGATACCCTGTAGTGGTGGTTTATGAGAGGCAAACTCTCTCAGCTTTCATTTGTCTGGAAATTGTTTAATCCCTCCATCATATTTAAATGATATTCGTGCTGGGTACAATATTCTTGGTTCAAGGCCCTTCTGTTTCAGTACGTTAAATATATCATGCCATTCTCTTCTGGCCTGTAAGGTTTCTGTTGAGAAGTCTGATGATAGTCTGATGGGTTTTCCTGTGTAGGTGATCTTTTTTCTCTCTCTAGCTGACTTTAATACTCTGTCCTTATATTTGATCTTTGCCAGTTTAATTATTATGTGTCTTGGTGTTGTCTTCCTTGGGTCCCTTGTGTTGGGAGATCTGTGGGCTTCCGTGGACTGTGAGACTATTTCCTTCCCTGGCATGGGAAGTTTTTCAGCAATTATTTCTTCAAAGACACTTTCTATCCCTTTTTCTCTCTCTTCTTCCTCTGGTACTCCTATAGTGCGAATATTGTTCTGTTTGGATTGGTCACACAGTTCTCTTAATATTCTTTCATTCCTAGAGATCCTCTTATCTCTCTGCCTCAGCTTCTCTGTATTCCTGTTCTCTGATTTCTATGCCATTAACAGTCTCTTGCATCTCATCCAGTCTGCTGTTAAGCCCGTTGATCGCCTGTCTCATTTCTGCATTGTCTTTCCTCACTTCCCTGACTTCCTCCCTCAGCTCTTGCACATTTCTCTGTAGATCCGTCAGTATGGTTATGAGTTTTATTCTGAATTCTTTTTCAGAAAGATTGTACATTTCCATCCCTTCATGGTCCCTCTCTGGGGTTGTCTGGTTGATCTTAGTCTGGGACCATATTCCTCTGTCTTTTCATGGTGATAGAAGTGGTTGCTGGTAGGTGCCACATATGTCAGCTGGGCTCTTTAAGACTTTAAAAAAAAAAGGAATGAAGAGAAAGAGAAGAAAAAAGAAAGAAAGAAAAGCGAAGAAAAGAGAGAAAAAGAAAGAAAGAAAGAAAGAAAAAAAAAACACCCGCTGGGAGTAGATTCTGTGAGGATGCTGTAGGTGGCACTGTTGCTCCACTCTTCTGCAGCCGTGGCTGCACCGTTCAGCTGTGCAGGGCCCTTTGTAGCTGTGGTTGGGGCAGGAACGAATGGGAGGCTGTTGATCTCTGTGTAAGTCTCAGTGCGGCTACTTTTTTCCCATTGCCAGCCAAGGGGTCTGAAATTCCCCAGGACTCCCAGCCTGCTGGGCTGAGTGTGCTGGGACGATCCTACTCCTCTGTTGGGCCCCCGTCTCTTTAAGACCAGTAAAAAAAAAGCGTGCGCCTTCCTTTTATCCTGGGGAACCGGCTGCGAGGACCCAGTGCGTTCTGGCTCAGTTCCTGCACCCTTTGTCTCTCCAGTCTCCGATACATGGCGCGATGTGTTTCAGCGCTCCCGGCGCAGAGTACCAGGGCTGGTTATTTCACGGGCCTGTACTTCCACTCCCTCCCGGCTCTGAATCCTCTCCTCCCGCCGGTGTGCTGGGGTGGGGGAGTGCTCGGGTCCCACCGGGTCGTGGCTCCGTATCTTACCCGCCTCACGGGGTGCCAAGTCCTCTCCGGTGTAGCTGCAGGCTGGTGTCATCCTGTATCTTCTGGTCTCTCTTTTAGGAATAGTTGTATTTGCTGTATTTTCATAAATATATTTGGTTTTGGTAGGAGATTTCCACCGCCCTGCTCACACCGCCATATTCCTGGAAGTCTCCCCACCTTTTTTTTTGTGTGGTAAAAATATACATACATAACATAAAATTTACCACTTAGTCATTTTTTAAGTGGCAGTTCAGTGGACTTATGTACATTCACATTGCTGAACAGCCATCACCACCATCCATCTCCAGAACATTTTTATCTTCCCCAACTGAAACTCTAGACCTAATAAGTACTAACTTCCCATCTCTGTGAACTTGACCATTCTAAATATCTCCTATAAGTGCAATCATATGCTATTTGTCCTTTTGTGACTGTCCCATCTTTGCTATTACAATCACGCTTCAGTGAATCTCCCTGGAGTTGTCATTATTATATCATTAGCTAAAGGAGAAGGATAAATATAGCAGACATCTCTGGCAGCATACAGAAGAAGCTAACGGTTACTCTAGGAAGAAGCGGGCAGTTGGGGGACAGGGAAAGGGAAATTTGGTTTTTATTCTCTACTTTTTAAATATCTTTAGAATTATGTGGACTGTTCATATGTTACCTATTAAAAAATAATTGTAAAAATTTAAGAGTAACCACTAGAATAGATATAGGGTATACAACTTGTAAGCTCTTTACTGACCTCTGTGGCACAGACTGCTAATTGTCCGACAAAATCTATGCTCCTTCTATAGGAACAGAACAGCCCTGTGCAGGGGACTGATTGCTGTACTACATTTCCCAGCCTCCTTTGCAGTAGGCTAATCCAGGTGACTGAGTCCCCCAGTGGCAGCTGAGTGGAATTGAGATGTGCCTTTCTGGGCCAGCACCTGAGGCCCTTCCCTGCTTTCTGTCTCCTTCCTGTGAGCCAGAGCAAGGATGTGGCTAGAGCCCAACCTGGGCCTTGCAGAGAGGACACCCCAAGGAGATGGTGGAGAAACATTATACAAGAAGCCTGAGTCCCTGAATGACCCTGTGCAGCAGAGACCCCTGCCCACCTGGAACCTGAACTGTTACATAGGTGAGAAATAAACGGAGCTGGTGTATTTTGAGATCTTTTCATTATAGCAGTTAGGATAACCTAACTAAGGTAACCCATTTGGTGTTACAGGAATGAGAGCTGAAACTGTGTCTGAGGCTCTTCTCGTGACATTTGGCATTGCTCCTGCCCCAGGAGGTGTTTGGGTGAGGTGAGAGGAACCTTGCCATTTTAAACTAAAATTCCTAGTTGTGGCCTGATCTCACTTGGGTTCATTCCATCTGCAGGCTGCAGTAACAACAGTCAGGTCATATATTTGGGCCCCGGTTCAGCCTCTAACTCACATGGTCTTACTGTGCAAGTCACCACACATCTTAGCCTTACATCATTTTTGTAAACTAATCAGGCAAGAGAAGGGCAGGAGGTAGAAACAAGTCTCTCCAGGGTCCCTTCCTGTCTGCTGTTTCCAGGCTGAGCCTGTAGAGAGAGCAGGATGAGGACCTGGGTCTGAGTCCCTGGGCCTGGGTCTTTCTCTGGGACCTGCTGAACCCATGAGTCAGATGCTGGATGCAGAAACAGCAGCAGGTACTGCCCAGGAACCGAGGGCTGGTTGTTAGTTTGAAGCTTCACAAATCAATCCTGCAAACAGGTTACAGGCGAGGACCACCCTGGGTGAAAAGACCATCCAGGAGACCACTTCTGTGACCCAACCCAGAGATACATCTACAACACCCAGCATAGCGCCTAGCAGGCCAAAAGAGATGCATGGACAGTCCATCCACACTGAACATTTAGGACAGAGAGCTGCTGGCATGTTCTTGTCAGCCCCCTAAAGCCACTGTACTTTAAGGTACAATTCCTTAGCGTGACCTGTTTCCTTTATGCTAACCCATCTCCCTCTGTGCCTCTGACTGAACATAAAAATGTGCAGGCCTGATCCCTTGGAACTTTCTGGCTACAGCCACAAACTAGTGTGGGTATGAGACTTGCTTGGTTTCTCAACTTGGGGAATGAGGACAAAAGCAGAGTGAGGAAAGCAGTGTGGGTGAGAGGTGGCTAGAACAATGCAGAAGTTAGCTGATTGCAGAAATAGCCCACGTCTCAACTGAGCTGCCATCTGAACCTACTAGAACCCCAGTGGAGACCAAGGGAGGGGTGGGGGTGGCCCAGACATGCTTCAGGAGAAGCCGTGCCTTCGGGGATTGCGGGCAGCGGAGTAGGGCATACCATAGTGCCCAGATCCCAGACGGAGAAGTATCTGCCCGGGTCCCACCCCCGCTCCCCGCTCTCTCCCCTTCCCTTTTGCCTCCTTCCAAGCTGCTTCTCCAAACCTCTGAAGGCAGCAAAGACAGAGCCTATTTAAAACAACATCCAGAAGGTAATTAAACAGAGCCTGAAGGGGATCCTTCTAAGGCAAAGGATGTCTCCATAAAACGTACAGAAAAATCTTCCTAATTTATCATTTGGACCAATCCCTTTATTCCATACCATTAATTTTGTTACTATGGTTACTCCCAGGTAATTTGTACATATGCAAGTCTGTGTAGAGTGAAGGGACCCCCCAGTCCTATAGACTTATGAGAGGAGAGAGAACATGCCCCTCGTCCTGTGGAACCGCACACAGCAGTAGTCAGGACTTCCGACAGGCGGCTTCTCTTCATTAAGAGGATGGACTCGGAGGCACACCCAGGTCTGAACCAGATCTGCCGCTCACGGGCCGTGTGATCTGGGGCGGCCTGCTTGATCTTCTTGAGCCTCCACTTCCTCGTTTGCAATACGGGGATATGAATACTTACTTTCAAGGTTACTGAAGATCAAAGAAGATCAAAGAAAATTCATTTATTCAACAAATATTTATTGAGCACCAATTATGTGCTGGGCACTGCTCTAGGCACCAAGAATACATCAGTGAAGACCCCAAATCTCAACTTCCATGGAGCTTACATGCTAATGAAGACAAAGCAATGTAAGTAATAAATAAATGAATTCTCTGATCCGTTAGAAGGCTAGATATTTCAAGAAACATGGCAAAGTAAAACAAGGTAAGGACAGAGAGTGCATGCTGGCAGCAGCGATGGAGTTTACAGAGATACCGTAAGGTGGTCAAGCTAGTTTTTATTGAGGTGACTTTGGAGGAAATACTTGAAGGAGGAGACAAGCCATGCAGACATATATCTGGTGGGAGACTGCTCTGGTAGACAGCGCAGACAGTGCAAAGGTCCTGAGGCAGAAGTGGGCCTGCCTGGCATGTTTGAGGGGCAGCAAAGGAGGCCAGTGTGGCTGGAGTGGACTGAATCAGGGGGTGAGTAGTAGGAGACAAGGTCAGAGAGGAAAGGAGGATCTGTGGGCTGTGCCAAGGACTGTGGATTTTACTTTGAGTGGAGAGTTTCTACTGAAGCAATGGTTCTTAACATGGTGCTTCTGTACCCAGGGGGTATCTGGCAATGTTTGGTGGTCATGACTTGCGAGGCGGTGCTCCTGGCATCTAGTTGGTAGAAGGCAGGGAGGTTGTTAAACACCCTGCAGCACACAGGGCAGCCCCACATGGAAGGACTAGCCAGCCCCTAATGCCAATAGTGCTGAGGCTGAGAAGCCCTGAATAGAGGGACAAATGATGTAATGTGTTTTCACAGGTCCCTCTGAGTGCAGCATTGGGCATGAAGAGAGGGGCCGGTGTAGAATGAGACCACCCAGGAGGCCACCTCAGTGACCCAGCCCAGAGATGCACCTGCAACACCCAGTACAACACCTAATGCATCATATAAATGCCTCAACTAATACTGATCACTTGCCTGTTCTGTGCTAACGATATGGGCCAACCTGGGGGCCAGCCCAGAGCGGCAAGGTAATCAGGATCCCAGAAGTCTGAGGCTAGGGATCAGGGTAAGGAGAGGGGGTACCAGCTAAGCCTTTCTTTCAGCCAGCTTCTGACACACCTGCTAATCCTAGAGATTTGGGGGTGCAAGTATTTTTGACTCTGGTCTTTTCTCTGTTATTTTTCAGCAAAGCCAAACACAGCTGAGCCCGTTTCTGCTCAGCCAGAGGAGAAGCCTTGCAGGATCTCTTGCATGCAGGCTGGCCCTTCTCCTTGGCAGGTTACAGGCAGAATCCATCCTGCATGGGGGCCTGTACCAGTGTGTCAGGCTGGGTGCAGGGTAGGCGCTTAATAAGGCGGACTCGTCCCCAGCCTCTGTGGAATGTGGAATGATGGGCAGGAACCACCATCAGAAGCCCCCTGCGGCTCCCAGAGACCGCTCACCTCACTCCTGTCCATGCCAGGAGCTCCCAGGCTGGCCTCCCTAACCTCACACACCCCTCCCCAGTCGGCCCGGCACTCTACCAGGCTGACCTAGCGCAGGGCACATTCACGCTGCTTCCTTGCCCAAGAGCTTCCAGTAGCTTCCTCCTGCCTCACACCATGAACCTAGCATCTCCACCTGGATTTCAAACACTTTCACAATCTGGTCTGTGACTTGCCAGCTTCTCCAACGTTCTCTAATAATCTCCTGTCTCCCATCGCTCCTCCCTCTCTTTCGATCCCTCCCTCGCCATCACTCTCTTTCCGTCCCTCCTTGCTCTCTCATCTCTCTCTTTCTCCACTCCACTCAGCTTCTTGGCTTTGGTCTGTGACTTAAAGTGCATGTCGCTCCCTGTGCTCCTGGTCTCTCCCACCATTCTACCTCCAACTTCTTGTGCTCCCCCTCCACAAGCCTTTCCTCATCACCTCCATCCCCAGGCCTCTCCCCCAGCTGCACTCCTACCTCCGTTAGCATTATGTCCACATGGCTTAGCCGCCAGCCTGGCCACTAGCCACCCGCCTCTGTGCGGTTACCTTGCCTGTGCTGGGAGCTGGCTGCGTGAGGGTAGGAACCAGGGCAGACTCTTATTTCCCCCTCAGTGCCCACCTGCCACAGCGCCTTTCACATCCTGAATGCTCAGCAGGTGCTCACAGCCTGGACTGACAGCATGAACACACAGGGGTAACTGGGCTGCAAGACCTTCACAAACGCCAACTTCCTCTGACTGCACCCTGCCTCCCACCATTTCACTCTCCCCCGTTTGCACACATTCTACTCCACAGAATATCACCTTCCAAACCCACCTTCAGATAGTGGGTGAAAGATGGGCATTGGATCTAACAGGCCCAGCGTCAGATCCCTGTCCCTCCACGTACTCGCTCTGTGACCTTACAAAAGTAATGCAACCTCTCTGAGCCTTGGTTTTCTTGCCTGTAAAATGGAGTTAATACAGGTACCTACCAAATAGGATTTCTGTAAAGATTAATTGAAATAATACATGTGAAGAACATGGTGCCTGGTTCTTAGTGAGCGTGCAGTGAGTGGTGGCTCATCGCCATGGATGTCTTCAATATTTAACCCCATCCATCTCCATCTACGCCAAATCATTCCATCAAAGCCCTGGCCCATGAGGTCCACACAGCTGAGCGTGGGGACTTAGCTGCGTCTGCTGATATTTTTGCTTTTGCCTGTGGCCTTGTCGTTTAGCTACAGCTACAATCTTTATTAGGGTTTAGAAAGCAGGAACAGTGCCTCACAGAGTTACCAAAAGAACAGAACAGGAGACCGCACATCAAATTTCTAACCTGACAAGCCCAAAGGGTAAATTATGCTTATTTGTATTTTATCCCCAGGACTAACTTTTCACTGGTGTAGCGACCTTTTAAGGCATTTACAGTCTCTGGAGGACACATCAGCCACTCACTAACAGTAGACCAAAAGGAAGCCATCAGGTGCGAATGAAAAACTAGCAAATCCCCTAAGGAGAAGTCATAACCAGAGGCAGGTTAGATAACAAACTGGTGCTCAGGTTATTCAGCGCTGCCCGTGACATCAGCACAGCCCGCAGGTGTCAGGATGCAGCCACGGCTGCTGACCCACATGCCTAAAACAGGCCATCAGAGCAGGCACAGGCCCCGGGAGCAGATGAGGCTGCTATCCAGACTCAGATCAAGAACTCCATGGGCCTCCTGATGGTATGCACATGACCCTTGAGGAGCATACCAGCCTGACCAGGAAGGAGGGACGGTCCTTAACTCCAGATTGCTGAGGCTTCTTCAAGCCCTGGGCTGGAATGTCATCACCCACCTGCTCTGTTGTCCCTGTGTCTGTGGAGACCAGAGTGGGGTGTGGCTTTGCAGATGAAGCCCAGGGAAGGAAGCCGTGAGAGCTGCTATTGGCTCTGGGAGCCAGGAGGACAGGAAAGGGAGGGGTGGGATCTGCCTATTAGCAGACCCAGCAGCAGGCTGACACCTAGAGCATTCTGCTACCCCGATGGACACTGCATGCATCACTGGCATGAGCCAGAATCGCGAAGCACAGCTAGTGGCAGGCCCTCTGCCCCCCAGGCCCCAGCCCCTCCTGCCAGCTCCCTAGAGGCACATGGGGGCTTCAGGACAGAAAACAAAGAGGCCCAGAAAACAGGACAGGCAGCTTTAAGCTACTGAAGGGAGGGAAGAGGAGAAATCTGGCCTCATTCCCCAAACTCTGGATGCTGGAAGGAGTGCCAGAGGCCAAACTTAGCAAGGACAGGCCAGAGTGGAGCTTGAGCGTGGTGCAGATACAGTGTCAGGAGGGGCCTGGAGGCGACCCACTCCTGACAGATCCAAGAGGAACTGCAAGGGTCTGAGGACCACGTTAGCCTAGAGAGGGGCATGTCAGGTCATGCTACCCAGGCGCCTCAGGGCCCACAGCTGAGACGAGGAGGTCACAGCCTGTTCTCCCTGCTTGACGGCTTCCCCCAAGTCAGCCAGCAGCGTAGACGCCTGAAGACGACCCTGCCTACCAGGCACTGCACCATCTCATGTCCCCCCCAGGGCCCCGGCCCAGGGACATCTGGCTGTGGTGCACACCCACTCACGCATTTGCCTCCCCTTCCCTTTGCTGGGCACACCCGCCTGCCGCTTCCTGTGGAGGGACTTTCTCTCTGCACTCACACCATGCCCCCTCACTGGACTACTCTGATCCAGCGTCTGCTCCTCACCAGCCCATCTCACCCCTCAAATCTCAGGCAAGAAATCTCTCCCAGACACCCCTAGTCAGAGTGGGTTACTCCTTCTCTGCTCTCCCACAATATCGTGTGCTGTCACTGATCTGGGGGGGTCCACGAGGCACG
>JAQQAC010020896.1:63395847-63413817 GCA_029783875.1 Phataginus tricuspis
CTCTCACCCAGCTTCCTCCTTGCTCCTTCCCCCAGGCTCTAGCACCCAAACGGGCCTGTAGGTGCCCCATGAACACGTACTGAAACAAACCAGACGGGAGGGCGAGGACATCAGCCCGGCCCTAGGGTGTCATGCTGGCAGCACAGGGCCTCAGCACGGGCTTGTGCCTATGGGTGCGGGAAGAAAGCAGGAACCGTGCCTCACAGAGGGACCAAAAGAACAGAAGAGGCGACCACAGCAGAGGAGGGACAGCAACACGTGTTTGGATGGAGAATCAGTTTTAATAACTTACAGTAGAGATGTTAGGGAATGGTTCTTTATTTTCCTTGGTTCTTGTCCCCGCCACAACAAAGAATTGAAGGGCAGAAACACAGTAGTGAAACAGAGTAAAAGTTTTATTTGAAGTTATGCACTTAAAGAGAAAGAAAGTGCGGGCGTCCTTAAAGAAGAGGCACCCTGAAAGGTGGGGGCTCCCCCTTTAAGGATTTTCAGGAATGTGATGAAGGGCTAGGAAGTATAGACTAGACTTGTTAAGTGGTCTCAAGATGTTTATCTTTGGTGAGAGAAATTATCTTCTATTGTCAGTCTCCTAGGTAATTCTGCAAAATTAACACAAGAAATTTACTGATCAGGTTCCTCCCCAGGACAGCAGCTTCCCTCTGGGAACATATCAGTCAAGACCACCTGCCCTGCCCCCAAGGTGGGCTGAGTTATTGTCTGTTTGCTGAAGAATATGTTAGGAATCTTACCTCCTAACTTTCTGGCTCTTAAAATGGAATCTTAGCTTTAAGATGGACTCTTTCCTGCTCTTACTATGCTGTTTATATCTGGGCTTGTTTGGAAAATTCATCATGATGCTTGTCTCCTGCCCAGGCTGCAAATTACTTGATTAGGGACTGGAGGAGGAATAAAACAGCATGTAGGTTAAGTTAAAGAATAAGCTGAGGCTTTGAGCAGGCTAAAGTAAATCTTACAATGGCATGATCTAATGGACACAATGAAGACATAGGCTGCACTCAGACACATTTCTTTACCTGGGGAATATTTGGACATTCCTAGTTACTCCTGGCCTTTGGTGCTTCAACTGATTAAGTCATTAACTCTGTGAGTCTTTTCTGGCTCTATAATTTTATCTGGTTAACTCTCTGAGTCCCTTTTAGTGGGCTTTACTGGCCTTATTCTCTAACCACCCCTCTCACACCTATTTTTCTGCCTGACAGAGAGAAGGAAATCATCCCCTAAATGCCTGCAGAGGGCATGCTTAAGAAGCTAGCCCATTGCCCCCAGGACACCAGCAAAGTTCAAGACTTGGAAGGATCAGGCACCCCAGGAAAAAAAGAACTAACCATAGGGCTAAACATAGGGGTTGGTTGAAAGCCTCTCCTGAAAGCAGTCAGAACCCCATGCCTCCCCACACAGCAAGACCACTCTCACCGCCCTCAGCTGTGTCCCCTGGTGCTGGAGGTTTATCATCCTTCTGGAGAAACTGAATCCAAGTGATTCCAGCCTTGGAAACACTAAGACAGTGGAAGGAGGGAGTAGGTGAGGCTAAAAGCAGGGAAATTAATGAAAGTATGTAAAGTGAATTGGGATTCCAGCCTCCTTCCCTCCCTTGGCTTGCAGAATGGAGAGAGATGAGATGATACTGTATTCACAAAACAGGAATCAGATTCTATGAAAAAGAGTAAATAAAAGAAACAATCAAAGAGCTCTTAGAAATTAAAATTATACCAACTGGAGTTAAAAATTCAATAGAGACTTGTTGAAAATAAACTCAAGAGCATTTCCTGCAAAGCTACACAGAAGGATAGATGGAATAGAAGCAAAAAAAAGATAAGAAAATATGAGTGATGTGAATGTCAATATAAGATGTCAAATATTTGACTAATAGAGGGGTTCCAGAATGAGAAGAAATTGTCAAAGAAACAGTGTATGAAAATTTGCCAGAACTGTGAGATAGGTGTCTTCAGATTGAACAGGGTCCCCAGGAACCCAAAATAATGAATTTTAAGACAGTATTCTGGAATTTCAGAAATAAATTTTATAGAGAAGCTCCTAAACATTCCCAAATAGAGAAAACAGATTACCCGCAAAGGAACAGGAATGAGATAGCATCAAATTTTCAACAGCCATAATAGAAGCCAGAAGTCATCAGAGCAACGTCTTCAAAACTCTGAAGGAAAATGATCATCAACCCAGAATTTTCTCCTCAACCAAACTATCAATTAAGGCTGAGTGCAGAATTACACTCAGGTACAAAAGAATTCAAAATTTTATTTCCATTTACTCCATTTCCAGGAAGCTACTGGAAGAGGTGTCCCACCAAAATGAAGGTGCACACCAAGGGAAAGCCTGAAGCTGGAAGAGGTCGGCTCCAGAAAGGAAAATTTCAAGGAAAAAAAACGGAACTGAAGGACAGGAGTCTTCAGATTGAAAGGGAGCACTGAAAATATCAAAAAGCTACTAGAGGTTGTAATAAGGATTAGAGATGGTTCAAAGAAAACTATGCCTGTGAGAAAAAAAAAGAGACAATTATTAACTCCAGATAAAATGCAAAGTTGGAAAAGAGAGGAATTATAATCATGATACATCCAATTGACTCTACAAGTGTTATTTATATAGCTGTAATATTATGAATACTGAATAACCAGAGAGCCCCGCAAACCATGAAAATCACTGGGAAGGATGACGAGTAGGGGGAGAGAAGTGTGGTTATGGAGGTGAGTAAGAGAGATGAATCCTCACCTACCATGATAGATGACACAAAAGAACTAGTTGAGAAATAGCAGTATAGATAAGCATATTAGTTTGAAATACAGACTTCTACATGAAGTAACAGCTAAAAATATTTATTTCTGGGGAACAGGAATGGGAATTGGAGAGGGTTGGGCAGCATACTATTCTTCCTTGAAGAGTTTTAGTACTATTTGGCCTTTTGAACTGTGCACACATATTACTTTGGAAAAAAAGTGAGATTAAATGTTAAGTTTTTGAAATAAAGTTTATGAACAAAGAGAAAAATGTTGGCACATTAACCATCAGTCTCTATAATTATTAAAGTTGCCCTAAACTACATCCACCCACCTTTCTCCAAAACCAAACGCAACCATCAACATTTCAATTAGCTCTAATACAAGTTCCTACATGCTATAAACAAAAATGGAATTACAGTGTCCTAGCCTAATCCCAACTATCCTCCCCCATCTTTCCCACTCTCAACTTGAACTTTTGGTAGTGGATATGCTGGGAAATGTTTAAAATTGATTCTCTGGGGGGAAGAAGTCCTGGTTTGTAGCACGGCCAATTTCCATGTGTAAAATACCCCCACATGGCTTATTTCAAGCTACCACTGTGATGTCGCTGAATGTGGCATTGAGAAGAGACGCACATGTCAGCTCCAGCAAACTTCTGCCTTTGGGCCTCTCCAGCCTTATTTACCTCCATGATTCTCACCAAACCCAACATATGGGAGAGACCTGAGTATCTCTTCCATAAGCCAGAAGTCCACAGGGGTATGAAGCAGAGGAGAAGTGGATAGTGAAGGGTAAAGAAGTGGTTCTGGCTGCACAGAAAAGGTTGTGAATTTGCTATCTTCCTTCCCGTCCCAGCCGTCAGCAGTTACCTGCTCATTGGTGACCCCTGGGCGCAGGGTCCCGTGCTTGTAGTCCTCAAGCAGCTGCACAGCCTCTCTGAGACGCCTCTGCAGGGGGAAGAAAAGGGACATTGAGGGGCACAGATCTAAGGCCCTTGCAACTCTTTTCCCTTGCAAAACAATCAGGGATACCACCTAAATGTCCTTCCACAGGGAAATGGCTAACTGACAGTGGTATAATACCATGGAACATTATTTGGCAATTTAGAAAGTGAAATAGATTTACCTGTGATTCCATAACCATATCTCCAACATATTTTGTTGAATGAGAAAGTGAATTGCAGAGCTGTATGATGCCATTTGTTATACCAAACAAACAAAACACACACACACTTAGAAAACACTATTTGCTATGGGAATATTTATATGTGTAAATGCATAAAAAAAAAAAACACAAAAAAACTTCTAGATGAAGAACCCCAAAAAATTGGTGACAGGAGGTGCCTCAGGGTAGGAGGAAATGGGCCCAAATTTGGCAAGGGGTGTCAGAAGAAAATTTAACTTTTATTGTAATATTGAAAGTTTTCACAAAGAGAACATATTTATGTAAAAATTATCTAATTTCCTTTCAACATTTTAAAGACAGTAGCAGAGATTTACATACCTAAAGTACACACGGCTACAGTAACTGATGGGAAGAGAGGGAAAAAAAGAGGATAGAATTGTACTGTTTTAAAAATACTAAAAACTAAGGGACTGCAACAGTAATAAATGGCAGCCTGTGTGCACCAAAATATTTGTATAGGAATATTCATAGCAGCACTATTCCAAGGGCCGCAAACTGCCAACAGTTCAAATGTCAGTCATAGACGGGATAAGTAAATTGTATATATGCACACAATGAAACATGATACAGCAATTGAAAAAGCAAACTACAAACACATGTCACAATGTTGGTAAATCTCACAGGCGTAATGTGGCAGAATGTATTCCAAAGATGGCCACCCCAATATCTCCCATCCCCCACGCTCCTCTAGAACCTTCCCACATCCCCATCAAGAGGTAGGGCCTGTGTCCCTTCCTGTTGATCCTGGGCAGGCCTCTGTGACAGCCTCAACAGGCAGAGTACAGCTGAGGTAAGGCTGGGTCATGAAAACACTTTGCACCTCCACCTTGTTCTTTGGGATTGGCCGCTCTTTTGGAACTCAGCCACCATGCTGTAAGGGAGCCCAAGCAGTGTGTGGAGAGACACGCGTGGGTAGGAACTGAGGCCACAGCCCATGGCTCTGGCTGAGGCACCCGTCAACCAACTTGCCCACCATGGAAGGCAGCTAGAAATGGACTCTCCTGCCCCCAGTCAAGCAACCCTACCTGATGCTGCATGGAGCACAGACAAACCACCCCCTCTAAGCCTTGCCCAAACTGAAGATCAGTGAGCAAAATAATGGTTATTTTAAGGCACTGCATTTTAGGATGACTTGTTACATAGTAATAGAAGGTTGATACACATTAATGATAAGCAAAAGAAGTCAGAAGCAAAAGAGTGTATATAAAGTTCAAAAACAGGCAAAACTAACTTATGGTAGTAGAGGTCACTGCAGTGTTACCTTTGTTGGGGTGGGTGTTGGTTTGGAAAGGCATGAGGGAACCGTCTGGGGTAATGGAAATGTTCAGTGTCCATATCTGAGTGGTGGTTACATGGGTATAAACATATGTCAAAATCCATCAAGCCATAAATCTAGGATTTGTGCATTTTACCACAGGTATGCTGTACCTCAAAAAATTAACAAGAACCAGCAGTCCTAGAAGGCAGCCTATGCCAAGGTTAGATGAGAAACCCAGATATCAGGGATGCCCAGTGTGGGCGAGGAAACCCAATGAAGCCACCCTTCTCCCCTTTCAATAGAGGGACAAAGCTGGCTGAGCGTGGGACCTAGGAGAGACCTCCCCATAAGCCCTTGGTTTGAAGGCAGGATGCAGCAGCAGGAACGGCACCCAGTGGGGCGACAGGCATCTGCTGAGCCATCTGGCAGGGCAGCCTTGTAGCATATGGGAAATGAACCACCACCTCATGTGCTCTAACAGCCTGGACAAGCCAGCCAGGCCACCCTGACCCTTCAGGCCTCTGTGGGAAGTACCTCTGGCCAGAGCTGGTCTAACCTGGGGCATTAGGGAACCTGGAAAACTTTTCTTGGGAGCAGACTGACTGCTGGGAAGTACTGTTCCTCCCCTTTAAGTGTATGCATATCAGTTCTGAAATTCAGGGTCCAGTTCCCAGAATCTGCTTCCAAAGTGGAGACAGCTTTGTGTTTTCAGGGTTCCTCACCCCACCAGTCAACCCACAGTGTTCAGTGAATATGTGAGAAAAATGTAAAAAAGCACAAAAAATCATTTAAAATCATCTGTAAACATACAACAGAGGCGACTCCTGCAAAAGTAAGGAAGATTTTCCTCCTATACAGAATTTGTTTTGCAGCAAAATGAGATCATGTTGATTGTTTAACTTGCTCAAGATCACACTGATAGAAAGTAGTGTGCAGTTTAATACATGAACCCAGAGCTTAGTCAGACTCTTGCTCAGCTCCCACAGCCCCCAAAAGCCCCTAGTGATGCGGCCAGCGCCCCACCCAGGCCCAGCCTCCACACCCGGACAATGAATGTCCTACTTTCCAGGGCCGAGTGCTGAATGGCCCCGTGTTCTCATTATTTTCCCTCTCCGGGGATTCTCCCGAGTTCCTATAACAACCTGGCCAGATTCCATCTCATTTTACACGGTCATCAAAGGGAGGCCCTCCTGCCGCAAACTAAGTTCCAAAGAGCACTGATCCTGGCGTGGGTTGAGGGAGAACTAGATCCCAAGTTCCTCAAGACAAGTCTGAGAAGGCAGGGCTGAGGGAAGCCAGCACGCTCTCCTCCACCCCGGGCCTTACTGACCCTCAGTCAGGGCCTCTATCAGGGGCTGAGGGGCTGGGGCTCCAGGCCCCTCTGTGCGGCAGCCAAGGCCCAGGCTGCTGCCTTGAGAGGCCCGGAAGGCTGGCTGCCCGGAGGCCGGACTCCTTACTGCGGAGAACTGGGCCATCTTCACGGAGACTTGGGGGCTGGGAGGAGGGCCTCCCTGCTTTAAACCCTCCTCTCAGCGGCCCGCACTGTGAGGCTTGGTGGAAGAGCCCTGGGCACTTGAGGGGTGGGGGGCGGGGGGAAGTTTGCAGGAAGTCTTTTGACCAGGAAGAAACAGGTGGCCAGGCTCTGAATGCAAAGATGGCGAGGGGTCCTGCCAGGCCCAGAGACAAGGCTGCAGGCTCTTCTCTACAGCCCTGGGACACGGGGCGGGATGGCGCAGGTCACTGCTTCTCAGACTCCATCACTGGCCTGCCCGCCTCTAGCTTGCCTGCCAGAAAAGTGTCACCATGAGGGAGTCTCCTTATATCGAGGAGGCATGATCTCCAGAAAGTCCCTCTGGAAATGCTGAGCCCAGAGGGGTCATTTGAACGGAGGAGAAACCTGGCCCCAAGGGTCCTGCCACAAGGCCCGGAGGGGGAGAAGGAAGCCAAGGGACAGGCATGGAGCGCTAAGGCGACGGCCAGAGGGAGCAGGAGCCAGGCAGGGCAGGAATGGGGACAGAAGGAGCCAGGGAGAGAAGGGCACCAAAGGGAAAGCTGGGGAAGGAGCCATCGGAAGCAGACTGAGCCTTCCTGTGAGGAAGGAGGGCACCTCGGCCCCACCCCTCAACTAACCGCACACTGAGTGTAACCCCTGCTTGGCTAAGGAGGAAGGTCAGACCGATTTAGACATTTAACTTATTATAACAATATTTAATATATTACATATCCGATGGGAGTGACAGCACCTAGCAAGGATGTGGGCGGTGCCAGGAATATTTCACAGCCTTCTGGTAAAGGGAGCCACCCACTCTCCAGGCCCACCTGTGCATTCCACCCCCTGACCCTGCCCGCACTGCTCACTTCACAGGACACCCTTCCTCCCCATCAGCTCATCACCATCCCATCCGTCCTTCAAGGCGCAATGCCACCTTTGCCAGGAATCTTCCAGAAATGCTCCCTCCTTCCTCTGAACAGAGAGCATTTGGGTTGCTCCTCTCCCAGGTCCCTTGCCACTTGCCACCTGCATGCCCAGGTTGCCTGGCAGAGACTGCAAAGTGTGGGGAGCAGAGGACTGGGTTTGGATACCTTTGCAGGTCCTCGGGACCAGCTCACCCCAAGCCCATCACCAACACAAGACCCTGCAAAACGGGGATTTAACAAAAATAACACTGCTGGGAGTAAAGGTGAAGGATACGGTCAGGTTCAGAAACCAGGTTCCTAAGCAGTATGCCAAAGCCCCTCGATGGTGACACTGGTTTTACAGAATCCCGGGATTCCAAGAGACTGTGTCCTGTTCACAGAGGATAAGAACACCCCTTTGCATATGTCTATCGCAGAGCTATGTAGGCCATCCCTTCCTTGAGACAACTGGGGCCAGAGAGGGAAGGGCATTTCCATGCCCAGGGTCACAGAGTGAGTGGGTGGGTGGAAATTAGAAATGCTCAGTTCCTTCAATCCCGGTCCTGGGCCATTTCTACAAGATCAGCATGGAAGAACCTCCTGCCCTCATATCAGCAACTGAAGGAAGGGTGGTCTCCCAAAGAAAACACATCAATGCCTGCATCCCCCCAAAGCTGATGCCTATGGGGGCAGAGCACCCCAGGTAAGAAAAGGAAGGGTCTTCTTTACTCTCATTCAAGTCAGGCCGGCCTGACACAGAGAAACTGGGGAGCATGTTTAGACAAAGCAGGTACAATTGAAACATGGGCATTTCAGGCAAAGTGGGGAGTTTGGGAGTTGCAAAGCTTGCAGAACTAAAAAAGGGGAAAAAAGTAGTGTCAGGGGTTGGGGAGAATGGCTTGGCATCGGGGTATGCATGAGAAGACAGAGCAGGAATGGCTGGCGGGGGCCAGCGGGTAATGTCACATCATACCTTGACCGCTCACCATACAATTGTTCTCACCTGGCCAGTCTTGCATCTGCCAAGGTCAGGGCCATGCATTCTCACCTTGTCTGCAATCAGGGCTTGAACCATTCCTATAGTGGCCCCCAAGCAGTGGGACTTGAGGCCCAAAGTTAATGATTTATGTTCAGGCAGAGTCCCAAGCCCTTCTCCTGTCTTCCCAAGCCTTCCTAAGTCCTTTCTTGTCCCCTACCAGCAGTCCTGCGACGCCCCTCTATGGTTATCTGTACTGAGTTTGGTCTTTGGCTCCCACCAACCACAAGGCCCCCTCTGGGTGGCCCAAGGGAAGGGGAAAGCAGGGACACATGGGGAGAAGTTCTGCTCTCCCTGTGGCTGACCTCTGGTCACCTTCAGGGGGCCTATGTGAGGTAAACGAATAGAATTCTGGAAGCATGCCAGGTGGTACACCCCTTTAGAAAATAAATCTGTCCAGCTATCCTAAGGACTTCAAAAACAATCATGGCTTCCAGCCTGGAAACCCTACTTTTGGGAATTTATTCTAACAACTTAATTCAGCAGAAGTGAAAAATGATATGGCCAAGACTGTTTTTTGAAGGAAAGCAAAAGAGAGGAAACAACCTGATAGATCTAAAAGTCTAACGGGGACAGCTATTTATACTATAGACCTTGATTTTGAAAAATTACAAAGACTTGGAAATGAATGAAAAAAGCAAATAAAAAAATCTATGTTCAATATAATAATCCAAAAATTTATACAGATGGGCAAGAACTTGAAGTGTATAAAGGTACTGACATTTGGGTATTTTTAAATGAAAAATTTTATCAAAGGTTTTTAAATTTAAATATCTAACGTCTGGAATGCATGTAAGTGGACATCCTCACTCACTATTATTGAGAGTATGAACTGATATAATCTTGGTACAGGTTGCAACAATCTGCAGGACAATCTGACAGTACATATCAAAAGACATATGACAGTACATCTCAAATGACAGTACATATTAAATTATCTTTCATTCAGAAATCCCACTTCTAGGAATTTATCCAAAGGCAAAAAAAGAAATATGGGAAGACTTATGTATAAGGATATTCATTGCAATATTATTTATAATGGCAAAAAGCTTGAAACCACCCAAATGGTCAACAATAGAGAAAATTAGTAAGTAAATTATAAAATAATCACATCATGGATTGTTGTGCAGTTACTAAACACATTTTCAAACAACATTTAATAACAAGGAAAAACGCTCATGATATGCTACACCGAAAAAGTATGTATCATGTATACATAGTATGTAAATATATATATCATATATGCTTTTCTCTATACATATTCTATATAAAGAGATAGATATATAGATACGTATTATATAAATCATCCTTATTTTGTACATGCACATGCACCAAAATGTTAATGTTGATCATTTCTGGCAGGTGGGAATATGAGCAGCTTTTACTTTCTTCTTTAGACTTGCACAGACTCCGGTCTTTAGGGATACTAATAGAGCCGCATCACATCGGGAGGCATAGCCCATTGACCTCATTGTTAGTGATGCTGAAGCGTGGTCACCTATTAAATGGGTGGCTTCCAAGCTCTCGAATGTAAAGGTACCTCTTCCCCTTTGTAATTGCTAAGTAATCTTCAGGGTGATACTTACTTGAGAGCATATGGATATCCTGCTTCCCCAAAACCTTTCATTCTGTGGAAATTGCATTATCCATTAGTGGTCCTAGGTGGATGCAGTTCTTTCACGGAGGGTTACACTATGGTTATTTCCTTCTATGTTTATTAGCTGGCATGCTTCTGTGAAGGGGAGCTTCCCAGTTCCACACTTTTAGTATTACTATGGACTCATGGATTTATCATCATTATTATTATTCAACGTATTATAATATTCCATTGCTTTTATTCTTTTTAATGCTCAAACTGTCCCAAATGTGGCCAGTGCGTTTCCCTTCAAGCCAGTTTCTGTGTCTCCACCATTCTTGAGAACTTTCTTACTTTCCAGAGCAACCTCCCTTGCCCCAGATGTGGATCTGGCCATCTTTCCAAGAAGCCCTGGTTCCTCTTAGTGGGTAGTGGTATTTAGAAACCAGTATCTGAGTGCTGTGTTCATTATTACCAGGGCTTCATCATTTCTAGGCCCTTTCAGTGAAGAGAGCCAGGAAACTGGGAAATATAGAACTGGCAAATGTGTGTGTGTGTGAATCACGAGTTCACACTGATACCTCTAATTCAAATACACCACATGAGTCTTTCCCCCTATACCGTATTTGTATCTCCCTGCTCCCATGATAAGAACCCTGATTCCCATCAATATAAGTACTTATTTATTCTACCCTAAAATACACCCCAAATAGTTTCAGACTACTACACCAATACTAGTGGTGACTTGGTGTTGTTAACACTATTTCAGTTCGTTTTCTATGCCCTTCAAAATTGTAATCTGTCAACCATTCATTCCCTTAAATAATTATTGACTTCAGAATAGCAAAGCCCTTTCATCTTCTGTCCACAAGTAACAGTAACTTAGATGTCAGCTGGTTCAGCCTTGACCTTAGAGATATAGACAGAATTCTATGACCTATGAGGAAAGTCAAAGCCGGGGCTTCTGCCAGCTCCTGGTGGTTTCCCTTCTTGAGCCTGATCCTGCACACACTGCGCCCTCAGGAGACTCACAGCCGCTCAAGACCTGCTACCAAATAATCTACTCCTGCAGAAATTTTGTGAGCCAGGCAGACTTTACTGACAACTTCCCTGGAATGACAGTGGAAGGGGACATTAGTGTGACATGGCAACAACTTCCACCTGCACAGAGGCATGACCAATCTCAAAAGAGCCCCAGCCACTGGCGTTTCAGCTCAGCCTGGTCACTTGCTCTCCTTCCCGCTGGGTTTTCCCTATTCTGCTTCTCTCTTGTAGGATCAAAGAGCACAATTCTTCCCCTCTGTCAAGCAGACCAACCTCCTCCTCCTCTGAAGCCTTGCTCCAGACATTCTTAGAACAAAGACAGCCTTCTTCCCGAGAGAAATAATAGTGAATAAAATTTCCTCCGCCTCATTACACATACAAGGATCGGAATCTTTTTAAAAGCCTGGTCAGTTATAAATTATAAACAGTAGCTGCAAAATTCCCTTAAGATGAGTCTATTCATTGACTCAGCTAATGCCCCTCAGAAGCGGGTCACCAGACAGGATCCTTTCACCTGGGGAGCCTCCAGCTTCCAGAACAACCTCCCCATGTGTTTGACTGTCTTCCCACCCTCACAGGCTGACAGGCCTGTCCAGATCCCCTCCAACTGGGCAGCTACCTCCCCACACTCCCTCCCAGAACACCAGCCAAAGACCTTGGGAGACAAATAGTGTTCTGTAAATGTGAACCATGGTCTGTGGACTGAGCCCAGTGGAACCAGAGCCTAGGCCTCCTGGCAGTGCCACAGTTCATGGGGGAAGGGCTCAGGTAACAGACTTCCCTCTCGGTGCTTCTAATTCCTCGCTGCTTCCACGTAGATGGCCTTGCTAAACAACCTGGGTGGACTAGGACCAATGCATGTAAAATGCTTAGAGCCAGTGAGGGCCTGAAGGCCCCACTCATGGCTATTCCACAGTTTGAGGGGCCTAGAAGAGCTTCAGTGGGCAGAAACTCTGAAAGGCCAGCAGGTAGTGCTGGGAACAGTCCTTGACTGGGGTACAGCAGGGAGGGGAGGCATGGATCTTTATGGGAAGCCTAACAGAATCTTTGATAAAAGGAGGGAACATGTAAAATTTGAAAAACATGCTAAAATTGCTATTGGCTGTTGATTGGTTATTTTCTAGTCAGTAAATAGTCAAGTTGCTTTGACATTTCAATTACTGATAAAAGGCCAAAAAGGGTTGAGAAATGTACAAGAATATTCGGGCCTTTCAAAATGCAAGACCTGAAGAAGAAAGATGTGATACAGGAGGAAAGCAGCAAATGAAATGGTCTTGGAATGAAGAGGAGCGTGGGCTAGAGAGGAGAGAAGGTGTGAGCCCCCTGGCATAGGTTACATGCTGCCCTATACTGCCAACCCATCCTCAAAGACCCTACCTGCTCATGGTAACTGGGGAGCACTAAAATGCCTCCTGACTGCCCAAGTCTTCCTCCCCTATCTCTCAACATGCCCCAGTCTTTCATTAGCACTTCCATCCTTTGAGTTAAGCACGGATCTCTACCTTTTCCTTAGTCGAGCAGGTAGATGGCGATTTATGTTGGGATTTATGTTGCAACTATATCTAGTTTTGCACCACTCTGGAACTTTCCAGAAAGACACATAACCTAGGCTAGGTAAATAGTTTCTCTAGTACTCTTCCAAATTTTATGTAGTCGTGTTGATTATTTCTTAGGCAAATCCAGACAGAGCCTAGAAGTACAGCAGCCTTGACCTTAAGAGGCACTAGACTTAGAGGGCCAGATAAGGGCAGCCAATAAAATACCTGGGCCCTTCGTCCTACTTAGATGCAGTAGGAAATCATGTATCAGGGTAATTGCAACATTTCATGTTACTGTGTTGCTGCCTCGGGCACAATGGGGTTGGGTGTAGGCCCTTGTGCCTCTTTTCACCATGGCTTTTCCCTCCCAGAGCTGATCAGTTCCAGGGCTGAAACAAGCCAATGCTCAACACGGAGATGTGCAGAGAAGTGCTGTCAACTCAGGCAGCTGACTTGGAGGTTCAGTGACTTTCTTTGGGATGTGGGGGGCCCAGGGCAGAAGCTTGGGCCTTCTGCCAGCTGAGTAATCTTGGGAGAGTTACCTGAACAGGACACAAACTGGCTAAGAATAAAGGTTCTGGAAACAAGCTTACCTGGGTTCATATGCTGGCTCCACCACTGGCCAGCACCATGTGCATGAGCCTTAACTTCTGTCTCTTTGTTTCCTCATCTGTAAAATGGAACTTATAACAGTATCTACCTCAGAGGGTTGCTTTGAGTTAATCTGATGACCTATGCATATAAAATGCTTACAACACTGCCTTGCTCACAGTAAATGCTTAATAAATATTTGTTATTTTATATGTGCATGCATTCCTACACACATTTGTAAATATGCATACAAAGGCTATAGATACACGTCTTATAATGGCTGAAATAAATTTGACAATACCAGGTACTGGTGAGGATGTAGAGCAACTGGAACATTGCCAATGGGAATGTAAATGTAGAGCCACTCTGAACAAGTTTGGCAGTTTCCTATTGAGTTAAACATACACTTTCCATACTTACTGTGTGAGTTAGTGATCTGTTCCTAGTTATTTACTAGAGAGAAATGAAAGCATACGTCCACACACAAAATGCTCATAGCAGTTTTATTTACAATTGCCCAAAATTGGAAACAGCCCAGCTGTTCATCAACAAGTGGATGGATAAACGAATTCTGGAACATCCTTTCAATGGAATACTACTCAGCAATGAGAAGTAGTGAACTATTGGTACCCAGAACAACATAGATGAGTCTCAGAAGCATTATGCTAAGGGTAAGAAGTCAGACACACAAGTTAACTACTGTAGGATTCTATTTATATAACATTCTAGAAACAGGAAAACAATAAGGACAGAAAACGAGTGGTTGTCAGAGACTGGGTGGGGGCAGGGGAGATCAGTTATAAACGGGTAGGAGGGAACATTTTAGAATGATGGAAATATTCCACATTTTCATTGTGGTGGTGGGTACATGACTGAATATGTTTGTTGAAACTCATAGAATGGTCTACATCAAAAGGAAATTATACCTTAATAAACCTAACATTACCTATGAGAGGAGGGAAATGCGTGGAGAGAGTATATAAAAGATACTTTATTGTTCTACTTAAATACTTCTTTACTGTTTGAACTGTTGTAATGAGCATGTCATTCATGTACTGGGTAATAGCTTTATTAAAATCTGCAATAGTAATAATGATATATATCTACCTTGAGGGGATGTTGTGAGATCCAAATTAAATGAGATAATATGTACAAAGCATACACTCTGATGATCCATGGATCTTCTAACATAACAAGAGGTATGAAGGCCAAGGGGCCTCCACTGAGAATGACAGCCATGACTTACCTCAGTGACAAAGAGCGTACGAGGGTCGATGATGTCCAAGAAGTGCCTGAAGCGGCCATAGAAGGAGGCCTGCAGTAGAGGTGGGAGAGAAGAGATCAGCCGCCGCACCCCAGGCTTCAGACATCGGGGTCCCCGCCCTGCAACTGACCCTTACTATTAGGGTCCCACAGTCCCCAGACTCCCCAAGTGGGTGATGAATGCCCATGAGGCTTGCGTTTCATGACCCAAGGGCAGCTTTCCCAAGTCTGAGGGCTTCCAAAGTCAACTCATGAAGACCATGAAGACAGTGACCATCCCAGCCTCTCTTTGAGGTGCCTCCCATCTTTCCCCCTCTTGCCCCAGTCCCCTGAGATCCTTTCTGGAGCTGCCAAGCACCACAGAGCACTCAGGCTGAGGCAAGTTCTGGTTCCCAGCACTCTCCCAAGACGGCCTCCCTGCCTTCTTCAGGCTCTGCCCCCAGGGGAAGCCCCCACCACAGGCAGAGCTCCAGCACCACAGGCCCCTCCCTTCACCCATAGCCCTGGAGCTGCTGTGAGGCCCAGGACAAGGGGCCAACTTCCGGTAGCCTTGCCCAGAGCAGGGGCCCAGAAAAGGAGGGCTTTGTGCAAAGCAGGCCACAGGCATTAGAGCACAATGAAAGGAAATGGAGCAATGCTGGGTCCTCTGGCCTAGGGGCAAAGCCAGCCTGGCAGAGCCAAGCTCAAGGGAAGGAGAGAGGGCGCCACGCTGGAGAACAAAGGGGAAAGCTGCAAACAGTGAGAGTTCACGCCTGCTACCCTCCAGGCTCTGCCCCAGAGGCTCCCCGGAGTCTCACAGCTCCCGGCACCATGGAGGAAACTGAGCCTCTACGCTCTCTCCTCCTGCTCATTAGGACGCCAGGCCCTGGAGCCAACTTCTGCTCCTCTCCATTCCCAAAAAATACCCTGCAACAGGTCCCAAGTCTCCTCAGAGTTGCCTGCACGCACTGGCCAGGAGCCACCTCCCTCCCGCCCCACCCACTCCATCCATCACATGCTGCCCCTCACACGGCAGATCAAGCATCAGAACCACCCTAATGAAAACATTTCCATTTCTAACCTCTTGTACCTCAGATGGCCTAAACCATTTCCTCACTTATACACAATCTACTTTGGTCCTGACAAAATTTCACCTCTAAGAATCTAGTCTAAGGAAATAATCAGAGACGTTCAGGGCTGATGTCATAGGAATATGCTGAGGGTGCTTAATGATGGATTATTTTAAAAGGTGGGTGGTTAAATAAATGATGGTCCATTCGTATTACTGAACATTAAGCATCTATTTAAAATCATGTTTTCATACATTTATGACATGGAGAAAAGCTTATGCACATAAACAGGATGACTCCAACTTAATATATTGAGGAGATAAAATAGACTTAGGCAGATACTAGGTGAATAACAAAGAGACACAGTGACATCCAGATCCTGGTCTTTAATGGACCAGGGTTTCTTGGAGAAGCGGTTGAGCCCCGAGCTGGGGCAGGGAAGGCATGGAATGAGACTAGTACATTTCACCGTGTGGTAAAGTAATGAAGAGCTACCCCACAAGATGATGAGGACATGCTCAACAGACCAAGGAGAGGTGGATGGACAGCATGTGCTCCGGGTACCCTGAGAAGTTTGCAGTATCACTCACACAGTATTCTGCAGGGACTGAATCTAATCGTGAGAAAACCCAGACCAACCCAACTGAGGACCATCCTGTACACTAACCAGCCTTGTGCATCATGTCAGTGTCACAACGACAAAGGAAGACCGGGGAATGGGTCCACATTAAAGGAAATTGAAGAGACGCTAAATGCAATGTGTGATTCTGGACTGAATCCTGGAAAAATGCTCTCAAGGACATTACTGAGACAATGGACAAAACTGGAATAGGAATCATAGATTAATAAAAGGATTGTATCCATATTACATTTCCTGGCTATAATAACTAGACTAAGGTTATTGCTATAGACTGAATATCTGTGTCCCCTCAAAATTCATGTGTTTTCCTAACACCCAGTTCAATAGTATTAGGAGGTAGGGGCTTGGGAGGTCATTAGGTAGGAAGGTAGAACCCTCCTGATGGTGTTAGTGCCCTTATGAATGGGACCCCGGAGAGCTCCTGCCCCTCCCGCCATGCAAGGGCCCAGTGAGAAGATGGCTTCTGGGAACCAGCCAGTACCTTGAGCTTGGAGGCCAAGCTTCCACAACGGTGAGAAATTAATTTCTATGGTTTATAAGCCACCCAGTCTGAAGTATTTTTGTTATATAAAGGCCCAAGCCGTCTATACAGAAAAGTAAGTGAATGTTCTTGTTCTTATGATACACTTAAGTATTAAGGGATAAATGAGTATAACCTACTCTCACATGGGTGAGAAAACATAACTTGTAAATATACAGGGCAGCAATAAAACCTGGAAATGTAGGTACTAGTATTTTATTTACAGATTGAAGATGTCCTTGATGATATCATGTATATTTGCTATGTTCCAGGACTTTCACAGTCACCTGTAGGCAAGGAGAATAATAAAGGAAATGTGACAAAATGTTAAAAACTGATGGATCTAGGCAAAGGGTACATATGGAAGTTCTCTCAATTCTTCTTGCAACTTTTCTATAAGACTGAAACTGTTTCAAAATAAAAAGCACAAAACTAGGTTTTTTTAAAAATTAGAAGAAAATATATTAAAATGTTAATAGAGATTGCCTCTGAGTAATAGGAATAGGTATGATTTTTATCTTTTTAAATTGCTTGTAAAATGAAAAAAATCAGCATTATCTATAATATATAGAAGCAATATTCTATTTTTAAAATATGTATTTAACTTAAAATAAAAACGAATATATTTCTTGATTATAGGCTCATTCTTCCTGTACCTTCCTCGGCTCCTGGTCTAGGGTCCCACACCAAGAAGGGCTCCACAAACACTGCCTCAGTAATGAATGGGTGGGCGGGGAAGCAGCCCACAGCCTGGAGGCTGCTTAGAGGGGCTGGAGCAGGCTGGGCTTTGAAGGAGGAGTAAAAGGGACACCAGTGTGGCCGCAGCTCAAGGAGGGAAGAGGATGAGCAAGGGGCAGGTGAGGGCCTGGGTGAAGCAACTTCTTGAAGATGGCCCAGTGGAATGCTTCTGGCTTTGGCTTCCCCTGTGGTCTGGCACTGTCTTCATCCTGTCCCGGCCCTCCGGCCCTCTTGTGTCACTCTCCACCACTGCCAATGGGAAAGGGTCACATTTTGCTCCATATCTATCTATCTATAACCCTTCTGGGCTAGGCTCAGGGAACACCACCAGGAACAAGCCCTCAAGAAGCCTGGTACATCAAGAGAGACAAAAAATAAATAA
>JAQQAC010020896.1:63414317-63437517 GCA_029783875.1 Phataginus tricuspis
TTTAAGTGTGTGTGGGTGGCAGGGAGTCACCTGACCAGACCTGCATTGGAGGCAGGAGTCACCTGGTGAGGACTGCCTTGCAGAAGAGGGAGGGACTGGAAGGGGGCCAGCGTGAAAGCAGACAGCACTCTCAGGCTTCCCTAGCAGCTCAGGAGAGAGATAATGGGGAGTTGGTCTAGAATTCCAGCCTTGGAGACTGGTGGATTTGAGAGCTGTTTAAGAGATGAGAGCTCGGGGCCTCTGGTTGTACTGAGAGGTTGAGGGAGAGGAAGGGAAGTGTACAGGTGACTGCCAGGTCTCTTTGGACGCAGTCGACTGGGTGGCATGTTGGGCTGCCTGCACAGGAGGGAAGTGTGTGGGAGAAGCTGGTTTGGAGGGAAAAGGAGAAGTTCCTTAAGGGGGATGAATCACACACACTGTGCTTTATGCAGGTCACTGCAGAGGAGGGGCACTTCAAAAGCAAGTACCACAAACACTTTTATTGCCCTCAGGAACGGTGCCAGATACCAGCAACGGCTGCCCGAGGGGAGTAGTCTCAGGTGCGCATTTATGGCTCCCAGAGGTGATCTGAGCAAAGGACTCAGTCAGTAAAGTTCTCAATAAACGTTTGCTGTGTGGCTGAATGTCCCGAACAGCTACAGGAAGAAAACCAACCCACAACTCCTTATTTAGCACAGCACTGTTTGTCTAGCTCCACCTCAGGGTAAGATGGAAACAAGGGAGGGCAAGGTCAGCCCTTCACCCAAAGGTGCACTACACACCAAGTAATCACACAGAATTCAAGGACCACGGAGCAGACTGTCAGTACAGGCCGACCTATAAGGATCCCATTCTGGGTGGCCAAAGAGGTGGAAGGAGCAAGTCAGTGACCTGGTCCAGGGGAAGAAGGAAGGACGTGTTTCCCAAGGAGGCGGGCCTGACGGAGCCTTGAAGGATGACTAGAATGTGTATGGAGAGCCGGTACAGGGGGACAGCCAGTGAAGAGTCACGCAAGTCTAGGCAAAGGCACCCCTGACAGTATCGCCCTGGGGTGGCACCGGACACTGGCAGGAAGACGCCAGTGTTGCCTCAGACACTTACATGCTGAAATGGCTTATTTTTCAAAGAGATCAAAGTCCTGTTTAAAAAACAGTGGGAACATTTTATCAGGAGGCTGGGGGCACAGTTCCTTAATTACCAGCGAAGCTCGATGCACCACTTTGCTGCAATCAGTCCCTCTCCTACCACCACCAAAAAACAAAAACAAAACCCCCCACAGTACCAATCTTTGTGCAATTTCCCTTCTTCTTGCAAACTTCTTTCTGTCCGCCTCTGCGCCCCCCCCCCCCCCCCCAAACAAGCTCGGTTCACTTCAGCCAAGTCTCTGCCCCTTCCCTAATAAAAGTCGGTTTCCTCAGCGCTGGAGGCATAGTAAGGAGGGAATGCGGCGGCCCGCGGCGTGGGAACTGCCCCTCCCTGCCTTGGTCCGGGTTGCGCGTTCGATCGCCGGCTCCGCTGCCGAGGGCGGGTTAGTGACGCCCTGTCGGGGGTCCCGGAGCTAAAGGACCATTGTCACCGTGCCCGGAGGAGCCCGACCGGGTCAGACAGAGCGCAGCTTTCGGCGGCCCCAGGACCCGGGTGCGGGAGACCCTCCGCGGAGGTCGCAACGTGGGAGGGGGCTGGGGAGGGCTCCTGGCAACGAAGACCCTCCCAGCGACCCGCGGCCCCAGGGGATGACACAGCGTTTCCTCCGCTCCACGCCTCTCCCTGCACATTCTCACTCCATCCCCGGTAGGACCCCAGCCGGTCGACCCACTGCGTCAGCGAATCCCCCGCCGGAGAGGACAGGGGTCGCTGGGCCGCAGGCAACACTCGGCTGGCGGCCCTAACCTCTAGCGCACCGTGGGCCCGGCTTGGGGTAGAGGGCTGGGAGCGTGACCACGGGATGCGGAAGCGGCTCGGAGGCTCTGCCAGCACCTCGGAAACAATGTCAGTGCCCACCGGGGAAAAAAAGTTGGAAGGCACCTCGGCCACGCCAACTTCTCATCCAGGGCCGGACTCGAACTTTCCGCCCAGAATGGAGGGCTGCACCGCCCAAAGGAACCCCGCAAACGCTGCTTGGACCCGGGTGCCCAGGATCCCCAGCCGCGACCGCGGTGGCCAATCGCAGAGCGCCGCGGGCGGGAAAGGCTGGAGGGCTCCGGCAGCCGGGAGGTGACGGCACGGACACCCAATAGAAAGCCAGGGTGGGAGTCCTCGCCCACTCCGCTGACCAATGGGAATGGCCGAGGTTCCTGAGGCAGTAGCGGCAGGCTCCCCGGTGGCCGCGGGTCGCAGACCTCAGGACTAAAGGAGATTTTGGAGAGGAATCTGCTCGCCCTCCCTGTGCCACCCGCCTGCCTTCAGACCACAGCCCGGTTCTCACCTGCTGGAACCGGGGTTTGCCCAGCTGGAAAGGAGGTGCATCAGTCGAGACATTAGCAGCACTAGCCGCCGCCGCTGCTGTAGTCGCTGTATCCGCCATGGCCACTGACGCCCGCAATCTCCGGCCCTTTTAAAATGTCCCTCCTCGGCCCCCGCCACAGCTGCTTCTACCGATTGGTCATTGGCAACCGCAGCGAGCCGGAGGCGCAAGGGGTTGTGGGGAGTGTAGTTTTTCTCCTTATGGCGCTTGACAACCCTGGACTGCGGAGAGTTGCACGGACTCAGACCGCGTCTCGGTTCCCGCTGCCCGTTTTGCAGGGATCTGCAGTCCGGAAAGAGTGTGCGTGTACGACTGTCAGGTCCCGACGGGGCACGGAGTGGACCCCTCTCTGGTTACCTGCTCCTAGAAGTTTGAGTTTCTGCGGAGGGCGTCGCTTCTGGAGCTGGAGCCCAGAAAAGCCTGACTCAAGCGGGTTCCACCAGATGGGACGAGATGAACTAGGACTCCAGGCGGAGTAGGGTTAATCTCGAAAGGCTTTCAGCGAGGAGCTGCGCTGCGGAATCTTCTTGCAGTTTCTTCTGTCCCCACTCTGCCCTTTGCCTTATGCTCTCCAGCCACCCTGACACTCGATTCCTGGAGCGTGCTGGGCCCTTGAACATTTTCTGTACCTAGAAGGCTACCTTCGCCTGAAAGTGGCTCTCTTTCTGGCCTCAGCCTAAACATTGCCCCTCCCAATCCATCGCCCTACTTCCACAAAATCCACTTAATGCTTCTATAGCACCCAGCACTTCTCTTCTGCAGCCCTTGCAATTATTCACGGTCTTGATTATCTGTCTTTCCCATAAGGTCCACAGTACAGAAGGCGACTTTTTGATTCACTGCTAAGTCCTCAGTGCCAGGCATGGGAGGACTCACAGCAGGGACTCTATTTGTTGGCTGTGTAAGTTAAATAACAAGGACTTAAGAGCCTTAGCAGCCTCCACTTTCTTCGACCAACCAAGGAAGATCCCTTCCCAACCTAATTCCCAGGCAGTGGGGAGTCGGGTTCAGTAGAGTTTATCAAACACAAGGGCTTTAGGTTAAGGGAAGTACTGCAGATTGTAGAGCAAGGCACCAGCAGGTATAATAAACACACTCAACTGCAGAACAGAGTAGAAAATTCCCAGCTGAATTAGCTGGTCAGCAAGCCAGACTAGAGGTAAGGGAAGCTGTCTACTTCACCCAAGAGACAGCAGAAATACTTGGTTTTGACCCCAGGGAACCCCACTTTGGTCTCCTTAATCTGGTGGTAAGGCGTAGGATTGGCTCATGTCTGCCCATGTCTTTCTGTACAGTCAGTTCAATAGTTGAGCCACAAGAAATGTTTTTCTTACATCTAGAGAGATTCTAGCTAGCCATGAAAAACCATCTGTATTCTGATTTGTATCCTTTCTTTCCCTACTAGACTAAGTAGCTTGAGAATAGGAATCCAGTCTTTGACCCTCGGTATTCTCCCACAGTACTCAATAAATGTGGGTATCCTGGGAGTGAGGAAAGACTGGGTCCAGGCTGTGTTGCTGTCCCTGATGTCAGCACAGAGGCAGTGTTGTCCAAGAGCCTATCACCTGCCTTCTCTCCGAGGACGCTTCCTTCACATGCTCATTAAAACAACACAGAGCCACCTGCAGTATGTGAACATTTTATTCTTCATAAAGTGCTCAAAACATGAAGAACAAGCTCTTTATAAACAGAAGTTACAACTAGGAAGATAAAGAGCAAAGCAGAACTGTGCCTGCTTTCTGCCCGCCCCACCTTAGCTCTCCTCCAAACTTGTGGACAGGGGCAGAAAACATCTAACAAGAACCTTGGGCTTCAACTCAAAACTCTTCTGAGGACATCTCTGCCCTGAGCATTTTGGAGGCCCGTAATCAAGGATGATGAGTGGAAGACCAGGGTCAGGGCTGGGACTGCATAGAGCCCAGAGGAATACCTAGTAGAGTGACCCCCTTCCCCAAGAAGAGATACCTATCCAACCCCCAATGACCCCCAAAAAGTATACTTGAAGTCCTGGGACTCCATGGACGCTTTCCTCAGCTTTAATGGGCCCTAAGGTAGGTTAACATTACAGGAGCTTTGCCCCATATGTGGGGCTCCTCTGCTTCGTCCTGGCATGTCTTGTGAGGCTTTCTGAATGACCCCACAGGCCTCTCATGGAGAAGAGGTGATCCCAGAGGAGCTCTCACCTCCTCATTGGGCCAAAAGTATCCTCCTTCAGCAGCTCGTCGCCCTACAACTTTTGCTAAAAAAGGAGGGTACCCCAAGCCGCCAAAGGTTCCCTGCAGATGCTGTGCGGAAGCTGCCTTGTTTTCTGCAAGCAAACCAGGGGCTGGGCCAAAGGACAGACACTTTGGTTCCAAGTGCACTACAGCCAAGCCAGGCAAGGCCATGGGGCTGAAGGGACAAGCTCGTGGATGGATGGGAAGGCAACAAAGCCTTTTTCCTAAGGACAGGTGGAGTGGGACCTCCCACTTCCAGAATGTAGTTTTTTTTTTTTTATCCTAGGACCCTCCTCAGATGGGGTTGAGGGAAGAGAAGATGGCAGGGAGGTTAAGGGGCCAGTTGGGCTTGGCTAGACACTTAACTGAAATTAACTCCAGGGGAGGGGCAGAGGGCGCAGCAGGCTGCCCACATCCTCCTTTTCCATTCCAGAGCCCTGACAGATCCAGCCCCCTGTGCTCAACAGAGAGGGAGGCGCACGACACCAAACAGGGGAGAGGTCTATATCCAGAGGCTCTTGACCCCACCCACAAAAGGCACATTTTAATTGGTTTCCAAAAATTCAAACTCTGCAGCAGCTTGGAGTTTTGGCATCTGGACAGGCAAAGAGAACAGAGATAGAGGCTTAATCCCCAAACATAAGCAGCACAAAGCCCTGAGGCTGGAGGGGCCCATACCCTGGGGGTGCATGGGGAGGCACTCTCCCCACCTACCCCAGCTCTCCACACATTCACACAGGACACTCACGGAAAAGTCAGAGAGGGCAGGGATGGGCCTGGCAAGTGCATACCACTCCCCCCACCCACACTGCATTTGTTCCACAAACAGCTGGAGACAGACAGACTCGGGACATGGCAGAGATGAGACTAGACCATTTGGGCCCCTTGCTCTCAGGGGAACATACACGAGGGTGAAGGGTAGGTGCCCAGGTTGTCAAAAATGCACAGATGGGCAGCATGGTCCCTGCCCCAGCCCCAGTAATACTAGGGGCCCTCCAGGGCTGGAAGGAGACGAAGAGGACAAGAGTGTAGCCATGGAAGAAATGGCTGACCATTCTTGTGGGTAATGAAGTATGTTCCAGATACCACCTAAAAGTGCAGCTCTCCCATGTTTCGACTTGAGGGCTAAATTCTTTGTTCCAGTTCCCCGGAGCCCCCAAAGCTAAGGGATATGGAAATAGGCAGGTGGGAAGGACCTAGGGTTTCCAAAGACATACAAGTTGCATATGGAACCTGATGCCTCCAGTGGGACTCCAAAGGGCCCCCCTTCCAGCAGCCCTGGTTGAGGCAGGAGGGAAGGAGAGCAAGGAGTGAGGGTGGAGGACAGACTGCACCCCACCCCAGGCAAGACAGCTCAACAGGAGGGAGGGAGGGAGGGCACAAGCCCTGTTTGGGCCACGGGTCCACACCAGCCCTCCCGGGGTGGGCATGAGGAGGGCTACTTAGGGGGGCCGGGGGAGATCTGCAGCAGTGTGGGGGAGGTCTCCATGATCCGCACCAACAGCCGGTCGATGTAGCTCTCCAGCTCCTGCACGTGCTCCTCCCGCTGGCTTAGCTCCTGCTCCCGCTGCAGGAGCAGGCTGATGAGCTCATCGTGGGTTAGGTGGTAGTACTTGGCTGACTGGTCCAGCACACCTGAGTCCTGAAGCCGGATGGAACGACAGTGAGCAGGGCAGGACAGTCTCAGGATTACTGCCCTTCAGCAGCTGGGTTTCACCTCCACCGGCCCTCGGAGCGGCCTGTCTTCAATGCCAGAGATGGCCTTGAAGGGCTCTGGCATCCGCGGCCAGGCCTGCTCCTTGCTCCTCGCTCTGCCCTGCCCGGCACCCTGCTCCCGACCTCTCTGCACCGTACCACATATCTGGTCTGATGCCTCCTGGCACCTGCTGGGCCTCACCTTCAGTCTTTTGGTGTCCACAGCCTGGCCAACATGAGGGACCAGGGCCACCGGCTGAACACTGCCAGATGTAACTGTCTTGAGCTTCTCCAGCCCGCTGCTTAGGGCTGTGCTCAGACTGGAGCGGGGCTGCTTCCTGTCCGGGCTGTTCTCCACGGGAGCAGCACTGAGCGGCTTCACAGGGTGGGGACTGAAGAGACAGATGGAAGAAGCATTATAGGGAGGGATGGGTGACACAAGGGAATGGTGGGGCCACCTCCTCTGTGGGGCCAGCAGGTCTGCTGGACAGAAAGCTACCCCACAGCCAAGGCCTCAGGGCAGCTGCAGCCGGCATTCCTCAGCAGCCCTTCTCTTCTCCCTGCTCCTACCCCAGCACCTGCCCCCTCCCCATTTTATTCCCTCAGATGACCTCACCCCTCTGCAGAGACAGCAAGGGCTGTCCTACAAACTTCTCTGCACCTACACCCAGTCTGTGCCAGGGCCACACTCCCTGGTCCATTGTCCCTCTCTCCTCTTCTATGCTGCAATCATTCTTTACAGGGGTGACCACACTTCTCAGGTTCCCCATTTCCCCAGGACTGGGGATTCCCAGGATGTGGGACTATCAGTGCTAACATCAGTAAAGACTTGGGCAAACTGGGATGCCTGGTTATCCCTCCCCTCCCTGCTGCTTGCCTCCAAGGGCATTTACAGGCCCAAGGCCCTCCCCTGGCCTTGTCTTGCCCAGCTATCACCCTCAGTCATGCCCCACATTTTCCTTCTCACCCCTCCTCTCCAGGACAGACAGACTACATTCTGCCTCTAGAGGGCTTACCTTCTGTTGACTCCTCAACCCAATTAGAACAGGACATTGGTCCCATCAGCCCACCACCTGTTCCTGTTGAGGCCACCAACCCCGTTCCCTACCCACTGACCTCTCAGCGGAGTTGACACTTAAATCTCTCCTTTCTTGGGGCTGCTCTCCTCCCTTATTTCCTCCCAAGTTCTCTGTCTGGTTTTCTGACCTCTGACAGCCCCTTCTCAGTCTGAACTGCTAGTTTGCCCATGGGCTCTCTCTCCTCTCCAGCTTCCCAGCTCCCTCCAGCCTGGACCTCACCAGGGCTCTATACCCAGCTGCAGGCTGGCTCGCTCCACTTGGAGCCCAGCTCTGATGGGTCACACTCCCCTCCACGCTGGCCCTTTCCTGTATTTCCCCAGTGTGAGTAGCACCATCAGCCTCCCATGACTCCAGTCAGAAAGCAGGGAACCCCTCCGAATCCCTGACTCGGCTTCCACCTTAGTAAATACCAAGCCCTGCTACCGTCTCACCTCTCCTGTGACCAACCCCTCTTCTCCAAGCCAGTGCTAGCTAACCTTCCCTCTGGCCACAGTGGCTCTGGTGGGGTCCTGCCCACCTCTAACACTCCTCCATTTTGTCATAGGATAATACTCTCAACCTCTCCAACACTTAAACAGCCTTTCCTGGGTAAGAAAACACAATCTCTAGCACAATCTGGCTCCCGCCCTTCCCTCTGGCCCTCCACTCCCCCATTCACTCCAACCAAGGGAAACTCTCATCTCCAGACTCCTACAAAGCTGTTCCTCTGACTGGAACACTGCCCTTCACTGGCCGGCCTACTAACTCATGCTTCAAAACCACTTCCTCCCGGAAATTTTCCTGATTCTCCCAAGCTAAGGCGACCCTCCTCTGGGATCCCCCAGCACCCGGTACCTGTAACATACATACCCAAACCGCAAGCATTAGGCCCCCAAATCAACTAACCTGCCCCTAGGGGGCCTCTTAAAATTCATGCTTACTTCACAGAGGATTTGCACCATTCAGAAGCAAGAAGCAAAATGGCTTAGCCCGAGGCCCTGAATTCCACTGCCCCACCTCTATATTACTCAGGAAAATGCCGTGGGTTCAGTTTTACAACCAAGGGAGAACGGCAGAGAGCCCAGGCGGAGGCAGGCAGCAGGGAAAAGAATGCATGTCAGTCCTTCCTTTTCACCTAGGATTCTGCATTCGGGATGGGGGTGCGTTAAGAGTAGTTCTAATGCCACCTACGGGCTATGCCTGGGAGGGAGGAGTGCCAGCATGCATGAAAACACCCTGCATGAGGAGCTGGGAGTCCTGGGTTCTCAGTCTGATTGCTCCCGCACATCGGAGGGCCCTGGATCCTGCAGCTCTCGTGGACTCCACTTCCTCCTCTGAGAAATGGGGACCACTCTATCTGGCCCATCCACTTCATGATGTAAGGAACATGTCAAGTACAGACATGAGGGCAACTGAAGAGAATAAAACTTCCCCAGAGTGGTGTAACTAAAGATGGTGCTGAAATACAGTGGGCTAGCTCAGCACACTGTCATCAGAGCAGGGCAGCTGTACCTACCTTCTCCCCTCTGGGAGCAGCTCACCACCACTGGCGCAGCAGCCGGGCCAGCCTGGGCTTTGCATACGTCCCCACCCACTTCCCATACATCAGCACGGGGTTCACTTGGGTCCTCCTCACTGGACTGGGGACTCCTTGGGAATATCTTGGGGAGTGTCCTCCATCTCTGTTCAGTGTCTGACACACAGTGGGTGCTCAGTGAATCTGGGTGACAATGTATGAGCCAGCTGACTCGGGGCTCCAGCACTGGAGCCCGTCCTGCTCCCCAAGCCCTTGTTCCGCCCTGCCAATCAGAGGCGGCAGCCCCTTCCACGCCACTTCTTCACTCAGGCCTCCAAGTACACTAGCGTCCCTTTGGACTTTGCAGTCCCTGCTAAGTCATAGCCCATCACCCCTCAGTGACCTCAGTTCTGGTCAGCCCTCCCCAGCCACCTGGCCTCATGCTTCTTCCATAATGGACCACTGCCATAGTGATCCAGGCCACACAGGTGTCCACTGTCCACTCAGCACAGTCCTAAGGACATCAGGACCACCCCATAAGGACATCACAAGCGCGAATCAATGAGGCTTCACCACCCGCGGAGCTACAGACCCTTTCTTCTGAGGGTCATATTCACGAGGAACATTTTCATTTTTCTTTTTGTCTTCAAAATGTGTCTCTGGCTTTCCTCTCCTACCATAGTATTGGTTCCTCCTCTGGCTCTCTGCCCACAGCCTGTCCCCAGAGACCTGCCATGGACGACACGGTCCCCATCTGACAAGCATCACTGCCACTGGCACGCAGACCCCTGGCAGCTGCGTGTCCGAGAGCCCAGCCCCCTTACCCCGCCAGCCCACATCGCCTCTCCCCACCCCATTCCTCACTCCCTGCACCTCATCAGTGTCGCTCTCCAAAACCCTGGCTTGCGGGGATAGTCTACTTGTCCAAGGTCTCAAGAAAGAGGTGGCTTCAGAAAAGTATCACAGAATGCTCGTGTCTTCAAAGCCTTCTCCATCCTGCCTCGGCGTGAAGGAGCCCCTCATCCGCCCCTGGAGAGGCTGAGGCGGGAATGTGAATACCTCGGCCCCCGGGCTGCCCCGCCACCCTTTACCCTTCCTCCTCTTCTTGACGTGGTTGCTCACCTGGCATTGGGCTGTGGATCCTCAGCTGGTCGTGTCTCCAAGGGCAGAAGCACAAGCGGGGAGGCTGGGGTGGCTGCAGCGCGATCCTCCCCAAGTGGGGCAGGGGGGCCCCCGGTGGGGGTGGCTGGCTCCCCAGGAGGTGAGGAGGAGGAGGTCAGGGGCTGGGCTCCCGGCCAGGGAGAGTACAGTGGACTGGGTGCCCCGTGGTGGTGGCTGGCCCAGGACGGGAGAGGGGGTGGTGGGAAGGCAGGCTCTGGGGGGGTGGGTAGTTCTTCTGGACCAGAGTAGATGGAAGATTCCCTGGACCCTGGTGGGGATGTGGACGGGAGGCTGGGAGGATCTTGGCTCCCCTGAAACAAGAAGGGGTTGGAGGCATCCCCCTCCGAGGCCCACACATCAGCCTGCTGGGAGCTGCCTGACAGGAGCTCAAGCCCCTGTCCTGCTGGCCCCTGGCTCTGGGCCTCCACAGCCTCAGGACCTTCTCCCTTCTCTGGAGTCCCCCGGGCCTGCTGACTCTGAAGAGCCAAGCTCTCTGAGTAACAGAGTACGGGGGCAGGCCCCTCAGGGCAGCTGGTGGGCACAGACAGGTAGGACCCAGACACAGGAGGGCTGCCATCCTCCACTACGTCTTCCAGGCCTGGCCCACTCAGCACGGCTCCAAAAGGGTGGCTGTCAGACTGCTGCCCAGGCTTCTGGCCCTCCTCCTTGGTCTCCTGGGGAACAGCAACCAGCACACGTGGGGAGGTGTCTTCTACTCCTGTCTCTGCCCCCCTGCCACTCAGCCCTTCAGCCTTTTCCTCCTCCTCCTCCTCCTTGGAATCTGAGGGTGTGAAGAGGCGTGGTGGCTTAGGAGGTGGGCTGCTGGGCTGCAGTCCCTTGTCCAACAGCAGCTCAGGTTTGGGCCCCAGCTCCAGCTCCAGGTGGGGGAGCCCCTCACTGCCCCTGGGGCTCACAGGTTCTGATGACTCTGGCTGCACCTGGGGAGGAGGCGGTTCATCAAACTCTCCCCGAAGGACCGGTGAGGATGTCTCAGCTGCAGGAGAAACGGTGACCACATCCCAAGGCCAGGGATCACCAACTGTATTGAGCTCATGCAAAAGCTGGCTTTCACCTTGGGAGACCCCCTGGTCCTGGCTCTCAGGGGCGTCGTCTGGGCCAGGCAGCTTCTCCCACACACTGATCACTTCTGGAGAGCTAAACAGAGATGTTGCACTGTCCACTGGACTCTGCCCTGCTTCCCCTCCTGGGGCCAGCAGCTCCCTGTCCACTTCAGAGTCTGAGGCTCTCAGGAACAGCTGGGCTGACGTGGAGGGCAGGTCGGCCCCTACTGAACTGAGGGGCCCCGGGTTGGCCGCACTCGTGCTCTGGCAGTCCAGTCCCAAGTCCAAAGGAACCCTGGGCTCCGGCCACATGCTGCTCCCACCTCTTCCTCCTCCCCCAGGGTCCCCCTGGGGCTCAGCTGCCTTCACTGTCATGGCTCCGGGGCCTGGGTCTTGCAGCCCAGTCGCCTCCAGCCCCACTCCTGCAGGGGCCAGGACCTCGCTCCTGGCCACTGGACGCAGCCTGCTGGCCGTAAAGACGTTGAAGGCGTCGTCCCACTCAGACGGGGCTTTCCCAGGGGAGGCCAGGGGGGCGGGGCTGGCCCTCGAGGCACTGGGGAGAGAGGGAGCAGGTGAAGGAGAGTTTAGTGCTATGTCTGCTATGAGTTCCTCGAAGAAAGGGTTGCTCTGCAAGGAGGTGAGGAACGGGTTGGTGAGACCCAAGAATCCAGATGGGGTGGCTTCAGGGGCGGCGGCCATGGCAGCAGCAGGGGAGGTGGCTGCAAAAAGGTTAGTGCTTAGCATGGGAGCAGCTCTGGGGGCAGGAGTGGGGGGGGCCGGAGCCCAGGGGGAGCAGGGGGGGTGGTGAGGAGCAGCAGCCGGGCCAGGTTCTACCTGAGGAGACACGTCCAGGCTGTGGAGGGAGACAAAACCGTGAGCCTCCTGGTTAATGCCGAGACTGGAAACACCCCTGCTGAATACCACACTCCCCCACCCTCCTGCCTTGGGACGGGTGCCACACCCCCCAGGCTGGGTTCGGGCATGTGCGCCAGGAGGCAGAGGGAAGACCCCCAGCAGTGACATCATTAGGCCCTACCCGAGGAGGAGGAAGCCGACAGAGCGCATTTAACCCCACACCAGCCCCAGAGAGCAATGATCCCATTTTTACAGGCAGGATCCTGACCTAAACCAAGTGTGCTTCCACTGCTCCACACTGAGGCTTCTACTTGATGCCAGACTTATACCTGAAGAACCACTCAGGAAGGGCCTCATGTGCCTTTAAAGACTGAGAGACAGGACTGAAAATAGCAGCTGGCCTGGAGGGGATATAAAGACCAGAGAAATTCCAGGCCTAGGCATCCGGCTGGACAAAGCCAGAACTAAAAGAACCCACCAGGGTGCTTGGCATTCTGACTCCTGAAACAGACTGGGTTCTGTAATCCCTTGCAGAAACAGGAGTTAAAGATGGGGTTGTCATCAGGCACAACAAGGTGTCAATTAAAGAGGACCTGCCCCCTCGTTTCTTGGAGGGGTACTAAAACCAGCCAAGATGGACAGCAAGACACTGCTGGACGTCGACTGTCAGGAGTCCCCACAGTCCAGCAGCCACCACGGTGGCCCTGACAAAGGGCAGCCACGGGCGAGCCTTGAAAGCAGCCCTGCTGAGGCGGCAAAGGCTGGATTGTGGTAGCAGAGGCAGTGGCCGGAACTCTGAACGTCACTAGGGGCCTCCCGGGTCCCCCACACAGGTCTCCAGCTCCCCCAGGAAACCCGTCCACACAGACAGCCTACAGACACTGGAGAACACTCTGGGTGAGAGTAAAGTGGACACCTCCATGTCCTCTCCAGGTAAGAGCATTCCCTGTGCTTGCACCTCATCTATGGTGCACCTGATGCCAGGGGTGTGGACAGGGGCAGACTCTGAAACTAGAGCTCTGGGCTTCCCCAGGACAACTCTGGATCACAGACAGAAGGCCAGAAAGCCAGCACAGAAGAAAAGGGGGGCTCTGCACCCATTTTCAACAGCCTGACGGTGGTCTGCAGCCACCTCGCAACTGAGCCCATCCATCAGACCCAGACCTTGGCAGCCTGCTCTCTGTGCCGCCTCCCAGCCCCTGATCTAAGTCCCAAGACCTTCATTCCTTGACCCCGGTCCAGGTGGAAATATTGCTGGGAACTTCTACCCATGCACCATCTCTGCTCATGCTGCTCTTCCCGCGTGAAAATCCCGGGGGTGAGCCCTGAGGTGGAAGAAGCCAGGCTTCACCAGGTGGCCCGTGAGGAATGCAGGTCGGGGCATGTGCCCTTTGGCGAGGCTGAGAAGTCTGGAGCTTGCTGGGATTCTTCCAGGAACCCAGGGCCCAGACGGAGCTGGGCCAAGACAAGGCCAGCTTGTCCATAAACACTGGGGACAGTCAGTGGGAAGGAGTCCACTTCAGCCTGCAGCAAAGGTGGCTTCCCAAGACAGTCTACAAGTCTGTGAGCCCAGCCTCAGAGGCAAGACACAGCCGAGTACCAAACCCCTGGGTTTCTCTCAAGAATCTAGCTTCCAGACTCTCCTCTGACCCTATTTTTGCCCTACAATAATTCCTCATCCACGGTGGGTTCTCAGCCCCACACAATCACCTAGAGATGAGGGACAGGGAGATAAAGAGTCCTATCTACTCACACCCACCTGGTTTCCCAGTACCACTCTGCCACTATGGTCACAACATGGTGAAGGTACCCTAAGAGGGAGAATCCTGGGCCCAGAGTCCGAAGCCCTGCAAACATCCCTTCCACCTTCCCTCCAAGCAGGCCCCAGGGCCTAGGAACACATGTCTGCCTTGGGGACCAAGGAGAGCAATGTACCACCATCGTGTAGGTCAAGACCCTACTCTCAGCCCCCACCCAACCACTGCAGCACCCACACCAGACCCAGCCCAGCCCTGCCAAGCGGGACTCAGCCCCCAGGAACAGGGCTGGGGTACTCTGAGCCACCTCTCTCTGCAGTTGCCTTTATGACAAGTGGCCAGAGGGGTCTGAGGGAAGAGAGCTCCATCAACATTAAATAGCACCTAGCTCAGCTCTGTACCCCTCAGCCTTGGCCTGGCCCCACTCACCCTTGCAGCCTCACAGCAATCTGGCTGGTCAGAACCGCAGGGCAGGATAATGGCAGGGAAGTCGGCTGAGAACCCCAGGCTAGGCTGGCAACCCCACCCCCACTGGCTCCCCAGAGGTGCACACAAACCGTTGGTATGGAACCAGCAAAGAGCTCTCCCTGGAGGAGGAGACTCCAAGGTGTCAGGCCTGGCAAGCTCCCCAGAGCTGGCGGCACCTCTGAGAGTACCCTGTCCATCCCTCCTACCCAGTAGCACTCCCCTGAGTTCCCTCCCCTCAATGCCTCCCTTGCCCATGTCCACACCAGGTGCACATTCTGAAGGTTCCTCACTTTAAAATGTCCCCTCCCTACCATTCCACCCAGCACAGATAGGAGACACATCCCAAGTGTGGTTATCTCTGCAGGTTATACTCTGAGGACAGAACCCACTGTACTGGCCTAGCACAGTACCATCCCCCCTCCACGCAGTGGGAGCTTCAACATATGCTGACTTCTCCTTAGGACCAAAAGTTGGGTGAAGAAATCAGAAGTCTAAATATATCTGCCCTTGGACCCCAAGGAATAAAATTTCTGGGCCTGCAGGAACCTTAGAACAACTGGATGAACCTGCCCCTTCAGCAGGAATCACGAGTTCACTCTGACAGCTGCCCTCTGCTTAAACACTACTGTTGCTGGGCAACTCGGTGCACCACCAGACCACCTCTGGAGCTGGAGGCCAGGTCTCACTGGTGGACAGTTCTTCCTTAGGTTTAGATGAGCTGCGTCCTTGTTATTTCCACTTATTGGTCCCAGAGGTGGCATGTGGATCTGCGAAGGCTCTCCATCAGCTGTCCCCCAAAAGGTCAAAGCCAGCCTTTGAGGCATATGCCCCCAGCTAATATGTCCTTCAGTCATCCCTCCTAAGGTACCATCTCCTGGTATCCTTCAGATGTGTCTGATATCCAGGAAACTTGTCCAGGAGACTGGACATATCCTCTCCCATCAACTGGGTACAGGAGGTGACACAGAAGGCCTTGGAAGCTATAGTAGGGAGACCACATAATTTATCTTCCCAATCAGAATATTTTCAATATAGTAAAGGGGCAATATTAACTATGCCAGGAAACAGGCACAAACAGGACAAATGGCCTCACTAACTCTAAGTCACTGGACCCCCATCATAGCTCCTCATTTACTCCACTGAGACTCCAAGCCCTTCCGGCAGCCACCGCACACCCAGGCTCACTGGGACCTCCTCATCCACCACGCCTGGTGAGGGGCTGGGGCAGCTGCTAACAAGAAGAGATTGCTAATGGCCATCACGATACACTCGCCTCTATGTTGTAACACACTTACCCCCAATTAAAACAATGTTTGCCTCAACACTGGATCCCCTACTGTGCACAGGTTCTCTGGTTACTGTGAGGGAGGGGGCAGGGGAGCTCAAGGGTGACCTGCCCTCAGGAAGCTTATACCCTAAATACACACAAAGATAATCGCACACATGTGGTCTTGACAGTCCTCAAACACATCAGGTAGCCTGTGCCCCTGCCTAAGAGGAATGGCTCAGAGCAGGGTGGTGAGCAGGAAGGCGGCCCGTGGCCCAGACCTTAGTCTCAACTCCCCACTTGCACCTTGCACACACACTGTAGGGGCCTAGGTAACAGCCACGGGACCTGGCAGGCGGGGGCCAGGCCAGGAGGAACAGGGGGACCATCTTCTCAACCCTCACTCCTTCTCATCCAGCCACTGCCTTTTCAAAGAACAGCAGCTTTTTTTGATATACTCTGCACCCACCCAATACATCCTGACTGCTTCGGGCCTCTCCTAGGGGCATCAGTGCCATGGGGGAGCACTAGAGGGCGCCCTGCCCTTCCTAGTGAGGAATACCCAGCAATCTGCAACTGCAGCCCAGGGCAAAGGCACCCCAAACCTCTGGGCCAGTCAGTGGACAGGCAACTGAAAGCTCCAGCTGGGGATCCTGCAGCTACGTTCAGTCACTCCATTTCGGGATGTTTAACCTACAGCTTCCCGCCTCAATTAGCTCCCATCCCATTCTCTCCTCAAGAGCCCTAAAGCAAACCTTCTGGGTAAGTGCTAAGGGTAGTTTGTTTCTTCCAGGTTAGCCATCCCAACCTTCAAGGCACACAGGGCCAGGGTGATGCTGACCAGGCCTCATACCTCACCAGGCCACCTCCCCAAAGATCAGCCACCCTGCTTCTGCCTGGATACAAGGCCACAGAACCTGCCCCTGCAACCCATGCCAGCAAAGGGCCCCAGGGAGGGCAGGAATGCCCTGGATGCCCTCCATCCTGCTGAGGACAAACTCAGGATTCAACTATAAGAAGGACAAAAACTTCAGCTCCTTTTTGTCCACAAGTGACCTGAAAGGCCATTGACTCTGAAGGCGATTAGGAGACATGGAGAAACAGGAGAAGGAAAACAGAGAGTGAAGCCAGAGACAGTGACAAAGTCATGGCCTACAAGGCTTGGAGCCCAAAACCTGGGCACCCACCCGGCAATGACTTCACAGACATGTTCCCTAGTATCTGTTCTACCCGGAAAAGGCCCAGAGACACCCTGCAGGCAGCAGTACTGAGTCCGGGATCTGCACCCTGCTGACCCAGGCCCTCAGCTGCTCCCAGCAAATGCCCTGTTCGGGTCTCCTGCCACCTTCCTCTACCCCACCATCTACAATTATCTCTAAGTTGTCACAGGGCCACCAGGCTCAGCCTGAGCGTCTGAGAAAGACCCATCCTCTTCTTCCCAATCTTCCCCTGGGCTGCAGGTGGCCAGCAGTTTCTCTGGGTATTGGTGAGTAGGGGCTGGGCAGTAGGGACAGAAGCTGATATACTAAGCAGGGGAGGCAAAGGACTGATCCACCCCATACACCTGTCCATGAGGCACACAGAGGGCTGCCAGCCATCCAGGGCCCAACCTAGGGAGGCCCTGCATTTCCCCACTCCTTCCACAGACTCACAGTGTCACAAGGGAAGAGAAGAACAAGGACTTCAGGAGTCCCCTCCCCTCTGCAGGGGAGTAGGTTCAGGGACCCTCTGCCTATCTCTTGACCCTTTACCACTATGCCCAGGCTTCCTACCCCACGTCCTGCCCGTATTTCCAGCAAAGCAGGAGGGGCAGACTTGCTGAGAGAACAGGAGCAACAGGCTTGCCACACCTGCTGGGGTTGGCATAGATCCTGTCTGCCCAAGGCTGGCCCCAGGCCCTTGGGAAGGGAGGACACCTGCTCGTACGGCCCATGCCTGGGTCCCCTCCCTGGGGTCTGCTGGACAATCCAGCAGCCTCTCTAACGCAGGATCAGGAGGAGGCAAAGGGCCAAGCAGGAGGCAGGGGCTGTGATACTGTGATCGTAAGAAACATATTTGCTCATTCAGATGATGGTCTTTGTGCACAGTTCTTGGCTCAGAGCTTCCAAAACCCTTGGAATTTCCTGAGTAATAAGAGCAATGGGAGCATCTTTTAATCATAATATTTCATCTCTTATCCTCAGTTCCTAAAATCAATTTGGAGCCTTAAAGGTGAAATAGGCACTTTCTTATTCATAACCAGCCCCTTTCCACCACAACTGGGTTTCTGTTCATGAGGTGACTTCTGGAAGCGCCCAGGCATCGGGACGGTAGCCAGGCAGCCAAGCATGAGCAGGGGGTTGGAACTTCAGTCCCACTCCCAGACTTCTTGGGACTGGGGAGGGGCTGGAGGCTGAATCAGTCCCCAGCGGCCAGCGATTTAATCCCTCCTGCCTATGTCATGAACCCTCCTTAAAAACCCAGAAGGGCAGGGTTAGAAGAGCTTCCAGGTTGGTAAATACAGGATATTCAGGGACATGATAGGAAAAGTCATGGAAACGCCTCACCCTTCTCCGTACCTTGCCCTATGTATCTCTTTCATCTGGCTGTTCCTGAGTTAGATTCTTTTATAATAAACCTATAAAAATGTTTCTCTTGAGTTCTGTGAGCTGCTCTAGCAAGCTAATCAAACAAAGGAAGGAGGGGGTCACTGGAACCTCTGAGTTAGAGGTGGCTGGACAGTAGCACAGGTGACAACCTGGACTTGCAACTGGCATCAGAAGCAGTTGGGCAGTCCTGCAGGACCGAGCCCACGTGGAATCTGATGCTGTGATCTTGTCAGATAATGTCAGAATGGAGTTGAGTTGTATGACACCCAGCTGGTGTTGAGAATTCCTTGGATGTGTGGGGAACCCCCAACCACCACAGTGGAACTGGGTGCAGAATCCTAAATGGTATGAAAACCCTTTTAGGATCTCTGCCCAGGCCTGAGCTGAAAGACTCCTGTATCCCTCTCTTGGTAGGATTCAGCACATTCAAAACAGCAGCTGTCATTAGCACTTGCCATACCCCAAGACCAAGAGACCGCAGAGACGGCCAGAGCCCCAGGGGCCTCCAAGGACAGAGGGTGGGCCACAGATTTCAGGGGGGCTGTCCACAGCCCCTTGCCAGGTCAGGGGAGCAACTGGGAGTGCATGTATGAGGAGATGGGTGGGAACACCAATTACTCGACCCCCTTCTCTCAGAGAGGCGATCACGGGGTGGAGGGCGCAGTTGAGAGGGTACATGAAGTCTGAGGTGCAGTCCCCTCCTCTCCACCTGGCCGGACTTTCTGGACTTGAGGCAAGAGGCGCATGCTGCGAAGCAAAGGATTCATACGGATGGCCTTCCCTGCCTTCCTCCTGTTCTTCCACCTCCCTCAGGGGCGGGTGTGCCAGCTGATGAAGCCAGGCCCATGCCTGAGGAGCTGGACATCCCCGTCTGCAAGGCCCCCGAGTGCTGTGCCCTTGTGACTCACCTGTGTCCACACGCCAGCAACGAGCCTCAGCTTAGGGAGACAGCATTCCCCCACTCAACCATGCAAAGCCAGAGCCCCAGCAGTCTGCCCAAGGGCCCCACCTGCCCTGTCCTCCATGCCCCAGGGTCCAGGCAGCAAACACCCCAGCACTCTCCCCGAGGAGCAAAGCTGTCTTTCCAAGGACGTACCTGGGCTTCTGAGTTGGTTCCTTGGCTTCTCTCAAGCCAAACCAGCTACTCTTGGCCTTTTCCTCCCCGCTGGATGAGTGGTGGGGGGAGGCCCCCAGGGCAGGACCCCCTTTCTCCCCCAGAGAGCTACGGCGCCCCAACTCGCTCCGACTCAGTCCCTGGTGGTGATGGTGGAAGAGGCCCATCCGGGGCTTCCGCTCCTCCTTCCGGGCTCCCTCCTTCTCCGCCAGGGCCTCAGAGGAGGCCACCATGGGCGTGGCGACCTGCACTGGCTTCACCTCTGGGAGCCAGGTCCCCTCCTCCTCTGCGGGGCAGCTGGCCCCAGTGGCCAACACTTTGGCCGGAGAGCTCAGCCCCTCCTGTCCAGGCACCAGCTCTGAGCTGCCAGTGCTGCGGCTGCCTCTGCCCCAGGAGTCATCTGCAGACCGAGGCCCCTCCTCAGAGGGCCGGGAAGAGACACAATGCAGGGAGCTGGAGGGTGGGAACGGACCGGAGATGGAGCTGCGGTGCCGCAGGGAGCCCTGGGGCTCCTCGTTGTAAATGTGGCTCCCATTGACGCAGAGAGAAGAGCGGGAGGCAGTTTCGACGTGGCCCTGAAGGTCGACAAGGGCCCGGGGAGGAGCCGCTCGCACTTGGCTGGCCTCATCACTGTGGGTCCTTTTGTGGGTGAGCAGCTTGGGGGCCTGTGTGGAGTCCCTGCCTGAGAAAGAAGCACAAGCAGAGTGAGTACAGGACAGAGAAGCCCAGGCCAGGCCTTCCCTGCTGCCCTGAGGGGACAGCCTGCCCTCCTCAGCCCCCCAGGGAGGTGCAGCCTATCGGTGGCTCACCCCCTTCGGTGGAGAGCCAGCTGGTGCGGCTTGGCGAGCGGGTGAGGAGCTCGGCACCAGGGCCCTGGTAGGCCAGGCTCCCGCTGGCGGAGGACAGGGTACTGTCCGAGCCCAGCGAGGTGCTGGACTGGGTCAGGGACGACTTGCGCAGCTTGTTGCGGAGGAAGAAGCCTTTGGCTTTGCCCATCTTGCCCAGGTTGCCCAGCTCAGGGTCCTCCAGGGCGCTGCTTGGGAGGATGGCAGAGGCGGATTCCAGCTCAAACTTCTTCTTGCCCTTCATCTTGTCCTTGATCTTGCTGAAGGGGGACCTTGGCTTGTCCTTCACAGACAGGTCGAACATGCTGGCGCTCAAGGGGTTGCGAGTGAATTGGATGGTGACTTGGATCTCCCCACGTTCCTTCTCCTTCTTGCCGGGCTTGGAGTACAGCTTGTACCACCTGCAAGAAGAGGGGGAGCCACAGTGAAATAAGCCAGGCAGAGAAAGACAAGCGCTAAATGATTTCCCTCGTTTGTGGAGTGTAACAAGGAAGCAAAACTGAAGGAACAAAACAGCAACAAACTCACAGACTCCAAGAAGGGACCAGGGTTACCAAAGGGGAGGGGTGTGGGAGGGCGGGTGGGGAGGGAGGGAGAAGGGGATTGAGGGGTATTATGATTGGTACACATGGTGTATGGGGGGTCACGGGGAAGACAGTGTAGTACAGAGAAGGCAAGTAGTGACTCTGTGGCATCTTACTACACTGATGGACAGTGACTTCAATGGGGTATGAGGGGGAACTTGATAATATGGGTGAATGTAGTAACCACAGTGTTGCTCATGTGAAACTTCCATGTTTATCAATGATACCTTAATAAAAAAAATTAAAAAAAAAAAAAGAAGAGAGGGAGCGGGCAGTGCTCTGGTCACAAGCATAGGGGGCCTGGCCTCACAGGCAGCCAGGCACCGCGGAGCCTCCCTGCATTGGCGGCCACAGCAGCCTCTCCCCAAGGCTCCTGCTCTGACACACAGGCCCTGCCTTCTAAGCCACAGGCACAGCTGAGACACTATCTACAACTTTCCCAGGATGGAGAAAACCACATCCAGAGGGGGGGAAGCTCCTTGACGCAGCTGCCACACCGTGCCACCCACCCTCCCCAGCACCTTCCCAGGAGCCCAGAGCCCTCCCCCTGTCCAGTACCCTCTACATCTGAAACCCTGAGGCCCAGACAGGTGAGCCTGGGTCTGGGAGGGACGCTTACATCTCCAGGCCCCTGGTATAGGCAGATATTCACATTTTCCCTTACATCACCTCCTCTCCCAATTCTAGCCAAAGCTCTGCTGTGAGCTGCCAGTAAGCCCAGGACAGAACAGCGTGCCCAGAGGTCCAGAGGCCCGGGGCCAGGAACACAGGAACACTAGTGCACACACACAGTGACATGTACACCTCACCCACACACTGACTCACCCCAAGCCCCACCGGGAACACCTCCGCAAGACGGAAGAGCCGCCAAGAATGGCACAAATGGGCCTTCAGCAAAGGGCCCAGGGAAAGAAAAGAGCACTCACAGCTGCTGAGTATGTTGTGTGTGCTACGCGGACTACAGGGGCTCTCACCTCACTCCCGTGTGAGCCTCGCAACAAGCCTGGGAGCTCAGAGACAGTACGCCCATTTCACAGATCAGGAGGTTGAGGTTCAGAAGTAAAGTAACTCATCCAAGACCAAGCAGCCAACAGGAGGGAAGACTGACAGCCAGGTCTGCACTACTCCAAAGCCCATGTGCTTCCCCTTACACACTCCCAGAGAGACCCCTACCACCCTCGTATCAGTTGTCCTTCTCAGGCTGAGCCCCCACCCTCCTGAGCCTCTCCTCTGCACATAGCTGAAGGTCCAGGTTCACCTCAAGTTCTGCGCGTGAGCAATAAAGTGAAAACAATTAAAAAAAATCCTGACCATTGAACACTCGGGGAGGGGTGTGCTTGGAGCTCTTCCTTCCTCTGCTTCTTAAATTCTCCTCCCTGACCACTCAGACTCCTAGAAGGCCTGAGAAGGCAGGGCTGACTGATCTGATTCTGCCTGGCTGGGCACAGCCAGATACCCCGGGGTCCCTTTCCCACTCCTTTCATCCAGATTACATTCTACCCCATCTCCAACAAATGTGGGCAGATTTCACAGAGAAATGGAACCACAAAGATTCTGGACTTAGGGACACCAAGCCCAAATGATGGGGTCAGCTGCAGGGCTGAACACAGGAGTGACTCAAAACCAGCCCCCTTTCTCACACCAGCACCTACAATGCGTAACCTCCCAGCGTATAAGAGCTGAAATAAAACATTCAAAGGATGTGTTCCAGATATTGCAGGAAATCTCCCAGAAAGTAGAAGGACAATGCTGAGACAATTAGTAAAGGTCAATCCAAGGAGATTTACCACCAAATAACTGGAAAACAAAAAGAGAGGAGTTTGCTCCCATGTGAGGGGCTTAGGAGGCTCTCAATCCACAAAACAAGAAAAACCTAAGCAACCTGAAAGTCAATAACTGATAGGGCACTCTGAGGGCAGTGAAACTCTTCTCTCTTATACTGTGTCAGTGGATACATGTTATCATATACTTTTCAGAACCATAGAACATAAAATACAAAGAGTAAACTACAGTATAAACTACAGGCTCTAATAATGTATCACTATTATCTCATCAATTGTAACAAATATATCACATTAATGCAAATGTTAACAACAGAGGAAACTGGGGAGCAGTTAAAGAGTAAATGGGCACTCTCTATATCTTCCACTCATTTTTCTGTAAACTGAAAACTTTTCTTTTAAAAATTAAACTCTATTTATTTATTTATTTATTTTTGAACAAGAACAAAGAGAACCTGTAATTTAAAGTATTCTCTTTAAAATAAATTCCAAACATGTTTTAGATTAGAAAACCAGCAAAATATCAGCCAGATGCATATGTAAGACACAGAAGTCTTAAAAAAAAAAAAAGCATTTTCATTTCAAAACACTATATTAACTGTAAAAGCCAGTATTTTCATCTCCAAGTTCACAAATTCTTTATCATGCCATCAGGAACATTTAACTTTTAATCTTGCAAAAAGCAGGATAACATCTTTTTAAAATACCAATTTGTTTCAAAACTCCCTAAGGAGTCTTTCTTTTCTTTTCTTTTTTTTTTTTTTTACAATTTATTTTATTTTAGTATCATT
>JAQQAC010020896.1:63442517-63454620 GCA_029783875.1 Phataginus tricuspis
TGACTGTAATGGGGTTGGTGGGGGGAACCTGATGAAGGGGGTAGTTTAATAACCATAATATTGCACATGTAATTGTAGATTAATGATACCTAAATAAATTATAAAATAAAGAAAGAAAGAATAAATAAATAAAATAAAAAAGAGACCCTGAAGGCTTCCAAAGAAGGGAAACAGGTTCATACAGTCACAAATTAGAATAGCATTAGGTCCTGACTAGTAGCACTACACACCATATAGTCATGCCTTCAGAATTGTGAGGGAAAAGCTTTCCCGCCTAGAATTCTAGACCCAGCCAACTGAGCATATACGTGCAAGCAAGCCCATTGGATATGGTTGGACTGGCCACTGTAGGGCTCTAAGTTCCTGGGTGCATACACACCACACACACAAAAATAGCCCCCACACCATGCATACACTACACACTACACCACACCCTGCACGCCTCAGTCACCCTATGACAGTCATCCCCTACCTGAGACCTGCCAACCCCACAGCACCAGCTCCCTGTGTGTCTCATGGCATAAAAGGGTTGGGGGTGGGGGTATCTTCTGTATGAAAAGTCCCAAATATCCAGAAGGACATCATTGTAAGGGCTTGGCACTGGTGGTGGCGGTGGTGGTTTTTAATGTTGCAACTTAAAAAAAAAAAATCTCCCCAGGGGCACCTCCAATTGCATCCCTTTGGAAGAGTCAGTCATGACTAAACCCTGTGTGCCCATCATGGCTGTGCACCTGGCCTCTCCTTGGTGACCCACTAGATGGCCTGAGCAGAGTGAGCCTGGACCGAGGGTTTTCCTTCCTAAACTGAGAACACCTCCTGGGCAGGCTGGGTCAGGACAGACGGTGGCACAAGAAAGAGATGCAGAGGGCCACGCTTGGAGAGTGTGTGCCCACCTCCCTGTTCTTAAAATAAGGAGGGGCAGGGAGGGGAAAGCATGGGGCCAGGAGCTGAAAGAGACTGACAGACTGAAGAGATGAGTGTGAGGATGAGTCGGGGCAGAAGAGGAGGTTTATTAGAAAGATGGATCAGCTAGTGTCAACATCTTCATATACCTACCTTCCCAACCTAATGCCCACATGGGCCTGACCCTTCAACTCTTAAAAGGCCAAGCCCTAGTCACTTTCCCCTTTTGGACTAGACCCCACTTAGCCCAGGAAGATCCTGGCAGGGTCGGGGCAAAAGAAGTGTAGGGACTCCAGCCCCAAACCCTCCGTAACCAGAATCAGTAAGCAGACAGCCTTTGCTGGGGCGTGAAGGTCAGGGGCCCTCAGGCCGAGCTGGTCACGCTCCACACGCCACAGCACTGGTAGTGGTTATCTCTGGGGGGTGAGGCTGCAGGGAACTATCACTGCCTATGCTATTTTTGTCCTGTTTGAATTTTTTATAAAGGGCATATATTACTATCATAATATGAAAAAGAGACAAGAAAGCGCCCATTCCCATCTTACCTCCTGAGTGGCTTGAGCCACAGAACGGGCTGCTAGCTTCTTCCTCCCACCTCCTTGATGAAGGAAGGACGAGTCACTAGCCAAGGTGAGACTCAGGTCTTCTGCCCAGAGGATCCTTGCTCCCTGCCCTTCCCAACCCCTTCCCCCAGCAGGTCACCATTGCTTCTCCTGCTCTTCCCCAGGGCAGCTGGGGCCCTCTCTCTGGACCTGCTTTTCAGGGAGGCCAGGAGGGGAAAGAAAAGACTTTGCTCACCATTTTTGGCAACTCCCCCAACCAGAGCAGAGTGAGGTTTGGAATTGTCAGCACCTGCCTCTGGACCCCTAGCTGCTGTCAGCCATCCATCTCCCTAGCAGTCCAGGCACCTCAGGTGTCCCTAAGGCTCAGCCAGAGCGGGCCTCCTCCGAGGAGTGCTGCCCACAAGGCTGAGATGATGGCAAGGCCACAGGACCACCAGCTCCTGGACCAAAGCTGCACCCCTCCCTTCTACCCCTTGCTCCTGCCTCCTCCCACCTCCTGCTTGTCCAGATGGCCCCCGAGACCCTGGACTTGCCAGGCACTGTGGCACAGTGACTAGGACAAGCGCTGGTCACTTTCCCCATTTGAACTGGGCCCCATTTAGCCCAGGAAGATCCTGGGAGGGGCTGCAAGAGAGAAGCATATGGACTCCAGCCCCAAACCCACCCTGAGGAACTGGAATGGGTGAGCACAGGCGGCCTTTGCTGGGGCATGAAGGCCAGGAGCCCTCACCCTCAGCTGAACACTGCCAACAAACATTGCCCATGGGGGCTGACAATCCCTCGGTGAAACCATGGAGACTTTTTCTTTACAGAGCCTCACAGTCAGCAAACCCCAGAGCAAACAGGCTCTGAGCACCTCATCCTTTCATGGGGAACACAATAGCAGGGTCCTGTGGCCCAGTTCTAGTCCCACCTCCTTGCAACTGCCCCCCTCATGGCCTGTGCGATGCCTCCTCGTCCTGACCAGGCATACAAACTCCAAACCAAACCCACCTACAACCAGATCTGGCCCTGCTCTGCTCCATGACCACCTGGTACTGTCATTCCCAGGTGCCTGGGGTCTCCCTAGGTGGACTGTGTTCCCTGTAGATGCTGAGTAACCCCAGGACACAGAGCTGCAAAGTAAAGAAACAATGCCTGGAGGGAGAGCTGACATCACAGGCTCTCAGGTGCCCACTGCCCACACTCCCTCTCGATTCCCCCTTGCTCCGCCCACCCTGGCTCAGAGCTTTCACTGCACGCATGTGCCAACAGAACATGGTGGCTGAGAGCCGGCTCTGCAACCTGGGCACACACCCTGGCCCCACCACCACTACCGGTCACCAGGTCACTTCCCTAAGCCTCTGTTTCCTCAGCCATCCTGTGGTGAGACCACCCTGTGGGCTGCTGAGATGACGACCTGTGGAGCCTGGTCAGCCCAGAGCCAACACTTCCCGTTTAGTCCATAATTCCCTCCCGCAGCTGCAGCTCCAGGGCCTCTTCTTGCTCTGGAGTTCCTAACTCTGAGCACTGTGCCTGACCTTGAAGAGAATCTGCTGGCTCTTTTAACAAATATCCACCCTCAGTTCCCCAGGGTCAGCTCTGGAAAGACACCCCAAGGAGCAGCAGCAGGGCCTCCAGCCCCGGCTTCTGGTTTTGGAGTTTCTGCTCTTCCTGCGGCCACCCCTGCCCCACCTGAGTCTTTCTCTCTCACTGCAATGAGAGAGAACATGTAAGAACACAGTCCACATGCTTGACCTTCCTGGGTGGGCCACTGCAAGCCCTAGGAACGCCAACTCCGAGGCCCCCTGAGGCCTGACCTGTCTTCGCCTCCATGCCTGGGACTTGACCCAGGCCCCAACCCAGCTAGATGGTAGCCCAGGACACACGCTCGTCTTCAGAGCTCTGGGCTGAGGTACCTAAACCTGCCAGGTACCAGCGTGGGACCTCTTTCACATCCTCTCCTACCATGATACCACGTGAAAGCTACTGAAATGGAAGGCCCAGGCCTGGGAATCTTCATTTTTAAGTGGAGGGGACCCTCCTCAGGTGACTGAGTTCACCAGACTCCATGTGAGAACCACAGCGGGATGGTGCCCTGCCTGCTCATCACTTCATAGATCAGAGAACTTTCCCTCTACCCAGGTTCACCCTCAAGGACAAAGCAGTACCCAGGAGAAACCTGCGCCTCTCCCCTGCCCCACAAGGGCTTGCCTTCCAAAGTCCACTTCTTCTGAGGAATGACCCTGGAAATGTTCATCCCTCCCCCAGGAGGAGACTATTTACTGGAGGAACCCCCGCAGAGGGGAGGGACAGGCACCATGAAGCTCGTCCTAGAAATAGAGAGGGCCAAAATGAACGAGGCCTCCTTGCCACAAAACCACTTCTGAACAGCACTGTCCCCCAGATACAAGGAAGTGATTTGGCCCCAAATCCCCCGACACCTGCTCAAAGTTCCGGTTCCTTGGCTGCAGCAGGTCCATCGCCCACCTGCACACCCTTCTCTGCAGCTCCTGCCCCGCACCCACCTCGGCACTCACACCATCTGCAACACCTGAACTCCCCGAGGCCCAGGCACCACGTGCTTGGGAGGCAAGGTTTGGACAAAGAACCTCATTATCTGGGACTTGTCCCAGATGCGCCTGCAGCCAAGACATGATGGGCACCATCAGGAAAATAACAGTAGGAGAAAATTCCTTGCCCCTGAAGAGAAATGCACAGCTATGGACACTGCTCTTTAGGAGTGACATACACCAGCACTTCTCCAAGGGCAAAACAATCCCCGGGTTTGGTTTACGTGTGGATCTGAGGCCATGGGAGCCCCAGGAGAAGCCCGTGCTCCTGCAGGCCTGCAGGGCCCCTCCGAGTGGGGAGGCACGGGATGGGGCTAGACACTCGGCAGACCCCCACAGACCCAGGCACTCTCATCTCGTGTCGAAATCTCATCAGTCCAAACTCTGGCTTGTGACCCAAAGAATGGTGCCCCTTGCTGAGCCCCCACACATCAATGACTTCAGACACCAAGCCCAGGAGCCATCTTTGCTGCTTTTCCCATTCACACCACATCTAAACGTTGAACTCCATTAGGTATACCTGAAACTTATACCCAGAACTCAACCCCCTCACCGCTGTCACTCTAGCCCAGCCCACCCCCACCTCCCTGCTTACCTGCCTCCCTGCCATCCATGGTCCACTGGCAAACGGTACAACAGAGCACACCACACCTGTTCCTCAGCATGGCAGAAAGGACCCATCGTTTGGGTCCTGGCTCCTCTGACTCTGTGTCACTCACCCACACCAGCCTTCCTGGTGTTCCTGAACCCATCAGGCTTGTCCCCACCCAAGACTGTACTTGCTTTCCCCTCTGCCCAAGACACAGGCCCAGATCCCCAGGCTGTGGTGCACCCACTCACTCACACCAGATCTCAGTCCTGCCTGTCCACCCCATCTGCAACTGCCCCTTTTATTTCTTCAGTATACTTAACACTACCTGACTCTGTGTGTGTGTGTGTTCCACATAGTAAAAGGATGTATGTGTACATGGCTGGTTAGCATCTGTGTTCCCCAGTTCTACAGGCAGCAACTTATTCTGCTCATCTCAGCTTCCCCAGCATTTGAAATAGTGGACTCTCAAATATTTATTCAATGAATTAACAAATTAATCTATGAATTGATTTAGAACTTATTTGTCCCTGTTCACATCTGAACAATCCTGTAACATTTCCAGCATTACAAACCTGTGGGTCTTACCCATGAGACCAGGAGCTTCCAAAGAGCCAAGAAGGCTCTCCCTGCCTACCACTCTCTACAGGAGCCTCCTGGTACCAGGGCAGGAGCCACAGTACCAGGCTTAAAGGCGACAGTTCCAAAAGGGTGCCTTCTTTAACTCTGAGACCCTCATCACCTATCTCTGAGCTAAGAATCTCATTAACTCCCCTGAGAGAAGGTGCCCAACCTTGTGAATGGAAGTCGGGTGCTGACCCCACTCTAGCCTATCACTAGGCCACTGATCTTATCACCATTAACAAGTACACCTTTCACTGAGCACTTACTGTATGCTGGGCACTATACTCAGCACTCAACACACCAAATTCTATCTCCCTAACCCTCTTAACAGGTGCGTGTGGGAGGCACACTTTGAGAGTGGCTATCAACATGGATTTTGAAGCTAAGCTGCCTGGTTGAAGTCCCAGCCCCACCACTTACAGCCGATGACCTTGGGCAGGTCACCTAATTTCTCAACCCCTCAGTTTCCACATCTTTCTAAAATATGGGATAACAGACGTCTGCTCTCCTCACAAGACCAGTGATAAAATTATTATACCACAACTGGATCACATTATTTAATACAGCGATAAGACACATGTTAGTTTAGCACATGTTTTAATATATTGATAAATGTATCTTAAATCTTTTGGTGTACTTTGCAATCCTATATATCTGAGGATCTTGTTCTGAAAAGGGGTCTCCAGGCTTCACCAGATACCAAAGGGGTCCATGGCACAAAAAGAGCCAAGCACACCTGCTCTGGAGTAGAGGGGGCACAATGGCAGCAGAAAGGCTGGTCTCTCCCTCCTGCTCCACTGCAGGGCACCCAGGCTGAGATCTCAAGGCAGAGGGCAGGCCCTGCTCCCTGCTTCCCCCTCAGGGGCATGTGGGGGCCTGGTGGCTGGGAAGAAGCTGGCCAAAGGTCCTGAGACTCCCAGCGTCATGCTACAATGCTCAGTCTGACCCTCGAATACCCTGCATGCCAATGAAGGTGATTCCAGAGAAACAAAAACAGCCAAGTGCACCTGGCAGCGAGGGAGCAGGCTGCTCCCAGAGCTAGTTTTGATCATGCCCCCAATACCATAATCTCCAACTTCCCTGGGCTGGTCCTCACCTGGGCCTCACCTGCTGAAGTTGCAACACACCAGATCTGCAGCTTCTCCTCCTGGCTGGGGCTGGGGCTGCGGCGCCAACCTCTACAGAGATGCGCCTCACCTCAGACTAGTAAACAGCTACCACCACGCTAGGCAGGAGGGGCCTGCAAAGTTGACGTTGCAGGATCAAACCCCACCCCCTGAGACAAATGAAGTCAAGAGGCCCTTAGATGACAATTTGCTGCCCAATGTACTGGCTGGAGAATCTAGAAGGGAAAGTGAGAGCCGACGTGAAGGAGAGGAAGACAGACTGATCCAGTTCTCTTTTCCTGGCCTCACTCTCCCCAGCTGGCTTCCCTAGGGTCAGTACAAATGGAGGGCTGTAGGGATCCATAGTGGAGAAGATACGCGACTCAAAAAACATGTTGGGGAAAACTGTAGGAGAAAACAGCAAAATATCTGTCCATAGCACTCTCTGCCCCCAGGCCTGCCACTGGCTATTTCAAATGATGGTGTATAGACTAAATCATTTGCCCTCAAAAGGCCTGTGGCCTTAAGAGACCTGCCACTCCACCTACACGCCCCCCACCCCCAAGCTCAGGAGGCCCTGCTCCATCTCTGCATTTGCAGGAAGCTTCTGCCATGTAAATGACTAGTATCATGCACACTACCATGATCTTAAATTTGAAAGTCTTCACTAACTGAAAAGTAATGGGCCGTTGCTGCCATTCCTGAGGGAACGGTGCCATCCTGCGAATCCTGGGTACAGCAACCGAACAGGTGGGAGGGCAAGAAGCTCTTCCTTATGCTAGATTCCTGACAGATACGGGAGAAAAGACAGAATTAGAGACCTAGGAACTGGGGTCATCAAGGATACTACAAGCACTGGAAGAAAGGGTGATAGGAACTTCGTAGTGGCTGGGTCAGGCTAACGACCCAGAACCCACGGCTAATCTGGGCCTCACTGACAGTGAGATGCAGACGGTGAGGCCATGCAGCGGGTCAGCCACCCCACGGGGAAGGAGGCATTAGCCAGAGCACAATGTGGGGTATTTTCAAGGACAAGTGACCCAGCTCCTCCATCAGGTAAGAGTTTCAAACCAAGAGATTGGGAACTGATACACTGGAGACCTAACAACCAGGCTCAGTAGGGGATCCTACTTGGATCCCAACTCAACAAACCACCTACGAAGAGATGGTTCTGATACCAGGGAAATTTGAATGCAGACTGCCTACTGGATAAGTATGAAGGAACTGTAGACTGTGTATGTGTGTGCATAAGGGCATCAGGTTATGTTTTTAAAAAACACCAGAATCTGTTGGAGATGGTTGGAAGTAAATATCGAAGCATTTGAGGAGGACTGACTCACTTACAGTCTCCTTTTGGGCCCACCTGGGCCTAACAGTGTGGTGCTATTAGATCCCTGCAGGGGCAGGCGGTAGGCCTAGAGGAGGACATAGGCTTGTTTCTCCTTGTCCTGTGATGGAGCCCTGCTCCTGGGCTCTGAGCCTAGTACTGACCTGTGAGCTCAGCCCCACTTGCTCACAGTCACAGCCCCGCCCAGGGCCTGGCACTGGGATCCTTGCACTCACAGTGACAAGACCATTCTCACAGAGACACAGGGATCTCACCAGTGAAATCCCACCCAAACAGAAGGCCTCAGCCAGGCCTCCACTCAAAACATTTCTCAACTATTTGCCAGAACAAGAAAGGGAGTGTCCTTGAGAAGCTTACATCCTGGTGGGGACATAAGATAATCAACACCACAAAAACGCACAGGACGGCTAAAGGGGAGTAGAAAGATGATTCAGGGAGGCATGGTGAAGGACGTGGCCTTTATACTGGGCCTTGAACAATGGGTAGGAAAGAAGCAAGGACAGGCAGGGAGGCATCCAGGTGGAAGGAGCTGGATACGCGTATTTAGAGCTGGGCGGGCAGCAAAGCAGGGCAGAGAGGGAACTGCCTCACATATCAGCTAAAGAGCTGTACCTTTATTCTAGGCCCAGAAGAGCACTACAGGGTACAAAGCAAGGGCAGGACCCAATGGAGACTGTGCTGTAGGAAAGCGTGGGACAGCAGAGAAGCCAGGCAGGGAGACCACCTGCAAGCTGGCTCCAACCACCCAGGGCAGGTCCCAGGGCCAGGCTGACCTGAGCAACTCCTTACGCCTTGGCAGCTATTTTCCATCATAAATCAACAAATTGGCCTTTTAGTTTATAAAAAGGCAGCAGAAGCTATAAGAGGTAAAAAAAAAAAAAATTCCTAAACTAGGGCAGGAGCAGTGGGGAAGGGCAAGGCCCCTTCAGCCTCCCACAATGGCCCCTGCAGAGCCCCTCCACCCTGCATGCTCACTCTTTACTGACAGTGGGGACCGCCACTCACCCTCTGTCCCCCATGGCCCAGGGACGGGGCCTGATATATGGACACCTTCTAATTAATACCTGCTGGATAAACGAGATGGAACTGGCAGGACTCTTGTTAGTCCCCAAAATAAGTTGAATAAACATTTTAAGGGCATAGTGGGAAAAGCCCAGTGGCTTGGAAGGCAGGAGACCCAGGTTTTAGTCCTGGATCTGACTCACTAAGCAGCTTTCAAACAGCCACTTCTAAAAGCAGGGACGGAGAGGACAGCACAACACAGACCTGATAAAATACGTCAGTTCCAGGCAGGGAGAAGTGCCAACTAAAGCTGTTATTGTACTCAGAGTTTGGAAAAACAGGTGGAGAACCCTTTCCCCAGAGTCTCCTCCACCCAGACGCCTTCCCTCCTCTCGAATCCCCGGTCCGCACAGTCCCCCTTATGCTATCAGACAGGGGGTGTGTGGCCTGGAGGCAATCCTCTCCTGCTCCCTAAACGCGCAACCTAACCCACCCCTTGACCTGTTATCTACAGTAAAACTGCAAGCCAGACACCATTGTAGGACAGGATTCTGCCTCTCACCAGGCCAGAAGATGGTTCTTATCACCGACTCTGGCCCTGTGCCTGGCACCAACAGTCCTCAGAGCCCGGGACCAGCACTGCATTAGTAACCTGTCTCCATGGGCATGGCTGGCTCAACCCACCTCGGACCCCAGCCTGGGCCAGCCTCCCTCCCTCCTGGGAACAAACTTCTAAGCTAGTCCTCATCCCTCCCGCTGCTGTGGGCTCTGTAAGGCCCGTCACCGTCAGCTTGCCTCAGACACCCACCGGCAGAGTAAAATCTATAAAAATGCCTGAAAACAAGTCTGACGGCCACAGATAGCGACAGAAAGTATGTAAGCACAACATAGGGGAAAAACCACGGGGCTTGGAAGTCAGAAATTTGGCTGCCACTAACAAGTCATGTGACAGGCCATTCCACCTCTTGAGACCACAGTCCACATCTGTGCAAATGGGGGTATCCCTGCCTGCCCTCGGGGAAGGTGACCAAATGTGGTGACACCAGGAGAGCACTCTGAAAAGTAGGCCAAACCACACACAAGGACGTGGCTTTACTGTCTGTCAGGGGATGTTACAGGCTGTTACCGGCCCCAGGGGATGAAGGTGGCCCAGGACTGACTGCAATGGCCCTGCCTGGGAGGAAGGAGAAACCAGCAGGATGACCTCTCCCAGGCGGCTTCAGCGGACAGCGACAGCGGGGCAGGACAAGGGAGAAATTCTACGGAACCCCTCCCCAGTTTGTTCCCAACCCCAGTCACCCCAAACAGAAGCCTTTGGTCATGGAGGACAGAGCTGAGTACTGCCCATCCCCACTGCCAGAGTCTCAGTCACAGCAGACAACTTTGTTCCCTATGTGCGAAAGCAGGTGCAGGCCGGTCACAGGTACAGACCCCCGCAGAGAAGGCTGCACCTGTGCAAACAAAAGGGGAATGAGAGAAGAAAACACGTAACACTCTGGCTTTTGAATGCATGGAATAACTTGGGAAGGTCACGTAAGACCTAATATTTCGGTTGCCTCTGAAGAGAGGAATGGGTGGCTCAAGGTTGGGGCAAGGGAGATTTTTTATTGTGTACTACTCAGAAAAAAGAGGTAAAGAAAGTCAGGCTGTTTTGCTGAGAAAGGCACATGGAAACTAAGCCGGTCGTCCCTCCACTCCAGCTCCCTGCTCAGCCTTACACACTTACCGCCCTTCCAGAGGGGTGGTCTCCTTTCCTGACACGCACCCAGCCCCCATCACTGTCATTCAAGGTCCCTCCTCCCCCAGAAAGCCCACTCTGATCACTCCAACCCTGTTGAGTCCACCTGTCTTCTGCCCCTTTCCTTCTCTCACACTTAGATGCCACTTTGTTGGTTAATTATGCTTCCTTTGTTAAGTCTTACTGCAAACGTATTTTCACCCTTTTAGGAAAGGGGCTATACACTTCTTTCTCATTTCCTCCAAAGCTCTGACCTAGGCACTGTGGTTACCCAGTAATTGCTTCCTACGTGTTGAACAAAAGGGAAAAAGAAAGGCCAAAGGCAAATGGCTGTATTGCCACAGGAAGAGCTGGGTGGCTTGGGGTGTCAGTCACAGTAAGACAAGCGTGATGTCTTAGGGAAGTTCAGGAAGTCTTGTATCTGCTGATGCTCCCAAGTCTCGCTCTACTGCACAAGCCGAAGGGAGGAAATCCTAGGAGGAGGTAGGGCCAGAGACAAGCAGGGCTTCCCAGCCCTTCCCCCGCTCCTAGGGACACTCTGGTAACAGTAATACCCTCCCTCCCAAAGAACGAGGAAGCATGCCCACCCTGAGACAGGCCCAGGCTGAGCTGCAGACCAAATGCCCTGACCCCAGGCAAGCCACGGCCTCACACAGAGGTCTAAGAAGGTCAGGCTTCCAGAGCCCCTAAGCCTAACCATCTCTGGCTTAGGGAGGAGAGAAGAGCCCTCAGGAGGGCAGCTGCTGAGCACTTGGTCCTATGCCAGCACTGAATCGTGGGAGACACTGGGGAAAACAGAAATGGCCGTTTGGAGTGGGAGAAAAGGGCACAGGATCTGAAGCCAGGCTGCCTCGATCCAAATCCTGACTCTGCCACATACTGTGTGCCTTTAGAAAAGTCACCTCACCTTCCTGTGCCTCAGTTTCCCCATCTGTTAAACACAGCAACAGTACGTATACCTCAAAGGGTTACTGTGAGCTAATGTAAGTCCAGTCCTTAGAACAGTGGTAGCACCTAGAAAAGGCTTAATAAACGATACCAACAAGGCCATAACAATCCTCAAAAACAGTGTTACACGCTGTCATGGGAACTCAGAGAAGATGGGGTAGCAGATGGGCTCTCTGAGGGCCAGCCTGACAGGTCTTTGATGTCCCCTCTTCTAGGAGGCCTTCTCTGATCATGGCTCAGCCCAGCAGCTCTGTTTGCTCCAAACATCTCCAGTGTTCCCTGGCTAGGCTCCCAAGCACAGTGCTGGCTCTGGCCCTTCCTCCACATGTGGGGGTCCATCCTCCCAACAAGACTGCACCCTCCAGGCATGTAGGCTGGGGTGCCCACGTCCTCCCCTCCTTTGAACACCCGCCCCCAGTGGCTCCTCTCAGCCTCTGCCCAGGCATTCCAGAAATGTACTGGGTTAGACTGCCCCCAGGTCTGCAGGTTAGCCCTAAGGCCCCACCCCATCCCAGCTGAAATGTCCCACTCTCACTAAAGCCCCACAGAAAGCCCAATGCACACAGGGCCCCAAATGCCATCTCTTACTTACCCCAAATCCTACAGCTCCGTGGGCTGCTAGGGCCCAGCAGAAACGACACAGAGCCCCAGCCTCCGCTAATTGCTGAGTAGCTAAGAGCATAACACACACACACACACACACACACACACACACACACACACACACACA
>JAQQAC010020896.1:63454630-63466715 GCA_029783875.1 Phataginus tricuspis
CACACACACACACACACACACACACACACACACACACACACACACACTCAATTAAGTGCTCTTCTAGCTCTGACATTAGTATTCCATGTGCTTCCCCTCCTCACCCCCCGGGTCAGCTGAAGGTTGAGATGGCCTTGACAAAATCCCTCTTCCACGCAGCTCCTCCGAAGAGCTGCCTCCTGGGAGCTGAACTTACAGAGCCCCTGCTTGCTCTCTGCTCACAGAGGAGAGCACTGGGCCCAGCCCCACACCCAAGAGCTGCCAAGCCCAGCTCTCTTCACCGGCTGCAATCCTTTGAGGGAAGAAATAACCTAAGGAGTCATGGGCCAGCTCAGTAAGAGCAAAGCCATCAGACTCTTCCCTGACCAATGGCCAGGGGCATAAAGGGGCCACACTGGGGGCTCGTTTTTATTTCTTGGCTGCGGGAAAGGGCAAAGCTTCTTCAAGACTATACATTTCTGCAGAGGCCTGGCTCTTCCCAAGGGAAAAACAGAGTACTAATTCCCAGAGAGCAGAGAGCTGCTGTCATTGTGTTAATTATCTGTCCCAGCACAGGGTGGAAAGGGCAGGGGAAACATCTGGACAAGCACAGACTAGTCATTCAGTGTCAGCGAGAGCATCACAGCACAAGAGGGGCAGCAAAAAGCGGGTTGGGCAGCCCCCATCAGAGGAAAGGGACAACCCTCAAGGTCACCCAGAATGGGAGGACCTACTGAGCTGTACCCGTTCTAGGCTGCCTACAGGGAGAGGAGAACTGGAGGTTCCCGCCCAGGACCAGATGCAGAGGGAAGGGGAAGCCACTGTGCCAGCCAGGAGCCGCCCAGTCTGACGGAGGAGTCACCCCACTCCCCCCACAGTGCTGCTGCAGCAACCCCAAATAAAACAGCCCCATAACTAAGGAAGATGGACCCTCCCCATGCTAATCAGTGGCTTCTAAGTACGGCCACACCCTTCCCTGGCAGCCAAAACTGACTTCCCTAGCAGCCTCACAGGCCTCCAACTCCAGGTCTGGGATTGGAGCAGGAGCTGAAGCCAAGGACTCTTGTGGCCTTAGCTGGTTCCGGAGAAGCCGTCACATCTGGAAACCAATGGGAAGAAAGTTGTGGGGCCATGTATCATTTGCCTACAACAGTAACATGCAAGCCATCTGGTGGCTAAGGGGTGGGTGGAAATCCTCAAAGACTATCCCAGCCTTAGGCCAGCAGACTGCCTTTTACTGCAGGTGCCTCTCCCAGTGCCCCAAACCCACCCTCCTCAAGAAGGTCTCAGGCCAGGGAGGCAGGCAGAAGTCTCTGGACTCCAACATAAGTCCTCCTTGGCCAAAAGCCTCCTGGAGGCTCCCCCATAAAATCAACAGCACAGGTCTGACCAGGACCAATACAACCTCTCAGAGGGCCAAATTAGTAGCCTGTCCATGGTCACAACAGTGTTACTTTTTGTGATGAAAAAAAGACCAAACCCCCGCTGAAATCAAACCCACAGACTTGGCCTTCCCAATGGGCCAGCCTCTAACCATCAATCCAACATGCCCAGGACAGGGGTTCTTTACAGCAGGAACTGTTTTACTCTGCACAGACACCCACTGGGGAGTACTAGGAAGGGTGCTGGAAGTAAAAGCCAGAAAGAAAATAGTGGAGAAGCATCTCAGCATTTTCAGACCCATGGTGATCCAGGTATGGCTTTATACATACAAGTATACACAGAGGGGAGGGGGTTATAATGTTTCTTCAATTATTTGGAAGCCTCCTGTGAAATCCCTTACCTCACAGAGTCTCCCTAAAGGAGTTTTAGGGGCTACTGAGGAGCCTTGTACCCAGCGCCAACCAGCACCATCACCACACACAGTAAGGCCCTGAGGGTGACCCCAGCACAACATTTTGCAAGCCTGCTATGGGTCTGGACCTATACTGAGGCTTTCATAGACACTGTATTATTTAATCTCACAAGTCTTATCATTATTATTGCCACCTCTGCAGAAATGAGCAAACAAGGTAAGTAACTTTCCTACCAGTAGGTCACAGAACTAGGAGTGAACCCCAAATCTCCAGGTTCTTAAACACCATGCTGCCATGCCTTCCTGAGAGGTACAGGGCAGATCCAGGAGGCTACCGGCCAGGAGAGCTGCAAAGCTGCAAGCTTGGCTTCAGGAATGCAGAGGCCTCCCAAGCCCAGCCCTAGCTCTTGACCGCCTAGCAGCAAAGAGTATGTGGAGGGCTGCAAAGGGCCAGGCATTTCATCAGGAGCTCTCATACTCCTGTGTGTGCCTTGCTACTCACAGTCCTGGGCTTTCCCAGGCTCTAAGTTCAGTATTGTCTCTCCTCATCACATGAGAGGCTCTTCAAGGGCAAAGTACATCTCCCAGATCAGAGCTACCAGACACTGTTACCAGAACCTCCTTCTACCATCATTGCCGTTCCCTGACCAGCAACTGTGTCCAGAAACTGCAGCAGGTACCTTAACTGCATCCTCCTTTCATACCTTACATCAGCCTTGTAAAGGTGTGAATTAGCCCCATTTTACAGATGAGAAAACTGAGGCACCAAGAGTTTACCTGACTTGCCATACAGTAGCAGGTTTGGGGCTGGGATCTGTTCCATGCAACACTGCACAGCCTTCTTCTCTTAACCATGAGGCTGCCCCTCCTCCATCAGGTTCTGTCTTGGTGACACAAGGCTGCCACCTGTCCTCCTTGGGACCACCACAGCTGGCTCCTAGAGTTAAAGAGTAGCTACTGTTCTTCCCTACCATTATGCAAAGCTGAGGACAGTACACCCTGGTCCTCTCTGTCTTGCCCTCTCCACACTGAGAAATGTGCAGACTCACTCTCTTAGCAGCCCACACCAGCATGCTCCAGGAAACGCCACCGGGAGTGGCCATTAGAGCCAGAAGTGGGAACTGGGGACTGGGGTGGGAGCAGCGGCCCTCATCCTCTGTCAGTGGGCATGCTTTTACATCCAGGTACTAGAGGATTAGGCCAATTTCACCGACTTCCTCCGCCTACCACAAGTCCCCTCTCCTCTCCTGCCCCCTCCAGATTCTATAAATAACCCAGGTCAATGCATCAGAGGAAAGGCAGCCAGGTGGGTGTGGAAAGATCCTGGTGGAAAAGATGACTTCTATAAAGTAAATTAAGGCTTCTATTCAGATCAAGGGATGGCTAGTCAAATTCTCCAAGAGGGGCTGTCCTTGGCTGAAAACTGGCCTGACTGGGCCTACATGCACAGCTAAGGAAGATCCTGGGGCCAGGAAGAAAGCAAGGGCAGAACAACAACATGAATGTTCCCTCCTCACCCCCTGCCCCCAAGCCGGTGACCTCACAGAAGCCCCTCCCCACAAGCCGAGAGACTTTCTGGATGTCCCTGAGATGTGTGCTCTACTCAGGCACTACTCGGATTAGCTGAGTGGTGGAGGCTGAAGGACTAGGGAAGAAAAGAGTGGAATGCTTTTGGGGCAGCAGCCTTTTTGGAAAAAGGAAGGGCTAAGGGAGCCACAGGAGACTTCCCACTCCACCCCCAGCGCCCCGGGTTCCCTGAGCCAGAAAGGAGGAAGAGGACAGAAAAGGGGAGGAAGAAAACAAAACAAGGGCCAAGCTCTACCACATGACACCGCAGGAACCAGAAAGCTAGTCGTGAGGAAAGGGAGGAAGGCCCGGGGAGGGGAGATGAAGGCAGGTCGCAGCCCTGCCCAGACACCCGCGGTGCTGACCCACCCTCTACCACAGACCACAAAAGCCATGAAGGCCCTTCCCTACCCACATTTTTTTAAATGTTCAAGGTCAGATCCTTTTCTATCTAAATCCTGCTTTCATTTGGGTCTGTACAAGGTTCATCCTTCTCCTCCAGCAAGCTTTCCTAGATCTACTCAGTTGGATGCCATTTCCACTAGGACAAACCTTTTCATACCTGTTCCCACCAAGGGCACACCCCTGCCTTCATACCCTTCTGCTCCCCACACAGGGCCCACGGGGTCCAGGGGAGGCATCCAGTCAACCTCTCCAGTGATCGACAGCAAGCTGTCAGCCCTGGGCTTTCAGATCCTGCCCAAGCCCCAAACAGGAAATTGGGCTCAAGTTTGAAGCCTTGATCTCAACATAAGAAAGGTTAAAAGCTGCCAAAATAAACTATTAAAAAGCTCACTGGCCCTTCTAGGTGGAAGTGACTAGGAGATTATCTCCTGCTGTGTTTTAACCAAGCTGCAGCTTTCACCTCAGCAGTATAGGCAGGACAATTAAAGACGGACTTGTGTTTCCCTCCTTTAGTTAGGAGGTTCTCCTGTTCTCAGACCAGGGATTCAGAGGGGCAGGGTCCTCTCCAGGCGGCACAGGGCATCCGATTACCAGGCAAGAAGCAGATGCCCTCCGTAGTCTCTAGATTTGGTGGGCACCTCTGTGCAATCCTGCCCTCGAGGCTAACACGGTACTCTCTTTCCCCCACAGGGCGAAGCAGCGCCTCTCCACTTCCCTGTGGGCCCAGCTTGGGGCAGGCGCCTGCAGTTCCGCTCCCCTTCCAGGAAAAGGAGAGACGCCCGAGGCCGAAAGAATGGGTCCAAGATTTTCTTTCCTGAGGTTGCCACAGTCCAAGAACCTCTGGATCCCATTCCTAAGTTTACTTGACAATCGACCTCTAATGCAAGGCCACCAAGGACCTACCTGCGGCCAAGCACGGAACTGCGCATCGGCAGGGATTGGAGGGGCCCCCAAATGTGAAGAACCAACTTGTCAGTTTACGCCCTTGAGCGCGAGGCAAAGGGCTTGGCGCCCCGCCCCGCCAGCCTTCGGGGTCCTGCTTTCCTATCAGCCCCGCCCGGCGAGGCTTTTAATCGTTGACGCGCCGCGGCGCCCCTCACTCACTGTGTGCGCTGGGCGCGGCCTGCGCCGAACACCTCGTCCAGTGCCACCGTGGCCTGGCCCAGGAACTTGTCGACGCCGATGAGCGAGCGGTGCATGGTGGTGAGTACCAGCTCGCAGGCGGCGGCCGAGCCCGCAGCCCAGGGCGCCGGGCCCGCGTCAGCCTCCTGAGCCCTCAGCAGGCCGTCCAGGGCGCCGGGCGGCAGCTCGAAGGAGCATTCCTCGCACCACTCGGGGCAGCCTGGCGTCTTCTCCACCACCGACGTGCTGTACTTCTCGCGGCCCACCTGGATCACCGTGTACGCGTCGCTAGTACTGCCCGCGCCGGAACTCTTGCCCCGCAGCCCGCGGGCCCGCAGCACGGTCACCTGGACGTGCGTGGGTAGCCAGCGGGAGGGCCCCGCCGCCGGCTCGGCACCCCGCACCAGGGCCATGGCGGGGGAAGCGGCGGCAGGGGACGGCTGGCCGAACAGGCCGCCGACACCGAACCAAGTGAGAAACTGAGCAGCGGCGGGGGGCGGTCAGAAGCCGACTCTGAGCGTTGCCGCCGCTGCCTGCATTACCGGCCGCCGCGGCTGCGGGCTGGGCTGGGCCGAGCCGAGCCGGCAACCGCCTCCCCGCCTCCCCGTCTCCCCGCCTCCCCAGCCGCCGGCCGCGCCGCTACGTCAGCGCCCCGCCCTCCGCTCCGCCCATCGGCCGGCGACCCGCGACCGGACACGCGCGGCCACGCGGCAGTGCGGCGGCCGCGGGCCGCCGCTGTCCTACCCCGCGGCCGCAGGCCGGCCTGGAGCTGGAGAGGGGGCGGGGCGGGACGCGCGGCCTCTGCAGCGGGGTGGGCGGGGCTCCCTCCTTGGCCCCGCCCCGAGGTGTGGGCCCCCCGAACCCCTCCTTTCCGCAGACTGCGCTACATCCTCCGCCCGGGATGAAAAGCCCTCTCCGCGTGCTCCGCCCCATCCCCAAAGTCTCTGCTGCCGAAAGCCCCTGCCCTAAAACTGCCCCGGACGCCCCTCCGGAATTGCCATCCCCTCGGCGCGGGTAGGTGAGAGTGATGCAGACCCCCGCTGCGCTCCTCCTCGCCCACCGCGCTCCCCTCTCTCCAGCAGAGCGCTGCCGGGGAAGGTGCCCGCGGGAACCCGGAGCGATTCCCGCTCCGCCACCTGGCAGTCCCGCATCGGCGACCGGGAAGCGGGTAAGACGCCGCTCCCCTGATGCGGGAGACCGCGGTGCGGGAGGCCTCAGCCGGCCCTGCAGCAGAGAGCAGATGATGAATGATGAGTAACTACATCAGTATTTAAGTGTTCCCTCGGAGCGCTGGGGCTCATGCGTCACGGATTGGGGGAAATTATAGGCTCTGGTGAGGGGTTTAAACAATTCTTTTATTTCCACCCATTAAGTGCCTACTGTGTGCTGTGGGCAAAGCCCAGGGTATAACTTGAACGCTGTTTTTTATTAATAATGATAACAATGGTTAATAGTTATAGATTCTGGATTTCGACCAGTGCTGCTCCATGTGCTTAATATGCATTACCTCATTTCATCCTCGGAGCAAACCTGTGGGATGAGTATGGATTTTATTCCTATATTCCAGAAGATAAAATTGCAGCTTAGAGAGGTTAACCTGCCCAAGATCCGTAGCTGGCAGAGGCAGGATTTGAATCAACACAGATGACCCCAATGACCCCAAAGCCTGTGTTGTTTGTGTTTTTTTTAACTTTCAGGGCCTGTACTTTTAAAATAATAATTTAAAAATAAAACATAACACACAGCTAAAACCTTAATAAAATAGGACAGGAGCCCTTATAATGGAAAGTAAAAAACTCATTCTCCTGCCCTCTATGCAGAAATAACCACGAATTGCCACTTGTCTTTTCAGGCCTGCTGTGTCTTCCGTACCTCGACATAAATGCTTACATACCTATATCTGGATTTACTCGGCCTAGCCATTATTTCCTGCTATGATAAATAATGTATTTCACACCCACTTCCCTCCCTTAATCTGGTATGGTTATCCTACTATTTTTAGCTCCTCTGTTGGACACCTTCATAGTAGAAACCAATTCTTTTTGGGGTGACTGTCCGTAGTACCCCTTGGCTTCCTATGCTGTGAGAGAGCTATGCCAAAACCTTCACTCTCCAGGGCATCCTTCCCCAGGAATATGTATGTAGGAATGCAGTACACCCAGCCCAGGAAACCCGGGCTGCACACCCACCACAGGCCTGATCCTGACAGCCTCTCACCTTAACTCTGTGATAGCCAGCTGGTGGAGGCCGCCCAGCCACTGAGCCCCATGGTCCACCATCTGTGTGGACAGCACCTGGCTGTGGAGACAGCCAAATGGATCTGCCCAGGGATCGTGGCTTTCTGCCACGGAGTAGCAATGAGACCTGAAGATTAAACCAGCTCTCTAACCTCTCTCAGCCTCATTTCCTCATCTAGAAAATGGGAATGATTCCTGCTTCAAACAGTTGCTGAGATTACATGCTAAAATTTTGTCCAAGATTTTAATGCAGTGGAGACCATCACAAATGATCTCAAGAAATCTGAACATCATATACAACTTTTTTCTGATTATAAAAGTATAAAGAAAATAAAAATAGACCATAATCTCACCATCCAGAAATAAACACTGTTAACAAGTTGCTGTTTTTCTTTCCAGTCTTTGCACTCTATGTTATTGTTTTGTATGCATTATGGTTGTGAGGCAACTATAGTATAATGGTTAAAACAGTAGGCTTTGGAGTTGTGTTTCTACCATTTACTTTATGTGTCCTACCTCATTTACCCCTGCAGACAACCCGTTAAGGCAAGTGCTGCTTGCTTTCCTCAGTTTCACTGATGAGGAACTAAAGCAGAGAGAGCTTGAGTAATTTTCTCCAAGTTTCTGACTGGAAAATTGCAGAGACTGGACTTGAGTTCAGGTCTGAGTGACTCCCTGTGGCACTCTGCTCTCCCACTAGCTTGTTGACCATCTGAGCACTACAACACTGAACTCGATGAAACAGGAAGTGTTGTCATGACCATTTTACAGGTGAAGAAACTGTGGTATAAGAAAGGCTAGCAGACTTACCCAAGGTTATAGAATCAGGATGAAACCCCCATGTTAAGAATAGATTCCCCAGGGACTTGGGAAATGAAGGTATCTTTACCACTATTACATTTGTCACTCTTCTTTAATGATTCTCTTCTGTTTCCCAGCTCCCCAACATGCCTGGACTGCCTGTTCCCACCTACCTACGTCCCCCTCCCCCACAGAGTAACAAGTCTCTAGGGAAGGGCAAAAGAAAATTCACCAGGACTACTCTCTCCTTCCTCCTGCCCTGGCCCATGCAGTTTGGCAAACTCAGGCTTCTTGCTGTCCCAGGATTGCAGCTGTAAGAGGGCAGGGAAGCCAGGCCCGGCCCCCTGCAGATCACTTGGCTCTAGAAGAGAAGAAGGGCAGATCCACTAGCTGTTCGTGGTTGATAAACGAGCAGAAACTGAAGACACTGAGGTCTTGGCCACCTAGAGGTGTTTCCTCCTCTAAAAGATGAGACCACGAGCCCCGCACCCCCTACAGCCTGCCTTGAGGGTTAAATGGAGAACCGTGGGATTCCTTTGTCCCCCAGGGCTGGGTGGGCTCATGCCTTCCTGGGCCTCTCTAGCCCGTTGGAGACAGCTCTTGCTGTAAAAGAGTAGTCCTCTGTGTGATCACCGTTGCTTCCCGCTGCCATGCCATGAAAGCCTGCTCACCCTTACACACAGGCACTTCAAATGTATTTGCCTGGCTCTTCAACCTACCTTCCCCGGTGCTTCACCTCTTCTCCCGAGTCTGTTTTCTAGACCCCTTATCAACTCTAGACCCCAGCCTGAGTTGCACAGGCCTAGGTTCAAATCCTGATGCCACCCATTACCAGTATTATAAGCCTGGATAAATTACTGAACCCCACTGAGTCTCAGCTTCCTCATCTATAAAATGAGCCTAAAAATAGGAAGTCACCTCATAAGGTTAGTATGAGAGCTGACTCAAGACATACTAAGAGTAATGAGTATTATCTTAGAAATCTTTGCTGAAAGCAAAAGCTTATGCCTTCTGCCCTCATTTGCAATTCTTTGATTGCCAATGAGATTGAACTTTTTTTTCATCTGTCATTTGTATTTCCTCTTTTAATGAGTTATCTATTTTCTGAAATGTCTGTTTTCTATACCCATTTTTCTTTGAAGCCTTAATTTCTTATTTATATTAACTCTACATTAAGAATAGTGACCCTTTATCTTTTATATTTATTGCAAATATGTTTTGACATAAGCTATGTTGTCAAATCCTTGAATTTCTTCCATTGTTTTAAGCTTAAGTTCTTCCACACTCACAGGTCCAATAATACTCCTATTTTTTCTAGTTTTTAAGTTGTTTGGCTTTTTCTTTGTTCTTTTATTCCCTTTAAATTCTTCTAGAAACTATTTTAGCAAATGAGTTGAGGTGAAAACCTAACCCTCTGTCCTCCAACAGCTATCCAAGTGTCCCTGTACTTGCTGCAAACCTCTATCCCTTTGCCATAGGTTTTCACATATGAATTCTTACATATATACTGTCGACAGCCTGAACTTTGTATTCGAGTCCATCGAGATTCAACATTTTCTGTCAGTGCCATTCCGTTTTAATTTTTGTTGCCTTTTAAATGCTTCATTACAATGGAAGAGCAAATCTTTGCTCATTTCTTTTTTTCAAAGATTTTATAGCTACTCTCACCTGTGCGTTCATCCACATGAACTCTTAATTCTTTTTGGAATTATGAGAGAAATTGTTTTGAGAAAAATTGACATCATTACAAACAACAGCCATTTAAAATCAGATTATACTCCCTAAAATTAGGAATGAGGATGTCCTCTCTCCACTTCTATTCAACATTGTGCTATTCTAGCCAAGGAAATTAGGCAAGAAAAATAAATAAAAGCCATCCAGATTGGAAAGGAAGAGTAAAAACATTTCTGCTTGCAGATTACATGATCTTAAAAATAGAATATCCTAAGGAATCCACTAAGAAACTATTAGAACTAATAAATGGGTTCAGCAAGGCTAAAGGATATAAGCTCAATATGCTAAAATCAATTGTATTTCTACATACTAGCAATAAACAATTGAAAATAATTCCATTTTATGAGAACACCAAAAAATACCTAAAAATGAATAGAACAAAAGAAGTATAAGACTTTGGACACTGAAAACGTCATTGCAAGAAATTAACAAAGACCTAAATAAATGGGAAGACATTCCAGGTTAGCAGATGGACAGACAATATTGTTAAGATGACAATACTCCCCAGATTGATCTACATATTCAACACATTGCTTATCAAAAGCCTAGCTGCTGGCTGCTCACCTCTGGAGCATGCCTACACTCCTTTCTTGAGCGTATACTTTGCTTTGTTTAACTACTCTTTTGCTTGTACCTGCTCGACCTGCTTGTGAATTCTTTCTTGATCAGAGTCAAGAGCCCTCCTGCACGTTGAGGTCTCACCTAGTCCACAGGGAGATCTCCCTGGATTGAACTACCTGACATTTTGGCAAACACGAAGGGACTCAACATGGTACTCGGTAACTGTCTAGGTTGTATTGTCACTATTCAAGTGTGGACTAAGAAGCATGGCCATTTCAGAAGCCTAGGGTATCCTGAGGTCCACCCCAATGCTGGGAGCCCCATTGGCCAGTGTGATGCTTCCCCTTGTAGTTTAATGAAATGTGATGGTGGGACAAGCACAGAGAGTGGATCTACTGTATACTGTGTATACAGGTGAGGAGCATTCTGCACAGAGAATTTCCACCTGTGACCCTGAACATGACCCTCCCCATCACTGTAGCAAAGGAGCAACTTGTGTTTCATTGCCTCATGGGTACACCTGTCACTGTCCTCTGGGAACCACTGGGATCTATGTGAACCAGCTGACAAAAAGAAAAATCCATTTAAAGATGGGAAGGAGAATTCCTAATTGACATGTCTTCTTTTCTATGGCCCACCCCAAACTCCTGTGGAATTCCACTGAAGCATGGTGCTGTGGTAAATAAAACACCAACAGACCACTTGAATCCAATGGATTTAAGGGTCCCAACCACCAAAAGTGATTCAAAATATCTAAAGTTCCAAAAGTGCAGGAATCCACAATTCACACTGACCAGGAACTAGCTCAGATGTATGTTTTTTAAACATCAAGGGCCCTAAGCCAACTTTCAAAATTATACAGAAGACGAAGAAGGGTTGCCAGCAAACATAGCTACTGGGTTGGATATTTCACAAGGACCATACACAAAAATTAACTCAAAATAGATCACAGACCTAAATGTAAGCACTATAATAATAAAACTCTCAGATGAAAATATAGGGGTAAATCTTCATGACCTTGAGGTAGGGAAAGACTTCATAGATATGACACCAAAAGCACAACCAGAGAAAAAATAAACTATATCTTATCGAAATTAAAAATTTTTTCCTTCAAAGACACCACCAAGGAAGTGAAAAGACCACTTGGAGAATGGGAGAAAATATTTGCAAATCATGTACTCGATAAGGTATTAGTATCCACAATATATAAAGAACTCTTACAATTCAAGAATAAAAATTCAAATAACCCAACTTAAAAATGGGCAAATGATTTGAATAGGTATTTCCCTGTAGAAGATATACAAATGGCCAGAATGCTCATTAAACAGAAGCCCAAAACTTTAGCCACTAGGGAAATATGAATCAAAACCACAGTGAGATACCACTTCACACCCACTAGTATGGGTATAATGAAAAAGATAACAAGAGTTGTCAGGAATGTGGAGACATTGGAATCCTCATAAATTACTGGTAGAAATGTAAAATGGTGCCACTGCTTTGGAGAACAGTTTGGCAATTCCTCAAATTATTAAAAATGGGAGTTACCATATGACCCAGCAATTTCACTCCTAGAAATAAATATACCCAGGGGAAATTTAAAACTGCATCCTCATAAAAAGATGTACATGAATATTCATGTCCAGATTCCTTTGCCAAACCAACAAACCAATCACCGCCTAGGGTGGAAGACATGTTCCTGTGTGCTTAATTTTCCTATCTATGCCTTGGGACAGTCCAGGCTGCCATCCCCTTCATTTCTGTTATTTTTCATACACTAGCTCCTTCCTCTCATATAAATATGTTCAAGTCACTCCCAATAAAAATAGGAAACATCAAACTCCCTCTTGCTAGAGCCTGTACCATGTTCTCCTTTCTGTCAGCTTTC
>JAQQAC010020896.1:63475631-63488335 GCA_029783875.1 Phataginus tricuspis
CTAATCGTAATGCCCCTTTTCCCCCGTTATCCCTCCCTTCCCACCCAACTTCCCCAGTCCCTTTCCCTTTGGTAACTATTAGACCGTTCTTGGGTTCTGTGAGTCTGCTGCTGTGTTGTTCCTTCAGTTTTTTTCTTTGTTCTTATACTCCACATGTGAGTGAAATCATTTGATACTTGTCTTTTTTGGCTTGGCTTATTTCACTGAGCATAATACCCTCTATCTCCATCCATGTTGTTGCAAATGGTAGATTTGTTTTCTTCTTATGGCTGAATAATATTCCATTGTGTATATGTACCACCTCTTCTTTATCCATTCATCTACTGATGGACACTTAAGTTGCTTCCATTTCTTGGCTATTGTAAATAGTGCTGCGATAAACATAGGGGTGCATCTGTCTTTTTCAAACTGGGCTGCTGCATTCGTAGGGTAAATTCCTAGGAGTGGGGTTCCTGGGTCAAATGGTATTTCTATTTTGAGTTTTTTGAGGAACCTCCATACTGCTTTCCACAATGGTTGAACTATTTGCAGTCCCACCAGCAGTGTAGGAAGGTTCCCTTTCCTCCACATCCTCGCCAACATTTGTTGTTGTTTGTGTTTTGGATGTTGGCCATTCTCACTGGTGTGAGGTGATATCTCATTGTGGTTTTAATCTGCATTTCTCTGATGACTAGGGATGTGGAGCATCTTTTCATGTGCCTGTTGGCCATCTGAATTGCTTCTTTAGAGAAGTGTCTATTCATGTCCTCTGCCCATTTCTTAATTGGACTATTTGCTTTTTGTTTGTTAAGGTGCGTGAGTTCTTTGTATATTTTGGATGTCAACCCCTTATCAGATACATCATTTATGAACATATTTTCCCATACTGTAGGATGTCTTTTTTGTTCTACTGATGGTGTCCTTTGCTGTACAGAAGCTTTTCAGCTTGATATAGACCCACTTGTTCATTTTTGCTTTTGTTTCCCTTGCCCGGGGAGATATGTTCATGAAGAAGTCGCTCATGTTTATGTCCAAGAGATTTTTGCCTATGTTTTTTTCTAAGAGTTTTATGGTTTCATGACTTACATTCAGGTCTTTGATCCACCTTGAGTTTACCTTTGTGTATGGGGCTAGACAGAAGTCCAGTTTCATTCTCTTACATGTAGCTGTCCAGTTTTTCCAACACCAGCTGCTGAAGAGGCTGTCATCTCCCCATTGTATATCCAGGGCTCCTTCACCAAATATTACTTGACTGTATATGTTTGGGTTAATGTTTGGATTTTCTGTTATGTTCCACTGGTCTGTGGGTCTATTTTTGTGCCAATACCAAATTGTCTTGATTACTGTGGCTTTGTAGTAGAGCTTGAAGTCAGGGAGCGTAATTCCCCCTGTTTTATTCCTCCTTCTTAGGATTGCTTTGGCTATTCGGGGTCTTTTGTGGTTCCATATGAATTTTAGAATTATTTGTTCCAGTTCATTGAAGAAAGCTCTTGGTAGTTTGATAGGGATTGCGTTGAATCTGTAGATTGCTTTAGGTAGTATAGCCATTTTGACAATATTTATTCTTCCTAGCCAAGAGCATGGGATGAATTTCCATTTGTTAGTGTCCTCTTTAATTTCTCTTAGGAGTGTCTTGTAGTTTTCAGAGTACAGGTCTTTCACTTGTTGACCTGATATCCCAGAAGGTGGTTATGGAAAGAGCAATACATGCAAATCCTTCGTTAGGTTTATTCCTAGGTATTTTATTCTTTTTGATGCAATTGTGAATGGAATTATTTTTCTGATTTCTCTTTCTGTTAGTTCATCGTTACTGTATAGGAAAGCAACAAATTTCTGTGTGTTTGTTTTGTATCCTGCAACTTTGCTGAATTTAGATATTAGTTCTAGTAGTTTTGGAGTGGAGTCTTTAGGGTTTTTTATGTACAATATCATGTCATCTGCAAATAGTGACAATTTGACTTCTTCTTTACCAATCTGGATGCCTTGTATGTCTTTGTTTTCTCTGATTGCCGTGGCTAGGACCTCCAGTACTATGCTGAATAACAGTGGAGAGAGTGGGCACCCCTATCTTGTTCCCAGTCTTAGATGAAAAGCTTTCAGCTTCTTGCTGTTAAGTATGATGTTAGCTGTGCGTTTGTCATATATAGCCTTTATGATGTTGAGGTACTTGCCGTCTATAGCCATTTCGTTGAGAGTTTTAATCATGAATGGATGCTGAATTTTGTCAAATGCTTTTTCAGCATCTATGGAGATGATCATGTGGTTTATGTTCTTCTTTTTGTTGATGTGGTGGATGATGTTAATGGATTTTCGAATGTTGTACCATCCTTGCATCCCTGGGATGAATCCCAGTTGATCATGGTGTATGATCCTCTTGATGTATTTTTGAATTCGGTTTGCTAATATTCTGTTGAGTATTTTTGCATCTACGTTCATCAGGGATATTGGTCTGTAATTTTCTTTTTCAGTGAGGTCTTTGCCCGGTTTTGGTATTAGAGTGATGCTGGCTTCATAGAATGAGTTTGGAAGTATTCCCTCCTCTTCTGTTTTTTGGAAAACTTTAAGGAGAATGGGTGTTATTTCTTCTCTATATGTCTGGTAGAATTCAGAGGTGAATCCATCAGGTCCGGGGGGTTTCTTCTTGGGTAGTTTTTTGATTACCGATTCAATTTCGTTGCTGGTGATTGGTCTGTTTAGTGTTTCTGTTTCTTGCTTGGTCACTCTTGGAAGTTTGTATTTTTCTAAGAAGTTGTCCATTTCTTCTGTTTTCCAGCATGTTAGCATATAGATTCTAATAATATTCTCTTATAATTCTTTGTATTTCTGTGGGGTCCGTCCTTATTTTCCCTTTCTCATTTCTGATTCTGTTTATGTATGTAGATTCTCTTTTTCTCTTAATGAGTCTGGCTAGCGGTTTATCTATTCTGTTTATTTTTTCAAAGAACCAGCTCTTGGTTTCATTGATTTTTTCTATTGTTTTATTCTTCTCAATTTTATTTATTTCTTCTCTGATCTTTATTATGTCCCTCCTTCTCGTGACTTTGGGCCTAATTTGTTCTTCTTTTTCCAATTTCAGTAATTTTGTCTTTAGACTATTCATTTGGGAATGTTCTTCCTTCTTTAAATAGACCTGGATTGCAATGTACTTTCCTCTTAGAACTGCCTTTGCTGCGTCCCACAGAAGTTGTGGCTTTGTGTTGTTCTTGTCATTAGTCTCCATATATTCTTTGATTTCTGTTTTGATTTGGTCGTTAACCCATTGATTAATTAGGAGAATGTTGTTAAGTCTCCATGTATTTGTGAGCCTTTTTGATTTCTTTCTAAACTTTATCTCTAGTTTTATACCTTTGTGATCTGAGAAGTCTGTTGGTAGAATTTCAATAGTTTTTAATTTATTGAGGTTCTTTTTGTGGCCTAGTATGTGGTCTATTCTGGAAAATGTTCCATGTGCACTTGAGAAGAATGTGTATCCTGCTGCTTTTGGGTGCAGAGTTCTGTAGATGTCTGTTAGGTCCATCTGTTCTAGTGTGTTGTTCAGTGCCTCTGTGTCTTCACTTATTTTCTGTCTGGTTGATCTGTCCTTTGGAGTGAGTGGTGTGTTTAAGTCCCCTAAAATGAATGCATTGCTATTTCCTCCTTTAATTCTGTTAGTATTTGTTTCACATATGCTGGCGCTCCTGTGTTGGGTGCATATATATTTATAATGGTTCTTCTTGTTGGACTGACCCCTTTATCATTATGTAATGTCCTTCTTTATCTCTTGCTGCTTTCTTCGTTTTGAAGTCTATTTTGTCTGATACAAGTACTGCAACACCTGCTTTTTTCTCCTTGTTGTTTGCATGAAGTATCTTTTTCCATCCCTTCACGTTTAGTCTGTGTATGTCTTTCGGTTTGAGGTGAGTCTCTTGTAAGCAGCATATAGATGAGTCTTGCTTTTTTATCCATTCTATTACTCTGTGTCTTTTGATTGGTGCATTCAGTCCATTTACATTTAGGGTGATTATTGATAGATATGTACTTATTGCCATTGCTGGCTTTAGATTCATGGTTGCCAAAGGTTCAAGGGTTGCTTCTTTACTATCTAACAATCTAACTTAACTTTCTTGTTAAGTTATTGTAAACACCGTCTGATGTTACTTTATTTCTCTCCCTTCTTACTGTTCCTCTTCCATTCTTTATATACTAGGTGTTTTATTCTTTGCCGTTAGTTAGTATTTGGATGATCTGCTTTCTTTGCTATGATTTTATTTTCTCTGGTGACATCTTTTTAGCTTTAGAAGTGCTTCCATCTACAGCAGTCCGTTTAGGATATCCTGTAGTGGTGGTTTATGAGAGGCAAACTCTCTCGACTTTCGCTTGTCTGGAAATTGTTTAATCCCTCTGTCATATTTGAATGATAATCTCACTGGATACAATATTCTTGGTTCGAGGCCTTTCTGTTTCATTACATTAAATATATCATGCCGTTCTCTTCTGGCCTGTAAGGTTTCTGTTGAGAAGGCTGATGATAGTCTGATGGGTTTTCCTTTGTAGGTGATCTTTTTTCTCTCTCTAGCTGCCTTTAATACTCTGTCTTTATCTTTGATCTTTGCCATTTTAATTATTATGTGTCTTGGTGTTGTCTTCCTTGGGTCCCTTGTGTTGGGAGATCTGTGGGCTTCCATAGATTACGAGACTATTTCCTTCCCCAGCATGGGGATGTTTTCAGCAATTATTTCTTCAAAGACACTTTCTATCCCTTTTTCTCTCTCTTCTTCCTCTGGTACTCCTATAATGCAAATATTGTTCTGTTTGGATTGGCCACACAGTTCTCTTAATATTCTTTCATTCCTAGAGATCCTTTTATCTCTCTCTGCCTCAGCTTCTCTGTATTCCTGTTCTCTGATTTCTATTCCATTAACAGTCTCTTGCATCTCATCCAGTCTGCTGCTAAGTCTGTCAATCGCTTGTCTCATTTCTGCATTGTCTTTCCTCACTTCCCTCACTCCTCCCTCAGCACATTTCTCTGTAGATCCATCAGCATGGTTATGGCTTTTATTCTGAATTCTTTTTCAGGAAGACTGTGCATTTCTATCCTTTCAGGTTCCCTGTGGTGTTGTCTGGGTTAGTTTTGTTTGTACCATATTCCTCTGTCTTTTCATGGAAATAGAAGTGGTCACTGGTACGTGCCACGTATGTCAGCTGGGCTCTTTAAGACTTAAAAAAGAAAAAAGGAAAGAAAAGGGAAAAAAAGAGAAAAAAAGAAAGAAGGAAAAGAAAGAAAAGAGAAAGAAAGAAAAAAAGCCCACCGGGAGTAGATTCTGTGGGGATGCTGTAGGTGGCGCTGTTACTCCACTATTCTGCAGCCATGGCCGTTCCGCTCTGCAGGGCCCTTTGTAGCTCTGGCCAGGGTGGGAACGAATGGGAGGCTGTTGATCTCTATGGGAAGTCTGAGTGCGGCTACTTTTTCCCAGTCGCCAGCCAAGGGGTCCAAAATTCCCCAAGCTCCCAGTCTGCTGGGCTGAGTGTGCTGAGATGGTCCTGGCCTCTTGTCTCTTTAAGACCGCTAATAAAAGTACGCGCTCTTCTTTTGTCCCGGGGAGCTGGCTGCGAGGACCTGGGTGCGTTCCGAAGCTCAGATCCTGCACCCTCTCTCTCTCCAATCTCCGATACACCGCGCGATGTGTGTCAGCACTCCCGGCGCAGATCACCAGGGCTGGTTATTTCGCGGGCTCTGAATCCCTCCTACCGCCGGTGCGCTGGGGTGGGGGAGTGCTTGGGTCCCGCCAGGTCGCGGCTCCATATGTTACCCGCCTCGCGGGGTGCCGAGTCCTCTCAGATGTAGATGCAGGCTGTGTGTTGTCCTATATCTTCTGGTCTCTTTTTTAGGAATAGTTGTATTGTATTTTCATAAATACATATGGTTTTGGGAGATTTCCGCTGCCCTGCTCATGCCACCATCTTCCCAGATGTCTTACTTTTCTTTTTAAACAATGTGTATTTTCCAGCTCTGTCCTCTGAAGAAATGACAACCCAATAGCAATAGCACCCTGAGGGACCAAATTGTTCTCTGTAAACCCCATTTCTCACTAGTAGGGATCAGGCTCTCTGAAGAAAGCTGGTCCCAGTTGTAGGACAGGAAATGTACAAGATGAACCAGGGAGATCTCACCAAGTCATAAACTAAGGAAGTTGCCAACAGCTACTAGGATAAATGGACACAGGAGCCAACTTGGAGGGATGGTGGCTAAAGATGGGCAATTTCAGCATCAATAATAATGATGATAATGACATTTTATTGAAGCACATGTAATATATAAGCTTCCATAATTTGATAATGACATACACACACCCCCATCAGGCACCTTGATAGGACATTAACTGCCTCTCAGCCGAGGAGTTGATGAAGAAAGGTCCTTAACAGATAAATTCCAGCTAATAAATGGAGAAGGAATGATATCTTTGGGAAGTCACCATTTTGCACCTCTTAATTCAGTAATGGATGAATTTAATATCAAAGGGTAACAACCAAATACAGTGTGCCTCCTGGCATGATGCAATAAGAGGTACACAGTGCCACCTACCACAGGGTTTTGCCAAATAATTTAACCTGGAACTAATCAAGGCTGTAGCTATAACTCAATTTATGTGAAATACAGGAGCTAGAGGAACAAATGAGATGACACCATGAGGAAGCAATCAGCTTAAATCCTGACTGTGGGATATTCTGTAAGACAAATGGCCTGTTTTTATAAAAAATAAGTAGCATAAAAAAGGAGGTGGAGTGAGGCTTAACAGATGGAGAGAGACGTAAGAGCCATATCAGCCAAATGCAGAGACTGCACTTTGTATGCTGAGTCAAATCAACCAACTATAAAGAGACGTTTCTGGAACAATCAGGGGATTTGAACATGCATGAGGAATTTGAAAATATTAAGTGATTAACATAAAAATAAAGCAAAAAATCCTTATCTATCAAAGACAATCTGGTCCATATATATCTGGAATTTGCTTTAAATGCTCCAGCAAAAACAAAACAAATGCCTGGGGAAGGGTAGGCAGAATAGAGGAAACAGTAATAACGAAATGTTAACTGTTAAACCCAGGTGTTCGGAATGTGGAAGTTCATTAAAATCTCTTTACATTGGGATACATTTGAAATTTTCCTTAATAAAAGATTTTTAAAAGGCAATCCGAAAGTCCTGTCACGTACAAAGAAACAACAGTTTTACAGTTTTGTTCATGTAGGTGGTGCACTTTTGTATTAATTTAAATCCTAAGTTTAAAGTGACAAAGACCTCTCAACAGCAAGAGTGGAAAACAAGACAGCAGAATAATATGCCCAAAGGATTAAGGGGAAAAAACTGTCATGCTAATGTTACATATTCAGCAAAACTACCTTTGAAGAAAGAGGTAAATTAGGGACATATATAGATAAATAAAACCTGAGTCTAGCACCAATAAATCTGTGCTAAAGAATGGCTAAAGAATGTTCTTTCTTTCAGGTAAAAGGAAAACAATCCTAGAAGGAAGGTCAGAGATTTGAGAAGGAATGGTGAGCAAAGAAAATGGTAAACATGTAGGTAAACAAACGTTGCCTGTATAACATAATTCTAACAGTGCCTAGTTCTTGGTGCTTAAAAACAGAATTAAAATACTAGACAAGGGACTTCCGGGAACATGGCAGCGTGAGCAGGGCGGCAGAAATTTCCTCCCAAAACTATATATATCTATGAAAATACAGCAAATACAACTATTCCTAAAAGAGAGACCAGAATACACAGGAAAGCGCACAGCGTGCAGCTACACATGAGAGGACTGAGTACCCCGCGAGGCAGAGCTCGAAAGGGCCCTGTGGAGCGGCGGGGCCACGGCTGTGGAATAGTGGAGAACAGCGCCACCTACAACATCCCCACAGAATCTACTCATAGTGGGCGTTTTTTTGTTGTTGTTTGTTTGTTTTGTTTTTTCTTTTTTCTTCTCTTTTCTTTTTTTCTTTCTTTCTTTCTTATTTTTTTTTCTCTTTAAAGTCTTAAAGAGCCCAGTTGACATACATGGCAACTACCAGCGACCACTTCTATAGCCATGAAAAGACAGAGGAATATTGTCCAGACTAAGATCAACCAGACAACCCCAGAGAGGGAGCCTGAAGGGATGGAAATACACAGTCTTCCTGAAAAAGAATTCAGAATAAAAGCCATAACCATGCTGATGGATCTACAGAGAAATGTGCAAGAGCTGAGGGAGGAGTGAGGGAAGTGAGGAAAGACAATGCAGAAATGAGACAAGCGATCGACAGGCTTAGCAGCAGACTGGATGAGATGCAAGAGACTGTTAATGGAATAGAAATCAGAGAACAGGAATACAGAGAAGCTGAGGCAGAGAGAGATAAAAGGATCTCTAGGAATGAAAGAATATAAAGAGAACTGTGTGACTAATCCAAATGGAACAATATTTGCATTATAGGAGTACCAGAGGAAGAAGAGAGAGAAAAAGGGATAGAAAGTGTTTCTGAAGAAATAATTGCTGAAAACTTCCCCATGCTAGGGAAGTAAATAGTCTCGCAGTCCACAGAAGCCCACAGATCTCCCAACACAAGGGACCCAAGGAAGACAACACCAAGACACATAATAATTAAGATGGCAAATATCAAACATAAAGACAGAGTATTAAAGGAAGCTAGAGAGAGAAAAAAGATCACCTACAAAGGAAAACCCATCAGACTATCATAAGACTTCTCAACAGAAACCTTACAGGCCAGAAGAGAATGGCATGATATATTTAACGTAATGAAACAGAAGGGCCTTGAACCAAGAATATTGTATCCAGCACGATTATCATTTAAATATGATGGAGGTATTAAACAATTCCCAGACAAATGAAAGTTGAGAGAGTTTGCCTCTCATAAACCACCACTACAGGATATCTTAAACGGACTGCTCTAGAGGGAAGCACCCCTAAGGCTAAAAAGATGTCACCAGAGAAAATAAAACCATAGCAAAGAAAGCAGATCATCCAAATACTAACTAAAGGCAAAGAATAAAACACCTAATATATAAAGAAAGGAGGAGGAAGAATATAAAGGGAGAGAAATAAAGTAACATCAGACGGTGTTTACAGTAACTTAACAAGAAAGTTAAGTTAGATTCGTAGATACTAAAGAAGCAACCCGTGAACCTTTGGCAACCATGAATCTAAAGCCAGCAATGGCAATAAGTACATATCTATCAATAATCACCCTAAATGTAAATGGACTGAATGCACCAATCAAAAGACACAGAGTAATAGAATGGATAAAAAAGCAAGACCCATCTATATGCTGCTTACAAGAGACTCACCTCAAACCGAAAGATATACACAGACTAAATGTGAAGGGATGGAAAAAGATATTTCATGCAAACAACAAGGAGAAAAAAGCAGGTGTTGCAGTACTTGTATCAGACAAAATAGACTTCAAAACGAAGAAAGCAGCAAAACATAAAGAAGGACATTACATAATGATAAAGGGGTCAGTCCAACAAGAAGATATAACCATTATAAATATATATGCACCCAACACAGGAGCGCCAGCACATGTGAAACAAATACTAACAGAATTAAAGGAGGAAATAGACAGCAATGCATTCATTTTAGGAGACTTCAACACACCACTCACTCCAAAGGATAGATCAACCAGACAGGAAATAAGTAAAGACACAGAGGCACTGAACAACACACTAGAACAGATGGACCTAACAGACATCTACAGAACTCTGCACCCAAAAGCAGCAGGATACACATTCTTCTTAAGTGCACATGGAACATTTTCCAGAATAGACCACATACTAGGCCATAAAAAGAACCTCAGTAAATTCAAAAATATTGAAATCCTACCAACCAACTTCTCAGATCACAAAGGTAAAAAAACTAGAAATAAATTTTAGAAAGAAATCAAAAAGGCTCACAAATACATGGAGACTTAACAACATTCTCCTAATTAATCAGTGGGTTAACGACCAAATCAAAACAGAAATCAAAGAACATGTGTAGACTACTGACAACAACAACACAAAGCCACAACTTCTGTGGGACGCAGCAAAGGCAGTTCTAAGAGGAAAGTACATTGCACTCCAGACCCATTTAAAGAAGGAAGAACATTCGCCAATGAATAGTCTAAGACACAATTACTGAAATTGGAAAAAGAAGAACAAATTAGGCCCAAAGTCACGAGAAGGAGGGACATAATAAAGATCAGAGAAGAAATAAATAAAATTGACAAGAATAAAACTATAGAAAAGATGAATGAAACCAAGAGCTGGTTCTTTGAAAAAATAAACAGAATAGATAAACCCCTAGCCAGACACATTAAGAGAAAAAGAGAATCTACACACATAAACAGTATCAGAAGTGAGAAAGGAAAAATAACGACGGCCCCACAGAAATACAAAGAATTATAAGAGAATATTATTAGAACCTATATGCTAACAAGCTGGAAAACATAGAAGAAATTGACAACTTCCTAGAAAAATACACCTTCCAAGACTAAACACGCAAGAAACAAAAAAACTAAACAGACCAATCACCAGCAATAAAATTGAATCGGTAATCAAAAACTACCCAAGAACAAAACCCCGGAGCTGATGGATTCACCTCTGAATTGTACCAGGCATATAGAGAAGAAATAACACCCATTCTCCTTAAAGTTTTCCAAAACATAGAGGAGGAGGGAATACTTCCAAACTCATTCTGTGAAGCCATCATTACTCTAATATCAAAACCGGGCAAAGAACTCACTGAAAAAGAAAATTACAGACCAATATCCCTGATGAATGTAGATGCAAAAATACTCAACAAAATATTAGCAAACCGAATTCAAAAATACATCAAGAGGGTCATACACCATGATCAAGTGGGATTCATCCCAGGGATGCAAGGATGGTACAACATTCGAAAATCCATCAACACCATCCACCACATCAACAAAAAGAAGAATAAAAACCACATGATCATCTCCATAGATGCTGAAAAAGCATTTGACAAAATTCAGCATCCATTCATGATTAAAACTCTCAACAAAATGGGTATAGAGGGCAAGTACCTCAACATCGTAAAGGCCATATATGACAAACCCACAGCTAACATCATACTTAACAGCAAGAAGCTGAAATCTTTTCATCTAAGATTGGAAACAAGACAGGGATGCCCACTCTCTCCACTGTTATTCAACATAGTACTGGAGGTCCTAGCCATGGCAATCAGACAAAACAACGACATACAAGGCATCCAGACTGGTAAAGAAGAAGTCAAATTGTCACTATTTGCAGATGACATGATACTGTACATAAAAAACCCTAAAGACTCCACTCCAAAACTACTAGAACTAATATCTGAATTCAGCAAAGTTGCAGGATACAAAATTAACACACAGAAATCTGTTGCTTTCCTATACACTAATGATGAACTAACAGAAAAACAGTTCCATTCACAATTGCATCAAAAAGAATAAAATACCTAGGAATAAACCTAACCAAGGATGTGAAAGACCTGTACTCTGAAAACTACAAGACACTCCTAAGAGAAACTAAAGAGGACACTAACAAATGGAAATGCATCCCATACTCTTGGCTGGGAAGAATAAATATTGTCAAAATGGTTATACTACCTAAAGCAATCTACAGATTCAACGCAATCCCTATCAAACTATCAAGAGCTTTCTTCAATGAACTGGAACAAATAATTCTAAAATTCATATGGAACCAGAAAAGACCCCGAATAGCCAAAGCAATCCTAAGAAGGAGGAATAAAACAGGGGAATTATGCTTCCTGACTTCAAGCTCTACTACAAAGCCACAGTAATAGCTGTGGCTATTATTGACAAAAGATAATTTGGTATTGGCACAAAAACAGACCCACAGACCAGTGGAACAGAATAGAAAATCCAAACATTAACCCAAACATATACAGTCAATTAATATTTGATAAAGGAGCCTTGGATATACAATGGGGAGATGACAGCCTCTTCAGAAGCTGGTGTTGGAAAAACTGGACAGCTACATGTGAGAGAATGAAACTGGACTACTGTCTAGCCCCATACACAAAGGTAAACTCAAGGTGGATCAAAGACCTGAATGTAAGTCATGAAACCATAAAACTCTTAGGAAAAAACATAGGCAAGAATCTCTTGGACATAAACATGAGCGACTTCTTCATGAACATATCTCCCCGGGCAAGGGAAACAAAAGCAAAAATGAACAAGTGGGACTATATCAAGCTGAAAAGCTTCTGGACAGCAAAGGACACCATCAGAACAAAAAGACATCCTACAGTATGGGAGAATATATTCATAAATGACGTATCTGATAAGGGGTTGACATCCAAAATATATAAAGAACTCATGCACCTTAACAAACAAAAAGCAAATAGTCCAATTAAGAAATGGGCAGAGGACATGAATAGACACTTCTCTAAAGAAGAAATTCAGATGGCCAACAGGCACATGAAAAGATGCTCCACATCGCTAATCATCAGAGAAATGCAGATTAAAACCACAATGAGATATCACCTCACACCAGTGAGGATGGCCAACATCCAAAACACAAACAACAACAAATGTTGGCGAGGATGTGGAGAAAAGGGAACCCTCCTACACTGCTGGTGGGAATGCAAATAGTTCAACCATTGTGGAAAGCAGTATGGAGGTTCCTCAAAAAACTCAAAATAAAAATACCATTTGACCCAGGAATTCCACTCCTAGGAATTTACCCTAAG
>JAQQAC010020896.1:63488735-63530967 GCA_029783875.1 Phataginus tricuspis
AATCTCTTGGACATAAACATGAGCGACTTCTTCATGAACATATCTCCCCGGGCAAGGGAAACAAAAGCAAAAATGAACAAGTGGGACTATATCAAGCTGAAAAGCTTCTGGACAGCAAAGGACACCATCAGAACAAAAAGACATCCTACAGTATGGGAGAATATATTCATAAATGACGTATCTGATAAGGGGTTGACATCCAAAATATATAAAGAACTCATGCACCTTAACAAACAAAAAGCAAATAGTCCAATTAAGAAATGGGCAGAGGACATGAATAGACACTTCTCTAAAGAAGAAATTCAGATGGCCAACAGGCACATGAAAAGATGCTCCACATCGCTAATCATCAGAGAAATGCAGATTAAAACCACAATGAGATATCACCTCACACCAGTGAGGATGGCCAACATCCAAAACACAAACAACAACAAATGTTGGCGAGGATGTGGAGAAAAGGGAACCCTCCTACACTGCTGGTGGGAATGCAAATAGTTCAACCATTGTGGAAAGCAGTATGGAGGTTCCTCAAAAAACTCAAAATAAAAATACCATTTGACCCAGGAATTCCACTCCTAGGAATTTACCCTAAGATTGCAGCAGCCCAGTTTGAAAAAGACAGATGCACCCCTATGTTTATCGCAGCACTATTTACAATAGGCAAGAAATGGAAGCAACCTAAGTGTCCATCAGTAGATGAATGGATAAAGAAGAGGTGGTACATATACACAATGGAATATTATTCAGCCATAAGAAGAAAACAAATCCTACCATTTGCAACAACATGGATGGAGCCAGAGGATATTATGCTCAGTGAAATAAGCCAAGCCGAAAAAGACAAGTATCAAATGATTTCACTCTTATGTGGAATATAAGAACAAAGAAAAATACTGAAGGAACAAAACAGCAGCCGACTCACAGAACCCAAGAATGGACTAATAGTTACCAAAGGGAAAGAGACTGGGGAAGATGGGTGGGAAGGGAGGGACAAGGGGGGAAAAGGGACATTACGATTAGCAGATGTAATGTTGGGGGGCACAGGGAGGGCTGTACAACTCAGAGAAGACAAGTAGTGATTCTATAGCATCTCACTACGCTGATGGACAGTGACTGTAATGGGGTTGGTGGGGGGGACCTGATGAAGCGGGTAGTTTAATCACCATAATATTGCACATGTAATTGTAGATTAATGATACCAAAATAAATTATAAAAATAAAATAAAATGAAATACTAGACAATAGCACCTAGAAACGTGGTGTGTCTCTACATTTTGTTTAGCTTTTCTTCTTTTCTCTTAGGTAATGAGAAAACAGTTTTACAGTTTTGTTCTTGTAGGTGGTGCACTTTTTATTGATTTAAATCCTAAGTTTAATATTTTTCATTTTTATTGTGTAAAATATACATAAATTTGCCCTTTTATTTTTAAAAGTATATGTACAGCATTTTGTAGTTTTTAGTTGCTATTGGAAATGGTATCTTTTGACCTTCATGTTTTTAAATCACTTATTACTGATACACAGGAGAACTACTGATTTTGCATGTTGATCTTGTATTGGCTACTTAAGTCTCTTGTTAGTTCTAAGAGTTTTTCAGTTAACTCTCTTTTCTAGGTACATAAGAACAGCATCTGCAAATAAGGATATTTTTTGGGTTCTTCCTTTCCAAATATTATACTTTCTTTTTGTCTTGTGAAAGTAGGACCCTCTATACAATGTTGAATAATGGTAATAATAGTGGACTTTTGTATCTCAGTCTTACATTTAATGGGGAAGCTTTCAACATTTTAACATTAAGTGTGCTATTGATTTCTAGGAGTTTTCCTTAGTCACATTAAGGAAGATTTTTCTATTTCTAGTTTTCTAAAGATTCATTAATTGTAATAAAAGCTGAGGTCCTATGTGGTTCAAAGGTGTGTTCCAGTCACATGTGTTATCTGGCCTCCAAATAGAAATCAAAACAAAATTTCTATTTGTACTCTTTTAGAATGTACTTTCCAAGAGCCTCTTTTTCTCTCCCCACCTCAATTTTCTTTTACTCTGGAGCTACTCTGGGGACCTTCACACTCCCAACCCCACAGTTTTTTGTAAGCCCCAGTGCAGTGACCACCCTTCAGCCCATGGATTTTCTTTCTCTAATATTTTTTATTATGTAGTGTTTCTCTTAGGTACTTGGCCTCTCTAGCTAAAGGCCTCACCTTCCCTCCAGCCTCTTGGTTTTCTCTGTTCCGGCTCTCTGACCATGCTTCACAAAAGACCATGGGACCTGGCTGGCAAAGTTTCTTCTTTAGGGTGCTGGCAATGGGGACACTCAGCCACTTCTTTTTCTTTTTTATGGTGTCATTAGTATACAATCACATGAGCAACATTGTGGTTACTAGAGTCCCCCCATTATCGAGTCCCCACCACATAATCCATTACAGTCCCTGTCTATCAGCGTAGGAAGATGCTATAGAGTCACTCATCCACTTTAAAACTCTCCGGCCCTTGCGCCCACAGCACTCTCCCTTGGTTATTACAGGCACCTACCTGATAGCTCACCCCTCTCTTCCCAGCCCCTGAAGTACTCATGCGCTGGAGGCTCCGCCTTTGGCCTGTCCCTTTCTCATGCTCCCTGGACAATCTCAGCATACACAGTGATGGCCCCAAATCTACATGTTTAACCTCAACCTCTCCCACAGCTCCAGAATTGTGTACTAACTGCCCAGCGCACATCTGCCACAGGATGCCCCTCAAGACCTCACATTCCACGGCTTCTCCCCGCGCTCGCTCTCCGTGACTACCAACGCACTGCTCCTCTCCTGTAGTCCTGAGCTTTGGAAGTCATGCTTGAGAGAAACGCGGAGGTCGGCTCACCTCTCCCCCCCTCCTGCTGCCCACACTCAATAAATAGCTTGTCAGAACCTTCCCGTCCTGCCTGACCTCACTCACCGCTCCCCTCACGGAGCAGAGGTGGACTGAGGGCACCCTCTGCCGGTGTCTTTAGGAACTACAATTCCTTAGAGCGGCTGGGCTCCCAAGCGTCGCGGGCCGCGCACAGGGCTTTTTTTCCCTCGCGTCTCTCCACCGAGTAAGATTGTTTTGCCCCAGCCAGCAAGGTGTCCCCAGGGCGGTCTACGAGCAGTGAGAAAATCGGCCATCCCCTCCTCCCCCAGGCCCTAGCCATATTCACTGGCCCCGCAGCTCCACGATGCACACCGCCCCTCCGCCCCTTCCCCTCGGTGGTCCTCCCTCCTCTCCTAGCTCACAGCCCGGGATTGGTAGCACCGCGGATGCGGGGTCGGAGTGCCTCCCGGAGGCAGGAGCCTCCGTGCATCTCCCATGGGCTCAGCCGGTCTGTGCCAAGAGAAGGCTGAACATGCAGCCTGCTGGACTAGACTCAGCTCGAATGGGCCTCATCTTGCCTTAGTGTGTAGAAAGGTGCCCCTCTGATGCAGTCCTGAGGCCCCACAGCTCAATAGGTGCCCCTCCACCAGCATGGAGGGTGGGGCCCAGGGAGGCGGGAGGGGAAGTCCTGCGCCAGGTCCCACCTCCTGGTGCCCTAAGAGCACGCTGCATTTCATTCTCCAGTAGCATCTAATTAAGGTGTCCTGCGCTCACAGCTCTGCTGCCCCTGAGAGGTCCCTTAATCTAATGGAGTAACAGACAACAAAAGATGGTGGGGGGCGGCAAACAGGTTTTAGTGTCATTCAGAAGGTGGAATCAGCTGGACTTGGTGGTTGATTAAACTCATTAAATGAACATTAATTGAATGCTTCTGAGTGCTGGGCACTGTGTGGAGTCTGAGGAAGACAGGGAAGTAGCTCCCCAAATCCTAGCATGAGAAACTGAAATGGGGACTGGGAAGAACAGACTAGAGAGGCTAGGGAAGGGAGATGACGGGCCCTGCGTGGACAAGCTGAGCATGTGGTGCACTGAGACATCCAAGTGAAAGGCCCAGCAGATGGCTGGCATACAGGCTGGGGATTGGGGGCAGCAGCAGGGAGCCGCAGGGACCTGGTGGGAGGAGCCCTGAGCAGACACAGGTAACTGAAGCGGTAGGGTGAGAGGTTTCTGGAGAGGGGGTAGAGTGAGGACAGAAAAGGATCTACAGCCCCAAGGTCACTGGCTCTGAAGAGCCTGTGGAAGAGGCCACAGAGGATTAGGCAGACGGACAGGGAGAAAATGTGTGGACGGGGAAATCCAGGCCGAGGGCTTCAGGAAGGAGGGAGCAGGCAAGAAGCGGAAGCCCTAGGGTAATAAAGGCCCTGAGAAGATCTACTGGGCTTTGCCACAGGAGACTGGGGGCAGTTTTTCTGAAAGGATGCAGGCCGAAGGTGAACTACAGCAGACCCAGAGTCTGGGAGTGAGGAAGGGGAAACAATGAATGTAGGCATTCCTGGGGAAAGACGGTGTTGTTTGTTTTAATGAGAGAGATCTGAGTGCATCTGGGAAGGAATCAGGGACGGGAAGTTGAAGATAAAGGACAAGAGGGGGTGATAGAGTACATATTATGACATGTGACCCAAAGCCATTTGGCTAAAAGTAATCTACTTTGTCATAAAATGGAATTATTTAAATGTCCAAAAAGGGATTGATTAGGTCAAATAAATGTCTAACAATATGGGATTTATTGCAAAATAATTGTCCGGTGAGAACTAATTGGAACAAAACTTCTAACAATAAAATTTTTAATGTTTACTTTTGTTGTATTTTCTTATCACAAAGTAATACATACTTATTTCAGTAAAAATCAGGAAATGCCATCAAACTAAGGCACTTAAAGAACACCCATAATTCCACTTAGCCCAAGTTACTTATAGTGGTTTTTTTGGTTACAGAACTTTTGCTATACACAAATCATTATTCTGCAAAAACTGGCATCATATTATGCATATTAGGATATGTGTATTACTTCTCTCCTGCTGCAGAGCAAATTGCCCCAATTCTTACTGCCTAAACCAACAGATATTTACAGTGACTCCTCATTATTCATACATTGTTTTTGTGAACTTACCTACTCACTAAAATTCATTTTAACCCCCAAATCAATACTTGGAGCACTGTCGTGATCATTTGCAGATAGGTGCAGGGCAGTGAAAAATGAGTTTGAGAGTCGCCCTACGTGCACATTCTCGGCAAGGTTGAATAAAGTGACGCTCTGCCTCCTTTCAGCTCTCGTACTGTAAACAAATATTCTTTTTGCAGTCTCTTTAGCATCCTGTTCTTCACATTTTGGGGCATTCTGTTAATGATCTGTTTAAAATGGCCCTAAGTGTAGGGTTTAAGTGATGTCCAGTGTTCTTAAGCACAAGAAGGCCTTATGATATGCCTTATGGAGAAAACATGTTAGATAAGCTTTTTTCTGATGGGAGTTATATTGCTGTTGGCCATGAGGTCATTGTTAATGAATCAACAGTATATGTTAAATAAGGTGTCCTTAAATACAAACACATGTAAAACAAGGTTATGTATTGATCAGTTGAAAATGTGAGGCTCACAGGGACCCTGTCTTTCCTCTAGGAGCAGTGGTTCAGTAGTAAAAAAGTCAGTGTTCTTGGTGACTTTATATAGCATAACTGCCATTAATAACAAGAATCAACTGTGTTATCTCACAATTTCTGTAGGCCAGCAATTTGAGAACAGTATATGTGGGTGGTTTTGGCTCAGGGTATCTCATGAAGTTACAATCAAATGTCAGTAAGCACTTAAATCATCTCAAGGCTGGTCTGAGGCTGGAGGATCTGCTCCTAAGATGACCCCCCCACATGGCTGTTGGCAGGAGGCCTCAGTTCTTTGTGATGCAGACCTCCCCCAAGGGCTTCTTGAGTATCCAAGTGACGTGGCAGTTAGATTCCACTAGTGAGAGCAGAGCAAGGCAGAGGCCGTATCTCTTATGCCCCTAGTCTTGGAAGTCTGCCCACCGCCGCAAGTCAGGCACTAAGTCCAGCCCACATTCAAAGGAGGAATATCAAAGAACTTTTGGGCATTTTGGACATTAAAACTACTACCATAAAATATCTCCAAAAAAATACACAAGATACTAATAATATTTGTTTCCTGTGAGGAAAAGAATTGGGTGGCTGGGTGATGGGAGGAAGGGAGGATTTTACTTTGTATCCTTATCTTTGGAATTTTTAACACTGTCTATTCATCATTCAAAAATAAACAATAGAATTTTAAATGACTCTAGAATGTTCTTTGTCTTGGACCAAACTGTTATGCTGTTCCACCTGATTAAGGAAAACTGGTTTCAGTCCAGCATAGTTGCTAAAATGAGACCTTTGAGAAGACTGGTTGGAGTAGAAGCACAGAGGCTGGGATTCCTGTGAAGGAGGAAACAAAGAGTTTGGCAACAGGAGTTGAGAATAGTCCCTTTTTATGGCCACCATTTTCTTTGTGAAGTGGGAGACTTTGTGGAGGAGGTGGTATTTAGCTGAGTGAAAAAGGATGGGATGGACTTGATCTGGCTGAGATGAGGCGTGATGGCACTCCACGCAAGGGAACGTGCCAGGGAGACAGAGATGTGAAAAGGAGGAGGACACAGCAGGCCAGCTGGAGGCTCGGTGCACATGGGAGGTGAGATGGGCAGGTTGGGCCCAGTGCATGGAGGACCTTGAATGGCAAGCTTGGTATCAGGGCTTTATTTGGAAGCAGTAAAGGCTTTAGATCAGAGCCATGGCATAATTAGAACAATGTTTTAGGAAGATCAGTCGGTTAGCTGAGTGTCAGTTGCCTTCGGTAAGGTCTGAAGGCCAGACAATCTGTTGAAAGATGATCACAAAGAATGTAAGGAGCTGCAATGGTGTGGCTGCACACACACGCTCTGCGCACACACGCTCTGCGCACACACGCTCTGCGCACACATGCTCTGGACTGCTTGGGGCAGGATCCTGGTTCTACGACTGCCTAGATGTGTCACTGACTCTGAGCTTTAAAAGGCTAATGGAATATTTCTCAAAGGCTGTGTGAAGTTTACATGTGGTTGGTGATTCGTGCACAGTGCACATGTTGGCCCTCATTGTAAAGGAAAGCGAGCCCCGGGGTGGTTGGTCATGAGATTAGAAGTGGAGAAACCAAGGGAAAGGCAGCTTTTGGTGACGAATTAATGGAAAGAGAGAGCGAGAGGACAGGGGATGACAGTACGGGTATGGGAGAGGGACACAAAGTCTCCCAGCTTCCTGGTGGCATGGCAGTTCCCTAAGTAAAGCCAGCACAGGTGGGTGAGGAACAGCTTTCAAGGGTAGTGAGAGTCTGAGTGGGGTTTGGGATGTTGGTCTCACAGTTTGGGCCAGAAATTGACTAGAGCTGAGAACAGAGTTCAGATCCGTGGACATAAAGCTGCCTGAAAGTAAATGTGGCTGGTGTAGGAGCAGGAGAGAGCCCAGAGGATCTTGCTGAATGTCTGCAGTAGGGTTGGGAGGAAGAAGTGGACATGGGGAGGAGACCATCAGGGAGGTGAGGGAACCAAGAGAGACCAGAGCCCCTAAAGGGAGTTTCAAACAGAAGGGTAGACTCGGCAGTATTGCCTGCCTCAAAGAAACTGAGGGAGGTGAGTGACGGAGGGCCGGTGGTGGCCTTGGGGACAGCAGTTTTATTGGTGTGGGTGCACAGGCCAACCTGCTATGGGCCGGGAGGAGAGGAGGAAGGGAGCAATTACGGTTGGGATGTGCATTATTCTTTTAAGAGCTGCACCTGTGTAGAGGGTATTACGCTCAGGGAAATAAGCCAGGCAGAGAAAGACAAATACCAGATGATTTCACTCATCTGTGGAGCATAACAACAAAGCAAAACTGAAGGAATGAAACAGCAGCAGACTCACAGACTCCAAGAAGGGACCAGCAGTTACCAAAGGGAAAGGAGTTGGGGAGGATGTGTGGGAAGGTTGGAAGAAGGGGACTAAGGGGTATTATGATTAGCACATATAATATGGGGGGGCACGGGGAGGGCAGTATAGCACAGAGAAGACAGGTAGTGACTATAGCATCTTACTGATGGACAGTGACTGTAATGGGGTGTGTGGTGGGGACTTGATAATAGGGGGAGTGTAGTAACCACAATGTTGCTCATGTGAAACCTGAGCATAAGATTGTATATCAATGACACCTTAATAAAAAAAAAATTCCTTTCCTTTAAAAAAAAAAAACTCCGCCTATGATCATCCTGTAGTTGGACTCAAACAACGACCCAAGAAGCATATATAAAGACGCATGTCACAACACTGTAATTCCCCCCAAACCAGAAATCACCAATAAGGAGATGTTAAATAGTATGGCACATCCATGTGTGGAATCCTATGTGGCTATGGAAAAGAATGAGACAAAACTATATGAATTAAGAGGGTATATCTTTAAAATCCATTAAGTAAAAAGGCAACAAAGCAAAATGTGTGTATTATCTGATCACTGTATTTATTTTTAAAAGATGATACATTCTCTCTCCTTCCCCCCGACCCTCGCCCCTCTCTCTCTCACATACACACACAGCTCTGGGGAAAAATACAAAATATAGGGGATGGAGGTTGCCTGGGGAGCTAGAAAGCTGGAAATGTGATTTGCTCTCTATTTTTAAATAACTTGCATATGACCAAGCAACCCCACTCCTAGTTATTTACCTAAGGGAAATGACAGTTTATGTTCTTACAAAAACCTATACACCTGTATACATATAGCAGTTTTATTTATTACAGCCCCAAACTGGAAACTACCCAAATGTCTGTCAAGACCTCATGGATAAGCTGTGGTACAAACTGGGGTACAGCCCCACAGTGGAATACTACTCAGCAAGCAAAAGGAACAAACTATTAATACATGCAACATGAATCAGTTTCCAGTGCAGTATGGTTGCAGAAGTCAAACTCAAAAGGCTACATGCTCTAGTAATCCCTTCATGTGACATTCTTGGAAAAGGGAAAACAATATGAAGGAAAACAAGAGGGGTGGGTGGAGGAGGGACTGAGTGAAATGAGACAGGAGAAATTTTGCAGGGTGATGGAACTGTTCTATATCTTGATTTAGGTGGTGGTCACAGGGCTCTTTGCGTTTGTCAAAACTCATAAAACTGTATGCCATAGAACTAATATCTGAATTCAGCAAAGTTGCAGAATACAAAATTAACACACAGAAATCTGTTGCTTTCCTATACACTAACAATGAACTAACAGAAAAAGAAATCAGAAAAATAATTCCATTCACAATTGCATCAAAAAGAATAAAATACCTAGGAATAAACCTAACCAAGGAAGTGAAAGACCTGTACTCTGAAAACTACAAGACACTCCTAAGAGAAATTAAAGAGGACACTAACAAATGGAAATGCATCCCATGCTCTTGGCTAGGAAGAATAAATATAGTCAAAATGGCTATACTACCTAAAGCAATCTACAGATTCAACGCAATCCCTATCAAACTACCAAGAGCTTTCTTCAATGAACTGGAACAAATAATTCTAAAATTCATATGGAACCAGAAAAGACCCCGAATAGCCAAAGCAATCCTGAGAAGGAGGAATAAAACGGGGAAATTATGCTTCCTGACTTCAAGCTCTACTACAAAGCCACAGTAATTAAGACAATTTGGTACTGGCACAAAAACAGACCCACAGACTAGTGGAACAGAATAGAAAATCTAAACATTAACCCAAACATATACAGTCAATTAATATTTGATAAAGGAGCCTTGGATATACAATGGGGAGATGACAGCCTCTTCAGCAGCTGGTATTGGAAAAACTGGACAGCTACATGTAAAAAAATGAAACTGGACTACTGTCTAACCCCATACACAAAGGTAAACTCAAGGTGGATCAAAGACCTGAATGTAAGTCATGAAACCATAAAACTCTTAGAAAAAAACATAGGCAAAAATCTCTTGGACATAAACATGAGCGACTTCTTCATGAACATATCTCCCTGGGCAAGGGAAACAAAAGCAAAAATGAACAAGTGGGACTATATCAAGCTGAAAAGCTTCTGTACAGCAAAGGACACCATCAGTAGAACAAAAGACATCCTACAGTATAGGAGAATATATTCATAAATGACGTATCCGATAAGGGGTTGACATCCAAAATATATAAAGAACTCACGCACCTTAACAAACAAAAAGCAAATAAAATAATTAAGAAATGGGCAGAGGACATGAATAGACACTTCTCCAAAGAAGAAATTCAGATGGCCAACAGGCACATGAAAAGATGTTCCACATCGCTAATCATCAGACAAATGCAGATTAAAACCACAATAAGATATCACCTCACACCAGTGAGGATGGCCAACATCCAAAACACAAACAACAACAAATGTTGGCAAGGATGTGGAGAAAGGGGAACCCTCCTACACTGCTGGTGGGAATGCAAATAGTTCAACCATTGTGGAAAGCAATATGGAGGTTCCTCAAAAAACTCAAAATAAAAATACCATTTGACCCAGGAATTCCACTCCTAGGAATTTACCCTAAGATTGCAGCAGCCCAGTTTGAAAAAGACATATGCACCCCTATGTTTATCGCAGCACTATTTACAATAGGCAAGAAATGGAAGCAACCTAAGTGTCCATCAGTAGATGAATGGATAAAGAAGAGGTGGTACATATACACAATGGAATATTATTCAGCCATAAGAAGAAAACAAATCCTACCATTTGCAAAAACATGGATGGAGCTCGAGGTTATTATGCTCAGTGAAATAAGCCAAGCCGAAAAAGACAAGTATCAAATGATTGCACTCATATGTGGAGTATAAGAACAAAGAAAAAAACTGAAGGAACAAAACAGCAGCAGACTCACAGAACCCAAGAACGGACTAATAGTTACCAAAGGGAAAGGGACTGAGGAGGATGGGTGGGAAGGGAGGGACAAGGGGGAAAAGGGGGCATTACGATTAGCAGACGTAAGGTGGGGGGGCACGGGGAGGGCTGTACAACTCAGAGAAGACAAGTAGTGATTCTATAGCATCTCACTACGCTGATGGACAGTGACTGTAATGGGGTTGGTGGGGGGGACCTGATGAAGGGGGTAGTTTAATAACCATAATATTGCACATGTAATTGTAGATTAATGATACCAAAATAAATTATAAAAAAAAAGTGTATGCCAAAAAGGGTTAATTTTATCACATTCAAATTTAAATGCTGGGGCTACTTCCCTGGTCCTTGTGTTGTTGTTGCAACTGAGGCAATTCCCGAAGAAACGGGGCCATTTTGAAGGTTCCTGCTAATATTTTCGGGTGCTGTTTCAGGTGTCTGAGTAGTTGGCACCATGCCCTCGTATTTAGAAGATGAGGACGTTGAAGGCGCTGGCCTCGGGGCGCAGTGGCCGCCTGAGAGGGAGGAACCCAGATCAGGGAAAGCGGGCAGGGGGCGGGTGCCATGAGGGAGCTGTTAGCAGGGCTGGAGACACCGGACGCAGGCTGACCCTACGGGCCGGCGTGCCTCCGGTTCAGGGGAAGGGAAGTGGCGGGGTCCCCACCTTCCGGGGAGATTAGGCTGGCACAGAGGGCGGGCGGAGCCTTGGCGGGGTCAGGTGGGTGGGCCTGGCTCGGGGGGCAGCGATGGCCGGATAGGCCTGGCTGGGGGTGGGGTGGGGGGGAGCGCGGGAGTCACGGGGGGCGGCCAGGCCCCGGGCGCGGTCACGAGGGAGCGGCTGCCGTGGCTTATCGGCCCCATCGGCGCCGCCACACTCCATCTCCCCTGGCCAGCCGGGCCACTCCAGCCCGCTGCCCCGCCGAGGGGCCAGGGTGGAAACGGGCTCCCCGGATCTCATTCATTTCTGCAGTTAATTGACCTCGGCACTTCCCTCCCCCACCTCCAGAGCTGGAGCAGCCGGGAGGGAGGCAGTGCAGCCGTCAGAGCTCACACTGGCCGCGGGCACTTTCTCAGGGCTCCGTGCCTGTGAACTCGTTTACCTTTGCAGCTCCTTGAGCGAAGGAGGTATTATTGTCTGTGCCCATTTTACAGATGAAGAAACTGACAGAGAGGTTGGGAAACTTGCCCCAAAGCACACAACTAGTAGCGAGGACTAGGGGTTTGAACTTGGGTAGCATTTGGTGTCATCTTGAAGATCTGGCTACCCCAGCGGGGAAGGAGGTCTGGGTCCCTCCTGCGGAGTGTTTGGGGTTTCTTTCTTTCTTCCTCTTTTCCTCCTTTCCTTTGGGGCCTGCTTGTAATGCCTTTCAGTTCAGGAGTCCCTTGAAGGTGGGGTGGTAGGTGCTGGTCAATCCCGGTTCCTCACGGTATAAAGTAGCAGAGGCAGCCGGCGCCGCCACCCTGTGGTCATGCCCCTGAACAACGTCTCTGCCTGCTCCGTCTGGGACAGGAAATGCAAAGGACTCCTCTGGCGGAGGTGATGTCCCTGAGGGCTCAAGGGCCAAGCCTTTCCTAGGGGGCCACACAGCTCCATCAGTTAATGGAACCCATTAATGCTCATGAAATCTATTTACAGGTTCATAACCAGTATTTTTAAAGGAAAAATTAGGAAAGAATAGAGAACAGAGTGCACGATATGTACCAAGTGCGAACATCATTTTGAGGAACTTCTGTTTTGGATACATATACATGTATGTACTGGAATCTGCTGAAAACTTATTTCTCGCTATGGTGTGAGGCCAAAACGATCGAAAAATACTGATTCAAGAATCTAGACTCCCTAGGGTTAAGCACCTATTTTCTTCAATTTACTGTAACTCCTTCTCTGTGCCATTTAAAACACAGCCATTTCTTTTCTTTTCTTTTTTGTACTTCTAACAGTCTTCCTCACTATACTTTTTGTTTTAATTATAGAAATGATATAAGAACACGTTCTGGTTGTCTGAGTGCACAGAGTGAAAGGCGAGCACTCGCTTCCTCCTCCCTGTTAGCGGCCCGGCCCAGAGGTCACCCTCAAGGACACTGGTGTGCTTCCTTCTGGCCCTCTTCCCACACCTGGACAGGTATATGTATATATGTGCAGGGTTTTTTTAGTTATTAAACTGTATGTACCAGTGTCTGCATTTTTTCTTAGCTTACAATACCTTAGAGATCTCCTCCTGTCCCTTACATGTAAACTTGACCTCGTCTCTTTAAGGGCCGAGCGATACTCTCCAGTGTGAATGAACCATAAGATACTCAGCCTCTCCCCTGTATGCTCCGTACCAACCGTCTGCTGCCTCCTGCTGTGAGCCTCAGCCTCCCTTTTCTAAACACCCCTCGTTCCCTTCTCTCTCCAGCGTGCTCATCTCCCTCGTCCTGGCCCCACAAGGTGGCGGGCCCCCGGCACACACCTCCTGGCTCCTGCCACCGGCCTCTCTCCCTTCTCAGCATCGGCCAGGTCCTCGCTGGCAGCAGCCATGGCCTGGCAGGAGGGAGCCTCCAGGACGGGAAGACATTTGCCGAGGATGCCTAGCAACACTCTGAGCTAATTATTTAATTGGGTGAAACATCCATTAGGGAGGATTCTCACTTTCCAGACAGCCTGTGAGTAAACATGTCGAGAAGAGAAGAGTGAGGTGTTGGTGAAAGCTGCCATTCACCCTGGCTCCTCCCCCGCCCCCCACGCCCCAGCTGGGGAAAGGGACCCTGAAGGACTCTGCCCAGATGTTTCTGCAGGCTGGGCCAAGACAGGCTGGCCAGGCAGGCCTCTGAGGCAGACTGTGTCCAGGAGGGGGACACTGTGGCTCAGGGCTCTCAGCCCCACTGAGGGCAGGCAGGAGGAGCGCAGCGTCAGCAAAACCCACTCCCACCAGGTAGCCCACTGCAGAGGGGATTTAGCTTGAGAGCCCAGATACAGGAGTGTTGGAAGAGCCAAAAATGGGAAGGTGAGGCAACTCAAAGACGAACAGTTGCAGGAAGCCTCTACTGCCCCTGCAGCTTGACAGTCAGAGGAACATGGTGTTTACCAGAGAGAGAGGACAAGAAATAGTCTGGCCTTTTCCTCCTCCTGCCCTCCAGATTCCCACCAGTGCCTCACATTGGACCCAACAGGGAACCAGTGGACAGAGCAGCTTGGGAAATGTAATTTGCGGAGTTAGCTCCCTGCAGGCACAACAGATCAGGGGAAGGGCAGGAAATGAACAGAAGTGCGAACAGGCAGTGACCAATGCATGAGCTGGGGGCCCAGAGGCCCGTCGTGGCGCTGGGCCTGCTGGTGTGCAGGAGGCTTTTGCAGGAAAGGGTGGCCTGTGTTGGGTGCTGTGCTGTGGGTGTGGAGGGAAGAGGAGGCCTGGTTTGTACCTGTGCCTGTCAGCATTCTGTGTAGAAGAGCTCTTGGCATTTTGACCAAGAAGAGATTTAATACAGAGAATTAGGTGCTTTCCAAATTATTGGAAGGGCCTTAGTGGGTTCTAATCTGAACCTCCAGGAATGATTCCCAGAAGGATTCTGAACTGAACCCTGTGGCACTCCCACCTCTGAAACCATCCTGTGAACTCTGGGTTTGAAACCACTGTAGCTGTGATAGAGAGATCAAGAAACCAGAATCAAGCCACCACTGACACCGTCACTACTCTTTGCCTTTTGACACCCAGAAGCTAGTGAGTGGTCAGTGGGAAGCTGCTGCGGAAAACAAACAAATAAAAAAGCAGAAACAAAGAGAGGCAGGAAATGACCCAGGCTCCTTTCAAGTTTCATGAGTATAACTGATCTATTCATTTCCAGAATCCTAACTGCAAGGGAGTCTGGAAAATGCATTTTTTAGTTTTCCAACCTCTCCAGCCAAAAGGAGGGTGGATGGGAGTTCGAGGGAGCCCATCCTCAGCCACCACACCCCTCAGGGGAAACTATTAGGTGGAGGAAATGGAGCAAGACCGCAGGCCACACGGTGTGACTGGAACACCAAATGGAGCAGAAGTTCTGAGAGGGCAGCTGGCCCTAGGGCCCCAGGAGGGGTGAGCCAGTACATGCAGGCACGTGGAGGAGGCCAGCCCTGCGCCGGCTCAGTCTGTGCTCCCTCTTACCTCACAGACAGGGCCTAGTGCAACCCCGTTTTCTCACAGGGAAGCTGAGGCTCGGAGTGGGTAACCTGCCCAAGAGCACCCCCTGGTAAAGGGCAGAACTGGGCAGAGAGCCGGGGCTGCTTGACTCCAAAGGCTGGCTGTAGAGAGAGGGAGGGAAATCGAGTAGATGGGAGAGGGAGGGGGCTGAAGGAAGCAGAGGCACTGAGGAGCTGAAGTGTGGTGAAAGTGGGCCGCAGCGAGCTGAGGTCCAGGGGAGAGTGGGCATGCTGGGTAGGAGGCCCGGAGAGGCCGAGACGGGCACGGGAGGACATTCCTGCTGCACACACTATGAGGGGTGCACAGTGAGCATGGAGGGAAGCCGGCTGCAGGGCCTGGGGAGTGGGGCAGGACCCCATCTGGAAAGGGGCAGGAACCAGGTGAGGGAAGGAGCGGGGACAGGGTGGAAGGAGGACACAGGCTCAGGTGATCAGACCATGGCGGAGCCGTTCTTCCCACCACCAAGCAGGCATTGCTCCTGGGCTGGCAACTGGCCCTGCCACAGGGAAACACAGCCCACCGTGCTGTTCAGGAGCTGGGGGTTCCTGCTGCATTCCTCCTCCAGAAAACTTTCTTGGATTGCTTCCAGCCAGCACTCCTGGGGCCAGGGACAGCCACATGGGTGTATAGCCTGCACAGCTGCCTAGACCCCCTGCTCAGAAGAAGACCCCTGTGCTTGACTTAACGCTCTGCCATCACCATCTGGAAATTCTCAATAATTTTTTAACAAGGGGCCTTGCATTTTCATTTTGCACTGGGACCCGCAAATTATGAAGTTAGTTCTCCCTGGAACGAGGAATAATTTAAGGTTTCCATGATTTGGGGGTTGGGGGACCTCCCCATGGACCTTTCAGGGAGGATGAGTTGAGGGCCTTGAAAGGCATCCTTCCTGTTGTTTGGCCTTCAGGCCCCCCCGATTGCTGCACCTTACACGCACCAGGCATCCTTCTTTATGAACATGTGTGACTTCCCCACATCTTATGCCAACCCTGCTCAGTTGAGGAGCACAGCCAGTATCATCTGCCTGCCTAGTGTGCATCGGCTCCCCCCATCTATCTGTTTAGTGTACATGTGGAGCCTCTGGTCCCACCTAGGGCTGTGCACACAGTGGATGCTCCATGGTGCTCACTGAGCTGAGCAGAAGGCCAGGCTGGAAGGCTGGTGGACAGACGCAACTGTCTATGCCGATCCTCTTTTGCAGCCTGGGCAGGAATGGAAGAGAGAGAGAAGGGAAGGGACTCGTGGGTGCGCGTGTGTGTGTGTGTGTGTGTGTGTGTGTGTGTGTGTATGCGCAAGAGAGAGGGAGGGAGGGAGTGGAGGGGAGAGGAGGGAGGGTGTGCATAAAACAGAAACAAATAAAGAGTTCAAATGTGAAACGATTAAAAAAATAAATCGAAGGGAGTGAGATAAGACAGTGGAGCCTCTGCTCCCTAGTTAACATTCATTGGATTAAATAATCAGGCTTCATTATCTCAAATTGTCTGCATATTTGCCCTCAAAATGCTAATTTACAGTTGGCTGGGAGCAGTCTCTGCCTATTTTGACTAAAATATTATTTCACTTTATTGAGCACTGTTCTTAGCTGTCGGGCATCCTGGTTTGCAAGGCAAAGTAGGGGAAGAAATAGAGGGAGAGAGGAAAGCATTTTCATCAAAGCTCTGCCCCGCTCAAGTCTGATTATGGGCTCCCTGTTTTGTGTAGAAATGACATTTCTAAGCCTCTAAGTAAAATTAGAGTCTTTATCATTTCCTTTTAGGGGACAGACAGTTTATCATTAATCTCAGAGAAGGAAATAGGAGAAGTAATTTTTTTTGTTTTACTGAAAGGGTGAAGAAGTCTTGCTCATCACATGCCCCCCCTCCTCAGGGCTGAGGCGCCGGCTCCTGCCTCCCCCTCCACTTCCTCTGACCTCCAAAGGCCGGGAATTTTCTGTCTCTTGCCCTTCTTTGTCCTCCAGGCCCCAGTGATAAAAAAAAATAGGGTCGCAGGTTACTCACATCAGCTCTGGAGTTTGGCTAGAGTTTCCCAGAATCTTAGCCCTGGAATGGAGATGTGAGCTCCATATTTAATTCGAGAGCTGAGTTAGAAAGACACAGCCCTTCTAGGAGCTAAAAACCCGTAGTAGTCCTTCCCAGTCTTTGTTTACATATGAGCACGGAGTTCCAGACAGCATGTGGGCCCTGGGTGGGCTGACCAGTCGGGCAGCACTGAGCCATGCACAGGCTCCGTCCCACCTCCCAGCCTCCCTTGTGAATAAGGGCAGGATTTAGTGATAGCTGTCATCTGGGTCAACCTTAGGCCAGGCCAGTTCTGTGTGGTACAGTCTCAGGGAAAAGAACCTTAAAATTGTTTTATTCCAACCCTCTGAATCAGGCAACAAAACTGAGGCCAGAAAGAAGTTAGTAGCTGGAGGTCACAAATCCACTTAGTGGGCTACAGACCTTGGGGACTCCTGCTACTGTCTGGCTTCTCTCCTCTCCCCTTTCAGGCTCCTTTCTGAAGGCACTTTTTGGGCCCTCCTACTTTTTCTGTCATCTCTTCCCTGTCAGAACTCTTCCAAGGGCAATGAGTGGCCACTCCGGTACTGCGTGGAGCAGAAAGATTCTGGATTGCTGGTGCCTTTTGCCCTGCCTTTGCTGTTTAGGCCAGCCCAGGACACAGGAGACAGTATGCCCAGATGACAGGCCTCCAGCTATCCCTTTTCAAAGCCATCCCCTCCCCAGCCAGCCAGGCTTTTCCTCTCCTCCAAAGACTGAGGAAGATGTCCTTTTCTCAGAGGAGGCAGAAGTTGCAGGTTCTCAGGCCAAGGCACAGACAGGGTCACCATGCACAGCTGGGCAGGTTGCATAGTGCACAAAGGCACCAGGCCAGGTGGGCAGTGGGGCTGAGATCCACTTCCTACTTCCTTCACTGAATCCTGTGCACTGGCATGGAGCTGCCTCTGTCCAGAAGGTGCCAAATGGGCTAGTCCTCCGGAGTAGCTCACCTCTACCCTACCTGCCCCAGCCATCTGAGCTCACCCTGCCCCCAGGGCGCATCTCCTTCTGAATTGCCCTGAGTCTGAATGTGTTGCCTGAATTGAGTCCCAGACTTGATGTGTCCACTTCCCTTCCCTGCCCAGTAATTGTGTGGTGCGTGGGGCCTTGCCTGTATTCAATGGGATTCGAGGCCCCAGGCACTGGCCTCCGTTCACTTGTGTCTCCATGCCCCTGGTCACAGCAGTCACTGCTGGCCCTCAGCTGCCTGACCTCCTAAGACACTGGACTTCCCAGACCCTCTGTGCATGTCTCCCTGGTCAGCCCAGGCCTAAGGGCAGCAGCCTCTGGCCAGATACAGGGTCACTAGTTGGGGATAGCATCAGGCACTTCACACAGAGGCTTCCAGAAGACAGCGTCATGATACAGCCTGAAGGCACCCCAACCACCTACATGCACACAGAGCAGACATTACACACATACATCCCAGCCAGCACTGCATATACTCTGCAGACCCCTCTGCCCCAGACACTACTTCCCTCCACCCTTAGCAAACACTGCAAACGCACAGGCACCACCCAAGATACATTACACACACACACACTCAGCAGACACACACCCAGCCAATAGCCCCCCACCAATCTCTGCTCATATCCAGCATAATCCATGCACAGCCTCTGCTGACACCACACACACACACCCTCCCAGGCACATACACACATAGCATATACACTCCCACATGCTCCCATGTGCACTGTCACACTTACTGGAGTCAGTGGCCACGCACCTGGTATGCTGTGAGAAAGCGGAGAAGCGCCAGCAGCCTGCACCTACATGCATAAGGCAGAGGGCACTGGACCCTCATAATTCACCCGATGCAATTACTAAACATGTTTCTGTGGCTTCCAGGACACAGGACCCTGGCTTCAGTCCAGCTCTGTCTGACATGACCTGGATTACCCTCTCTTTAATCAGAAATCAGGTGTTAGGAGGACTTGTCCAAAGTCTTAAAAGGGTGTGATAGCCCCAGGTATTCACCATACAGCATACATCAGTGGCTACCCTGGCCTGGGTATTGCAGGGGGGATAAGGAATTCCAGGCCAGGCTTGGTCCCTGTCCTCAGGGACTCAGTGTCTGGCTGGAGAGGGAAGCAGGGCTTAGTATTAGAGGATGTGAGAACAAACACACACCAGTTGTGCAAATTCACGCTCAGGCAGAGAGACTGAGGATTAAATGGCGTTCAAGGTAAAGCAAACAACCGGGGGGGGGGGGGGGTGGCTACTACAGCTGGTCATGTCTAGAGGGAAGAATTCAGACTTGGGGGCAAGGAGGGTAGAAGATACAGGGTTATTTATTCATTCACCAGCTACTTAATTATAGAGCCCTCACTGCCTTCCTAGGCCCTGCTCTTGGTAGTGACTTCAACGATGAGGTCCCTGTCTTCGGCAGCTTCTATCCCAGCAGGGAGACAGTCTATACCGACCAAGTGAATAGTGAGGACAATATCATGGTGACATCAGGCTATGAGGCAGAGGGGCAGGTCAGGGGCCCTGATTGGTCTCCCACGGGCCGGGGGAGGGCTCACTAGGGCAGTGAGCGCAGGCATGGGGCCAGGGGGAGGCACAGAGGTGCTCCCCTCGGGTGCTGCCCCTGCCCCTGCTTGGCCTTGAGAAGGGTGCCTCCTTAAATCTGGGCCCTCAGGTGTCTTACTTGGCTGTTCAAGGGGGTTAAGAGGAGGCAACTAGGCATGAAGTTCTAGTTTGCTATCCAGACCTCTCGGTCTGATTTCTCCCCTACATCCCTGCTTTCCTAGTCCGCATCTACAGACCTCCACCCACTGACCCGGCCTCTGCCCAGGCCCCAGCCCTCCTTCCTCGGGCCTCAGGGTGCCGGAAGAGGCCCCTGCTCCCTGGTTGCCCCAGGAGCACAGCACCAAGCCTTGACCCTGCACAGAGAAGCCAAGCTTTGAACTGTTGGCCTAGTCCCACGGAGGTCACTCGGAAGGCCAAGGTGGTGGCTGTTCTGGGAGGAGAAGGGCATGCTGGGGGCCTGGGTGGGAGGCTGGGAAGTGAGAGGCAAGAAAAGCTCACCGATCTGGGAGGTCTTGTCCCAGTGAAGCCATCTCTCAGGTCAGTGGTCTGCCCCCAAAGGCTTCCATATCATCCTAATTCTCTTTCCCTGCACCTGACCCCTCTCAATAATGACTTGCAGAATAGCGTAGAATAGGCCACATCTGTTTCCCAGCTTGAAACACTTGGCCCTCTGCACCCCATCCCCATGTTCTGTGAACAAATGACAGAACGAGGTCTTCTGGGTAGAGCGCAGGAAGCGGGCCCTGCCCCCGCAGAAGCACTGGGTCCTTCAGGGTGGTTCAGGGCACAGGACCTCCCAAGCCCCAGCTCTATAGTGGGCTCTTAGGGTATCAGACCCAGGCAGGCCCCTGGGGGTCCTCCACACTCCCTCCCTCACCACACTCAGGACAGCGAGGTCTGGTGGGGGTTGGGGAGTGGGGTGCTGTCTCACTTCCTTCAGCCTTGGCCAATTTGTGGGTATTCCTCCACCCCATACCCCCTCTCCCAAATCCGTCTTTCCACTGACAGCCTGGATGCCCTTTTCAGGGACATTTTCTCCCTCCAAGTCCCGAGGACCTCGGTAGGTTAGGAACGCGGGGACCCTGGGGGAGAGGGGGCAGATGGGGAGAGGGTCCCGACTGCCTCCTAGGCCGGGAGGCGAGGGCACCCCTCCCGGGACTGGGCTGAGCCTGCGGCTTCCGCGCTAATCAATGGACCGCAGCCGGCGGAAGGGGCCCGGCCAGAGGATTAGGGGCGAATAAGGGCAATTACAGCAGATCGGCCGCACTCCGGCTTTCCCGCGCGGCGCGGCTCAAATGCCACATTTCTTATGCACCACCGCGCTCGGCCTGTTTGCTTGGGGAGCAGGGGCCCCGGGGCAGGAAACCAACTTGCAAGTGTATCGGAGATTAGGGCCCGCGGCGGCGGGGGCCGGCGCTGGGCAAACACGCGGCGGCCGCCTCAATCCCCCGTCCTGGATTCCGCCCGCGGCGGCGCCGGCCGGGCCACGTCTCGGCTGCATGTGGGTGTGTGGCCGGGGAGGTTCGGGACCCCAACCCGGCCCGGGGCCCCCCGCGCCCGTCCCCGGGGAGGCTCGGCCGCCTGGGCCCGCAAGCAAGCGGGAGAGTGGGGGGGGCTCTAGGCAAGCTGCGACGACTACGAGGAGGCAGCACCTGGCCGGGCAGCAAATAATTTTTTATCTTCCTTCCCATGTGACGAATTTTGCACCTTCTCCTTATTGAGCTTACATGTGGAGGGCCAGTTCCCGAAAAAAAGTGGGTTGGTACAAAAAAAATCATGGTGGGAGGAGGGAGAGGAAGCAGGATCGGAGTGGGTCGGGAGGACAAGAGAAGGACGAAGGGGAAGAGGGAGGAAGAGTGAAGGCAATCCGCGCACGACCTTCTTTTGTCCCCCCGACCAGGTGGAGCCGTCCCCCGGCCTGGCTCTACCCTCCCCTCTCCCGGAACCCCCAGTTCTCCGCCTGTCTGATGGGGCGAGGGAAAGAGTTCCCAGCTGGGGATGCGGAAAGAAAAAGAGCCAAAAATGGAGGCGTTAAGACGAAAGTGGCGGGGTCCCTGGCCGCGTGCGCGCTCGGGGTCTGGCAGTCTTGCCGCAGAGCCCGCGTGGTGCCAGGGCGAGCAGCGCGGCAGGGGATGGCGCCCCCTAGTATCCGGGGAACCGCGCAGCTCGCCGAGGACCGCCGAAGCCGATCTGAGCCCCTCAGCGGCTCTGGAAGGTGAACCTTAGACGACAGGCGTCAAGCTGCCCCAGGGGACTTGTGCAGAGTCTTAAGTCAACTCTTCCAGGGCCCGAGATCGGAAGGACAGTCTAGAACTCCTGAACAAACTCCTTTCCTGGGCGCCCCACACCGGCCGCTGCCACTTCCCCAGCTAGAGGTCCAATCCTGGCCTCACAGCTCACCCTCAACCCGTGCTCCCTCCCGTTCCCCAAGCAGACCGATCATTCCTAGAAGCCTGACTTAGGAGGGTCCAAATCTTGCCCACTTACCAAGGCAGAGGCAGCTTCCAACCTCTTCCTCCAGGAAGCCCTCCAGAGCTTCCCCAGCTGGAAGAATGAAATGAAAGATACCATTCACAGTAGTTATTTTGTTAGGGGATTACGGGAGCGCTTTCATCATCTTAGTAATAATTCCGGTATTGCTTTATTTTTATGCAACTTGTATATTTTAGTTTTGGAATCAGAAAACCCATCTTGTCAGGGTCTTGGTCAGCAACACATTTGCTGGCAAAGGTTGTGGTCTGGGAGCAGGAAGATGGGTCCGCCTCCCATACTGCCACCTCTTAGCTGTTACTGCGTAGGAGGAAGGTCAGGATAAGAGCTAGACAAAAATGTGTGTGTTTTCCATTTTAACATCCGGGGATCTTCGGCAATCGGTTTTACGCTGCACTCTTTCACTCTTTCTCCTGGGAGGTGGGGCATACCCCGCAGTCAGTCAGCGTGACCCCAGCAACCTGGAGCAGCGGTCCTAGGCACCGCACGCAGCGGACCTCCTCTCTCCTCCCCATGAGCACTCTACAGCCCTGGGGACACAGCCCCCGCCCACCCCGCGCACCTCCCCGACTCAGGTTTCATTTCCTGGGCTTCTGAGGTGTCTGCAGACCAATCTGATCCTAACTCTTAGGCTCCCGTTTGATGGCCTCTCCCTCTTCACACAGCGCCCAGGCCTCCGCTGCTGAGAGCCCGAGGTCCTGGTTGCCCAGGGCTGCCGAGGCAGCGTCCCCATCACACGGTCTGCGCGCGCCCCCTGCTGTCCGCCGCGAGAAAGCCCACGCTCCGTTAGCCCTTCAGTCCGCCAGTTGCTGGGCGCGTTCTCCTGGCCTCACAGGGCCAGCACACAGGAGGGACAGGCACTTAAAAAACAAAATGGTGCCTCCATGAATGGGCTCACAGGCTGTGAGGCTATCATCCCGCTTCATGGGGCGCCTAAGCGACTCTCTTGCATCTTAGATACAGAGCCAGACCAGAGCCCAGGATTCTGGACAGCAAGTCCAGGCCTCGACAAATCACGGGCGCGACAGAGGGCTAAAATTCTCCGGGGCACTGTATGAGGAGCTCTGTGGAGGCTGAGAAAACCGGGTCCTGCCTTCCAGGAACCTAGAGCCCCACAGCGGGCACAGGCCTTATTCTGTGTTCTGCCAGCTGCCCACACAGGGCAGCAGCCACCTGTTCTGTCCCTGGGCCAACCTGCCCACCCAGGCAGCAAACACTGACAGGCTCTCCTCAGCACCGAGTCCAAGTATGTTCTCAGTCAAAAGAGAAGCACCAGCCCAAGAAAGTTCACCCCCATCCCTCTCCGACCTCCCTTCTACCCGCAACACCCCCCGCACTCCCCGCCCCACCACTGTGAGTTCCCTGGGGAAGGAAGGATAATGCTGCAAGGTCAGGGCCAGGGGAGCATGGAGGGAGGAAAGGGCACCCCTCCCTTCTGCCATGTACTAGCCGTGTCATCCAGGTAAGCGGCTTACCCTCTTTTCTGAGATTTGTGTTCCTTATTTGTGAAGAAGTAGTAATGATTTTTCACAGGTACTGATGAGGGCTCCCTGCTGTGATCTTGGCCATATCCAGCACACAGAAGATACTCCATAAATGGTGACCTCCAGAGCCCTTAGATCCCCAAAGGACCTCCAGTCTGTCCTGAGAACCGCCCAAGTGTGGCCATTAGCCTCGAACAGCAGGCGCTGTCCTTTGCAGGACTGCTCAAATAATCAAACACTGGCCACAACCCAGATGTCCATTAATAATATAATGGATAAATAGATCATAGTATATTCATCTTTGGAATATTCTACAGAATGAAATTAATAAACTAAGACTATAAAATTTGCAGACATAGTGCTGAGTGAGAGGTAAGCTGAAGAATGGCAAGGGCAGTATGATGCCATGTATGTGGGGTTTAGAAGCATGAAAAACCCTTCATGCTCGCTGATGCTCATAGATAAGCTACTGTGGAATAAGTGTATGAGACCTTGAATGGAAATGATGATACCCAATTAGAATAGTGAACCCCCAGTGAATAGGACTGGAAAGAGGCTCAAAGAGGCCTCCTATGTGTCTGTAATGTGAACACACTCAAAACAAAACAAAAGAAAAATTGAGGCAAACATGGTAAAACTACAATTGATAATGTAGGATGGTGGGTTCTTGGGTATTTATCATATTTTTATCTGTAGCTTTCTTAGTGTTAAAATATTGATTATTTTGAAGAGAAGGGGAGGAAAATAACTGCTCACCTACCTCTAGATCGTGTGATAACTCCTGCTTTCAGCAGCCCAGTCAACTCATCTCCTCACTTCTCCATCTTTGATCCCGTTCACTGATGTCTTCTTTTCAAACTAGAACCCACATGCAGATGACTCCCAAACCTACATCCAGCCCAGACACCTTCTCTGACCCAACATCCTATCAGATATCTCCCCTGGGGTATTTCCCAGACACCTAATCCTCAGGAAGTCCAAAATTACTCCATCTGCTTGTTGTCCGCAGCTGGAAAGACATGTTAAGAGAAGATACATACGCAAGCTTCTTGTTGAAACTTTTGAATGCTGATGATAAAGAAAAAAAATCTTCCAAGCTATTAACAACAGGAAAGGTTTTCTACAAATAAAAAAATCAAAGAACTACCAGAAAATAGCCATTAGAAGCAATGAAACTTCTAGCATACAGCACCAAAAGAGACCTTCAAAATAGTTTTGAGTAGCAAGAGAAAGAAAGAAAAAGAGATGTATACACAATGTGTGTAAATTAAAAACATATATACAAAACAACCCTACATATTTTACATGGATCCTTAAATAATTGATAACAAATAGCAAATACACAAGAGAGAGCCTCACTGGGGAGGGAGGTATTGGCAAGGGGACAAAGATAAAGAAGAGTAGAGAGGCGAAAGGAAGGGTGGGATCTGGTGAGGGCCTCTGATGGTAATGGCCGAGAATGGGCAGGAAGATCGCCTCAGCCCTCTGCTCCTGGGGTCCAAAAGAGGAAAAAAATCATTAAAAAATAAAAGTGTTGTTAAATGTGGAAAAAGGTTGGTGGTCATTAGATTAAATGATGAATTAGAAGATGATTTGGAGAGATGCCTGGGAGCTTGCAGGAACTTGAGTTCAGGTATTTATTTTTGCTTAGAAAAGTGACAGGTTTCAAGTCATATGGTGATGTATTTGGCTCTAATCAATACCTACCCAGAACTCCCTTGGTGAAAGCTAAAGCCTTGATAATCCTGGACCAGAAACTCAGGCTGGCGGCAGCTTACCTGGCTCCTCTGGGCCCTTGAGAGGAACACCTGGCCAAAGGGATCGACAATGTCAGGCTGATGAGCTGTTTCCTGCCCTGCTCACATCTCCTCCCGGATACCCACACAAACGTGTGCACAGCCTCTGTTCTGTGCCAGGAATTGTATCTCTATTACTCTTTTTAGATTTTATTAAATCCAGCAGAGTAGGCTGTATTAGGTGAAGCTAACATCAGTTATATTCATTTATTGTTTTATTCATTTAACAAGTATTTGTCGGCTGACTGTTCTATGCCAGGCTCAGTTCTCGGCACCAAGAGAAAAAGCAGTGTAAAATCTCTACCTTAGAGACTTCACATGGACTTCCATTCTTGTTGAGGGAGAATAAAAATAAATAAGTTAGTAAAATAATATGCTTCTTGCACGGTGGTAAGTACTATGGAGAAAAATTAAACAGTGTGGGGAAATAAGGAATTTAGAACAAGTCAGAGAAGGTCAGGGAAGGCCTTATTACAAAGGCGGTATCTCAGCAAGAACATGAAGAAGGAAGGTAAGGGGATGAGGCATACAGATACCTGAAGGACAAGCACTCCAAGCGGAGGGAATAGCAAGCATAAAGGCCCTGAGGCAGGAGTATATTTGGTTAAAGGAAAGCCAGAAGGCCCATGTGGCTGGAGCAGAGTGGGGGCGGGGGCTAGCAGTAGATGAGAAGAGAAATAGGAGGAGTAGAAGACCTTGTCAGCCTCTGATTGGGATGACTGGGGGAGTCACTGGAGGGTACTGAGCAAAGGAGCAACATGATGTGAGCCTGTTTACCAGAGCTACTCTGGCAGTGGGTTGAAGACTGCAGAAGGGTAAGGAAACAGATAGGTTGCTACTGCAAGATCGCAGCAAGAGATGGGAGGCTTGGCCCATGGTGGTATCAGTGGAGATGGTTGGACGAAGTTACATTCTGGATACATTTTAAAGATGGAGCCTTATAAGAAGCATGCTGATGGTCTGGGTGTGAGGATGAGAGAAAGAATGGATTCAAGAATGACTCTGAGATTTGTGGCCTGGGCAGCTAGAAGGGTGAAGCTGTCATTTTCTGGGATGGGAAAGGTTGCAAGGGGAGCAGCATGGGGACACATGAGGAGGCATAGGCTCCCCAAACTCTCATAATGTGAATGTGCACAACCCTGATGTAAGCTTAGCTCTGACCCCACTTTTCTTCTGCTCCTCCACAGTAGTTGAATTGGTTTGTCTCAGGTGAGGTCAGAGATCTGTTTTGTCCACTTAGATCCTGAGAGTGACTAGAGGACTGGCCTTGGCCAGAGAACTGCAAGGTCTGTTGGTCACTTTACCAAGAAAGTTGGTGGGAAAAGTGTGAGCCAGGTGAACAGGTGCAAGAGGCATGGGGACATGGCCGTAGCCCCTTTCCTCTGAGCAATGAGGCCAATTGGAGTGAGGAATCCAAAGCTTTGCTACTCAAAGTGTGGTCCCCAGACCAGCCTGGGAGTGTGTTAGAAATGCACTACTGAGTCAGATCTCCAGCTTTACCAGATCTCCAGGTGACCCCTATGCACGGTAAGGTCAGAGAAGCTGGTAGACTCTCGCATGGTGGGTCTCACCTGGCTGCACACTGCAATCACCTGGGAAGGCTTTACAAGTCCTGATGCCCTGGCCACAACCCAGATAAACTCATCAGCCCCTCATAATGGGACCCTGCCATTAGGCTATTTTGTTCCTCACTAGTTAGTTCCCCTGGTGAGGGAGGAAACCAAACTCTAGATCCTTCCTGACTCAGGACTCTGCACTGGGCAAGCCTCATGTGGCCCTGGTCTGGAAAGCAGGGCGCCAGAGCTGAGCTTCTGGTGGGGCCCGGTCCTTGCTCTCCTCATCAGGGGCTTGTAGACATTGATTTTCCCAGATTATTTTCTGGCCCCCACAGGCTTTGAGTTTGGTCTATACGCTCCCTTCCCACACCTACTCCTTTGTTTGAAGCCAGGACTCCAAGGGGCAGCTTTCCAAGCAAGTGTGAACAGCAAACAAATCAGTCCGGACACAAACAGGAGTGCTTCCTAACAGGAACCTTCCTTCAGTGCTGAGCAAACAGGCAGCCAGCGCTGCTGCCCCGCTCCTAGACCCCCCGGCTGGTGGCAAGGCCCGGCCTCTGCACCTGGCCTGGGAAATGAGGTTTCCCAGTCCTCCCAGTGTCCCACCCCCCAACTCTCTCCCAGACTGCCCCCAAACCTGGGCTCAACCTCCCTGGCCTTAGAAGCAGGTGGCAAAGGCTTGGTAACAATCCAGGAAGCCCACTCATGGAAGAGCCTTAGAAGGGTTACAAGGAGGTTAGGGAAGGTCTGGGCTCGTATGCAGGGCCTGTCCCCTTTTCCCTACCCAAGGCCACTCAGTATCTACCTTCAAGACACACACACACACACACACCCCACAGCCGCCACCACCACCATCTCCGTCACCTCCATTTCCCTTTCTTCTGAGCATAGTAACCTCTCTCCACGTAGTTTTCTCATCCTCCTGCCTCTCCAACTCCACCTGCCTTTATGACACTGGGGGAGGTCACACACCTGGTGACCCAACTCCTCTTGTGTCTTTCTATTTCACTGATGCCCCCGTTTCTAGACCCTCAGACCAGGTTGGAATGCCAGTGACGCAGAGAGGGGCTGAAGCCTGAGAAGCAGTGACTTTGGAAAAAGAACCAATACTTTGTTCATCTCTCCTACTGATGTTTGAAGTTCAGTCATTTATGAGTAGTTAAAACAAGTTAGTCCTTCAAAGGAGTTACTCTCTCACACACACTTTCTATTACAACTCCAACCCCCCATTTATCCCCAGGGAAAAAAATAATCCTTCCCCTCCCTGAGGGCTGTGGAAACAGAGGAGTCAACTTAATTAAATTCCATTTCAACCATTTAAAGTGACACTCTTATTGTGGAATTGAGAGTCAGATGGACTTGGTGTGAATTCAAAGTTCACTGGGCTGTGAAACCAGTCACTTAGCTATCCAAAGTCTAGTCTCCTCATTTGTTCTGTGGGGATCAACAAAATAGCATAAATACGTGCCCTGCATGGTGCCTGTGGTATAATAGGGGTTTGGTAGGGGACCCAAGAAAGAGGGAATCCCTCTTTCTTCTCTCTTCAGAAACTGGAAGAATAAGGAAGAAACAGAATTAAATTCAGCAATTATACTTGTACCTACTATGTGCTAGGCACTGTGGTAGGCATAGCTGGTAGATAAAAGACAAATACGGTGCTGAACAGTCTTGGGCTGTCAAGGGGCGTGGTGTGGATCAGCTAGAAGCTGAGTCCTGGACCAAGTTTTGCCTTTTGTGCAAATCACTCCCCACTTTGGTGGGTCTCACTGTCCTTCCTTTCCAGTACAATGAAAGGCTTTGACCGGTTTTCTGCTAAGGTCCCAGCCCGCTCTGAAGTACTCCGGCAGGAAAGGTACCAGTGTCACTGCAGGAGGGTCGTTTGCCCTGGTCCTTGTCCTGCTCTGATCGGCCCTTCTTCCCTTTATCTTTGCCTGTCCTCTCCACTGGGAGTCCGCACGGGGTTCACACCAGCTGGGCTTGCTCCTCTCTTGCAGCATTTTCTTTCTGCACAATCTCACCCACTCCTTGCTTTCATAGGCTTTCCTCTCTTGGGAGGCATCTATAGAGGAAAGCCTCCTCCAGGAAGCCTTCCTGGATCTCTGAAGTTATAACTAATCTCCATCCATCATACTCCCATAGAATCTGCCCCTTTAGTTTAACAGTTGCATTACTTAGTTGTGAATCTCTCCCACCATGAGATTGTGAATTCCCAATAGGAAGAAACTGTTTTCTTTATTCCTTTGTACCCCCCGTAAACGCAGCTCTAAAATTGTCCTCAAACAAATAGATGTTTGCTAACTTCAGTGTAATTGAAGAGCACAGGACTTCAGAGAAACTCTTAAAAGCAGCATACATAAGAAAAAGTTAAGAAACCCTAGGTAACTGCAAAGTGCAAAACGTGTTAGCATATATGGTACCTCCTCTGTGTCACTGTGCATTCCGGGAGTAAGGAACAAACAACCTTGTTTGCTCTGGGCCTGTCAGGTGCAAGGGGATGCAGGAGGGGCTGAGAAGGGCGGAGCAGGTGCGGGCTGGTGCTGAGACAGCAGGCAGGGGGAAGAAGTGGGGGGCTTCCCCCGGTGTAGCCCTTCAGCCTTCTCATCCTGTAGGCTGGGCTTTATGGGAGACCTAATGTGTGTGGGCCCTGCATCTCAGAGCCAAAGACCCACATATTTCCCACTTAGCACCTTTCTGCTGGATGAAAATGCTCCCTTTGGAAAGGTGAAGAGGAAGAGAAATGGAGAGAGACCCTGCAAAAGAGAGGGGGAAAATGGAGAAAAGGGACAAGGATCTGTGTGGGTGTTGGGAGGAAGGGCAGCAGAGGCCTCCCAACACATCTTCTCCAACTTCCTAAGTCCCCAGTGGCTCTAGGATCCTAACTAGGGCTCAAAACATTGGTGTCTACGGCTATGCTTCTCCCCTCAATCCAGAGATAGAAATTCATTCTATCCTTAAATAAGATAACCCGAGGGCAAAGCTAATAGCTAATCAGTAAATTTAACAGTTATTATTATTACCAGTTTTCCCTCTTTCTCCTCCTCTCTACATTTCAAAGTATAGAGTATATAATATACAGTACAGTATGTAATATAGAGAATAAAAATGCCCACTACCACCCACTTTATTATTTTTACTAGTTGTTTTAATAAATACAGTATTACAGAAAATTGATGGCCTATATGCCCAAACCTTGTCCTATTCCTTTCTTCCTCCCCAGAGCTCATCCCTATTTTAATTGTCATATTTCTCATGCTCAAAATGTCTTTATACTTTTAAACCTTTCTATAATGTGGTTTGTATTATGTCAATTTGGCTAAGCTAGAACTACATTTTCCACAATTTCCTTCCCTGCATGGTTCTGGGCTAGGACTGGCCAGATGAGAAATCTGCATGATATCTGGGTAGCAGGTGTGGAACCACATTTACACTGGGTAAAGCAGTCGTTGCTCATGCATTATGATTTGCTGGCTGACCATGCTATTGGGGGACAGCACCTGGGCATGAAGCTCCTTTATCTCCTATCAGACCCTCTTCAGTTTTCCCAGCTCATGAGCTAGGTATGTATTTAGTTCCAGAACAAAGGACACCAGATTCTTTTGCAGGTCACCTGCATCAGCAAAGTTGGAAGCTTGGAGGTGGTATGAGACTGAAGCAGTTTCCAACTCATTCTTGCTTTTCCTCCTGAATTCCAATTTGTCTTTGCTCTCTGATTTCACATTTATGTTTCCTGCCCAACTGCTTGCCCGGAGGAGTTCAGTCTTCAGCCCCAGCAAAGCCTCACACAGACTGTATAACCAGCTCCCGGCACTGGGTAAGGTCAAATTCCCCATTTAAAAAAGTCCTTATTCTGTGTCACTCCTAGTGGTTCTGCTTCTCAGACTGGATCCTGACTGGTACAGAATTTGCTACCAGACATGGTTCCAAGACAGAACCGTAGTGAGTGATGAGATCTCTGAATTCAGTCTGAATTACCTAGAATTGATTCTGTGATCTCATCATTATTTAAAGGCATAAATGACCCTTACCAGAGATTACCAAGGGCTACTAGGGTAAAGGGCTTACTGGTATCCTATGGCATAAAATGGGAGAAAAAGGTCTTTTAAGTGATTACCTATAGACAACTGCAATCAAGTGCCTATAGAAGTCAATACTTTGATTGGTCAAGTATTTGCTTGAACATAACAATTGGAATCAGATTGGTAGAGGGTAAAAATGCCCCAAAGAACTTCGGGAAAGAATATAGCGAGTCAGGGCTTTAAATTCCCATCTCAAGATCCATGTAAGGGACCTGTGGGACAAATGATGTTCCCAACTTCAGGGGTCTCTCCTTTTAAAACTGAGTAGTTGATTGGAAAGAATGTGACCATGAAAGTTAGGATGGAGACATATACGGGCAGATTCCAATGAACCTGGGAACCCTTAGTCCCTAAGTTCTGCTGAACCTCCTTTTTCAACAGAAACAGCTTTCCATCCAAAGCTGAGGAAGTCAGTTTTCCCTGGCCCAAAGGACCAGCAACAGCCTTCCCTGAAGTAGATGTCTTGATTTTTCTTGGACTCTCCTTCCATCACTTCTCATTGCTTGTAGACTCAAGTCTAAACAGGCTTCAGAGGATGAATTACACAGCATGATCCATGAGAATGGATGATACACACCAAAATAACTGCATAACCTTGCTAATTTATATTGACAGAGACCTGGGGAAATGAACAGGAATGATCCCTAAGGTGTGGGATGAGGGTAGAAGCAATATAATGTCAGATTTTAGGCTGAATTTATTTATGAGGGCTCACTAGGCAGAGATTGCTGATTCAGTATGTTAGCTTGAGAGGTTCTAATAGTTCACTCAGTTGGTTGGTTGAAATCTGGAAGCTGAAATGCCAGAATATCTTTGGTACACTGTACAAGAGAATATCCAATGGCTAAGGAATGCTAAAGCACACTTACCATATAACACCTGCTTACCTGCCCCCTAAATATGTGCCCAGGAAGGTCAAGAAGACTCTCCTTCTACCAAGCCTCTGAGAGACACGTTTACAAGGAAAGCCCTGAAATCTGTGGAACTCCATTTTGGCTATTCCCTGAAGGCCAGAAATAATGGCAGGAACCTATGCCACTGAACCTGGCTTGGGATGATGGGATCCCAGGTTAGCAGGGACCAAGTACTTAGTCAACAAAGATGAAATAGGTATGGTTATTATAATGGGCTTGTGAAAAAAATGTGGCCATGGTGGGAGGGACGGAAGGTACCCATGGGTTTAGTAACACAGGTTCCCACTCACCAAGGCCGATACGGCTACAGCCACTACTGAGTGCCAACAGCAGAAACCCATACTGAGTTCCCAATTTGGAAACCAATCAGCCAACTGGTGGTGGGCTGGTTACACACGAAGGAGCAGTGCTTTGTTCTCATTCGACTATCCAGTTACTGTGACACGGATTTGCCTTCCCAGCCACAGTGCTTCTGCCAAAATCACGGTCTGTGAGGTTACAGAATGCCTTATTTACTGTCAGGGCATTCCACACAGCACTGCTTCTGACCGAATAATTTCTTTTACAGCAACTGGAGAGCAGCACTGAGCTCAGGCTCATGGAATTCACTGACCTTACCACGTTCCCCTTACCCTGGAGTAGCTGGCCTGAAAGAACGGTGGAATGGCCTTTTGAAGACTCACTTACAGCACCAGCTGGGTGGCAAACCTTGCAGGGTTTGGGTAATGCCCTTCAGAATGCAGGATATGCTCTAAATCAGCAGCTGACGTACAGTGCTCTCTCTCCCAAAGAGGGGGATTTATGGGTCAGGAAGCCAGCGGTAGAAATGAGAACAGCTCCCTTCCACAGCTACTCTGCCAAAAATGTTGCTTTCTGTCTCTGAAGCTTTGGGCTCTGCTGATCTGATTTTTAGCTCTGGGACGAAGGGCACCATATTCACCTACAGGTCACTTGCATTACGGAAGTTGAGGGCTTGGAGGTATTGAAAGAAAGATGTGAGTTCCAGCTTCTCCTTGTGAGTTTCAGCTCTTCTCTGCAGGATCCAGTGGTCCTTGTTACCCCCGGCTTTCCTTCCTCACTGTCTGCCCTGCTGACTTCAGGTGTCAGTACCAGATGTGGAAGGAATAGCTGTGCATGAACTGTTTAACCAGCTCCCATAATTCCATAAGATCCAATTCCCTAATAAATTCCATGTCACTCCTAGTGTTTCTGATTCTCTGATCAAACCCTGTTAGCTCTGTGAGTTATAAATATATTATCCCAGTTTGTTACTTATTTTTTATCTTTGTCTATGGGTGTCTTTCATTGTACAGAAGTTCTAAATTTGAATGTAGTAAAGGTTATGGAGTGTGTTTCCTGTGTTCAAGTAATTCTTTCTTATCCTGAGGTCACAAGGAAGGTCATAAGGGCCTATATTTTCTTCCCCAAAACTTGAAAATTATTTTTTACATTTAGGTTTTTAAACCCCTCCTAAATTATTTTTGTGTGTGTTGTGAGGTAAGAATTTGCTTTTTTTTTCTTTCTATATTTGTAATCAATTAACCTAGCCACAGTTTTGAGTAGTCCATGTGTAGAGAAAAAATTTCAAGTTGTCTTCCCATTTATTCAGGTCTTACTTTATGTCTTTCAATACCATTTTCTAATTTTCTCTTTAAACATTTCACACATCTCAAGTTTATTTCTTATGTGTCTTATTGTTTATGTTGCAGTTATTAATAAGATATATTTGTCTATTACATTTGCTAATATTTACCCTTACTAATTTTTATATATCGGTTACATATCCAGCAACCTTACTAAATACCAATTACTAAATTTCCTAATTAATTCTAGTAGTTTCTCTGTGGATTTGCTTGAATTTTCTCTGTAGATAATCATATTGTCAACAAATAGGAGTAGTTTTCTCTCTTCCTTCCCTATTCTTAAATCTTTCTTTTTGTGTCTTATTGCATTGGCTAGTACAATGATAAATAGACACTATGATAACAGATATACATGTCTTATTCCTGACTTTAATTGGGATTGCTTCTGAAGTCTCATTTTTAAATATAATTCTTGCTCTAGGTTTTTTTATGACTACCTTCAACCTTTTAGTTTGGAGAATGGTACACTTTTTAAATGAATGAATGTTAAATTTTTTTTTTTACAATTTATTTTATTTTAGTATCATTAACCTACAATTACATGAGCAATATTGTGATGATTAAACTACCCCCTTCATCAGGTCCCCCCCACCAACCCTATTACAGTCACTGTCCATCAGTGTAGTGAGATGAGAATCACTACTTGTCTTCTCTGAGCTGTACAGTCCCCCCTGTGCCCCCCCACCTTATGTCTGCCAATCGTAATGCCCCTTTTACCCTCTTATCCCTCCCTTCCCACCCATCTCCCCAGTCCCTTTCCCTTTGGTAACTGTTAGTCCATTCGTGGGTTCTGTGAGTCTGCTGCTGTTTTGTTCCTGAATGAATGCTAAATTTTATAAAAGCCTTCTCTGTGTCTATTAAGATTACATAGTTTTCTTCAATCTGTTTATATGGAATACTACTTTGATGACTACATTTTACCTTTGAGTTTACTAAAAGTTTACCTTTTTAAAAATAATTGTAGAACTTTATCAAATGTCTCTTCTGCATCTATTAAAAGTATTACATATTTTTCTTTAACCTCTTAATATGGTGAACTCTTTAATAGATTTAATGATGTTGGACAGACTCTACTTGATCACTACTAATTATTATTTTTATATAAACTGCCAAATCTGATTTGCTGATATTTTATTTGGCATCTCAGCAACTTAACATTATAAGGATAATTGGTTTATGCTTTTGTCTCTTAAAACTATCTTTTTCTGGTTTGGATATCAACGTTACATTAGCTCAGAAATGATTTGGGTAGCTTTCCCTTTTTTCAACTCACTGAAACAGTATAAAATTGAGATTACTTGTTTTATAAAAACTATTGGGACTGTGGCGTCTTTTTTGGGATGGGGGATGTGATTCATAAAATTTTGATTGCCAATGAATTGTTAGTGATATATTGTTTTCTATTTTCTAAGTCAATTTTAACAATTTATATTTTTCTAGGAACAATCTGCTTCATTTAAGTTTTCAAATGTATTGATCATGTTAGTCATGATAATTCCTAGCAATGTAACTATCTCTATTTTATTTCCAGCCTTGCTCTGTCATCATTCCTAATAATGTTTATTATGCCTTTTCTCTTTTTACTCTTGATAAGTTTGACTGTGGTTTGTTTATTCTACACTCTTTCCAAAGAACTGTTTTGGATTTTGTTGGTTTTCTCAGCTGTACCATCTTTTTCTATCAACTATATATTTTCTTCTATTTCCTTACTTTTTTGTTCTTATCTGTATTTTTTATTTTCTTCCATTTTATCTAACTTTTCCTTGTTGTTTTTCTCTACCTACTTAACTTGGATATAATTCATTTTTTACCACTCTTTGCTTTTATTGTTACTTCTCCTTACAGAAAATTTTAAATATAAACAAAAGCAGAAAGAACACTACGGTGAAACCATATGCACTCATCAATCAACTTCAACAATTTTCAACTCATGGCCAATCTTATAGTGGTCAGTCCCCACCCTAGATTATTTTGAAGCAAATTTTGACATTATATATATTCATGTATAAATAGTTTTGTAAGTTTTTCTAAAATATAAGGACACAGTATATATATATATATATATATATGTATATCTTAAGAATACTTTTATGTGCTTAAAAAAATACACCAAATCAAAACAACTTGGTACTGGCCACGAACAGAGAGTCCAGATATAAACCCAAGCATATATGGTCAATTAATATATGATAAAGGAGCCAAGAATATACAATGGGGAAAAGACAACGTCTTCAACATCTGGTGTTAGGAAAACAGGACAGCTATATGTAAAAGACTGAAACTGGATTATTGTCTAAGTCCATACACAAAAGTAAACTCGAAATGGATTAAAGACCTGAATGTAAGTCATGAAACCATAAAACTCTTAGAAGAAACATGGGCAAATATCTCTTGAATACAAGCATGAACAATTTTGTTCTGGACACATCTCCTCAGGCAAGGGAAACAAAATAAAAAATGAACAACTCGGACTACATCAAACTAAAAAGCTCTGTACAGCATAGGACACTGTCAGCAGACCCAAAAGGCCTCCTACACTATGGGAGACTGTATTTGTAAATGACTCATCTGATAAAGGGCTAACAGGCTAACATCCAAAATAATATAAAGAACTCATATGCCTCAACACCAAAAAACAAATAACCCAATACACCCAAAAAACAAATAACCCAATTAAAAAATGGGCGGAGGACCTGAACAGATACTTCTCCAATGAAGAAATACACGTGGCCAACAGGCACATGAAAAGATGCTCCACATCACTAATGATCAGGGAAATGCAAATTAAAACCACAATGAGATATCACCTCACACCAGTTAGGATGGCCACTATCCAAAAGACAAGAAATAACAAATGCTGGCAAGGATGCAGAAAAATAGGAACCCTCCTACACTGCTGGTGGGAATGTAGATTGGTGCAACCATTATGAAAAACAAAATATGGAGATTCCTCAAAAAACTAAAAATAGAAATACCACTTGACCTAGTAATTCTACTCCTAGGAATTTACCCAAAGAAAATAAAATCCCTGATTCAAAAAGACAAAGACATGTGCACCCCTGTGTTTATCACTGCATTATTTGCAATAGCCAAGATATAGAAGCAACCTAAGTGTCCATCAACAGATGAATGGATAAAGAAGATGCAGTACATATACACAATGGAATATTACTCAGCCATTAAAAGAAAAGAAATCCTGCCATTTGTAACAACATGGATGGATCCCGAGGGTATTTTGCTCAGTGAAATAAGCCAGGTGGAATAAGACAAATACCATACAATTTCACTTATTTGTGGAGTATAAAAACAAAGCAAAACAGAAGGAACAAAGTAGCAGTAGACTCTTAGACACTGAGAAGGGACTAGTGGTTACCAAGATGGAGAGGGTGGGGTGGGTCAGTGGGGAGGGTGAAGGAGATAAAGGGGCACAATAATTCACAATCACAATATAAGTTGGTCATGGGGACAGTAGTACAGCACGCAGAATACAGTTAATGACTCTGTAACATCTTACTACATCGATAGATAGTAACTGCACTAGAGCAGGTGAGGATTTAATAATATGGGTAACTGTTAAACCACTGTGTTGTACATTTGAAACCAACATAAGATTGTATATCAATGATACGTTAATGAAAAAACACACTGATAATATTTCATATCATCCAATATCCAGTATTCAAATTTCCTCAATTATCTCCTAGGTACATATAAAATTTATTTGGCTCCTAATAAGGTCCAATCATTGCAAGTGGTTAGTATGTCTCTTATGACTCTTTTAACGTATATGTTCTCTCTTCATCTTTTTTTCTCTCAATTTATTTATTTATGAAGACAGATGGTATGCCTATAGGGTGTCTCATAGTCTGGATTTTGCTACTTGCATCCCTGTGGTATTATTTAACATGTTGCTCTGGCCACTGTATTTCTTGTGAATTGGTAGTTAGATCTAAAGATTTCATCAGATTCAGGTTTGATTTTTTTTTTTTACAAAAAAACTTCATAGATAAAGTTGTATACTTCCATAAGCAGGCACATCATTTCTAGTTCTTTCTGTTAGTGATGTTAGGGGCCACTGATGATCACTGCCACTATTCTTATTTTTTTTATTAAGGTATTACTGATATACACTCCTATAAAGTTTTCACAAGAAAAACAATATGGTTATTACATTCACCCTTATTATCAAGTCCTCCCCAATACCCCATTGCAGTCACTGCCCATCAGTGTACTAAGATGCCACAGAGTCCCTATTTGTGCACCAATTATGATACCCCACAATCCCCTTCTCCCTCGATCCACACTGGCCCTAATGCACTCCACCCCCTTGGTAACCGCTAGTCCCTTCTTGGAGTCTGTGAGTCTGTTGCTGTTTTGTTCCTTCAGTTTTGCTTCATTGTTATACTCCACAAAGGAGGGAAGTCATTTGGTATTTGTCTTTCTCTGCCTGACTTATTTCATGGAGCATAATACCCTCTAGCTTGATCCATGTTGTTGCAAATGGTAAGATTTGTTTCTTTCTTATGGTTGAATAGTATTCCATTGTGTATATGTACCACCTCTTCTTTATCCATTTTTCTACTAATGGACACTTAGGTTGCTTCCATATCTTGGCTATTGTAAATAGTGCTGCGATAAACATAGGGGTGCATATGTCTTTTTGAAACTGGGATCCTACATTCTTAGGGTAAATTCCTAGGAGTGGAATTTCTGGGTCAAATGGTATTTCTATTTTGAGTTTTTTGAGGAACCTCCATACTGCTTTCCACAATGGTTGAACTAGTTTACATTCCCACCAGCAGTGTAGGAGGGTTCCCCTTTCTCCACATCCTTGCCACCATTTGTTGTTCCTAGTCTTTTCGATGTTGGCCATCCTAACTGGTGTGAGGTGATATCTCATTGTGGTTTTAATTTGCATTTCCCTCATAATTAGCACATCTTCTCATGTGCCTGCTGGCCATCTGAATTTCTTCTTTGGAGAAGTGTCTGTTCATATCCTCTGCCCATTTTTTAATAGGGTTATTTGCTTTTTGGGTATAGAGGCATGTGAATTCTTTATGTATTTTGGATGTTAACCCCTTGTCGGATATGTCATTTACAAATATATTTTCCCATACTGTAGGATGCCTTTTTGTTCTGCTGATGGTGTCCTTTGCTGTACAGAAGCTTTTTAGCTTTATGTAGTCCCATTTGTTCATTTTTGTTTTTGTTTCCCTTGCCCAAGGAGATGCATTCAGGAAAAAGTTGCTCATGTTTATATTCAAGAGATTTTTGCCTATGTTTTCTTCTAAAAGTTTTATGGTTCCATGACTTACATTCAGGTCTTTGATCCATTTTGAGTTTACTTTTGTGTATGGGGTTAGACAATAATCCAGTTTCATTCTCTTGCATGTAGCTGTCCAGTTTTGCCAACACCAGCTGTTAAAGAGGGTGACATTTCCCCATTGTATATCCATGGCTTATTTATCATATATTAATTGACCATATATGGTTGGGTTTATATCTGGGCTCTCTAGTCTGTTCCATTGGTCTATGGGTCTGTTCTTGTGCTAGTACCAAATTGTCTTGATTACCGTGGCTTTGTAGTACAGCTTGAAGCCGGGAAGCATAATCCTCCCAGCTTTATTTCCTTCTCAGGATTGCTTTGGCTATTTGGAGTCTTTTGTGGTTCCATATGAATTTTAGAACTATTTGCTCTAGTTTGTTGAAGAATGCTGTTGGTATTTTGATGGGGATTACATGAATCTGCTTTAGGCAGGATGGCCATTTTGACAATATTAATTCTTCCTATCCATGAGCACAGGATGTGTTCCCATTTATTGGTATCTTCTTTAATTTCTCTCATGAGTGTCTTGTAGTTCTCAGAGTATAGGTCTTTCACTTCCTTGGTTAGGTTTATTCCTAGGTATTTTATTCTTTTTGATGCAATTGTGAATGGAACTGTTTTCCTGATTTCTCTTTCTGCTAGTTCATTGTTAGTGCACAGGAATGCAACAGATTTCTGTGTATTAATATCCTGCAACTTTGCTGAATTCAGGTATTAGATTTAGTAGTTTTGGAGTGGATTCTTTAGGGTTTTTTATGTACAATATCTTGTCATTTGCAAACAGGGACAGTTTAACTCCTTCCTTGCCAATCTGGATGCATTTTTTTCTTTGTGCTGTCTGATTGCCATGGCAAGGACCTCCAGAACTATGTTGAATAAAAGTGGGGAGGTTGTGCATCCTTGTCTTGTTCCTGATCTTAAAGGAAAAGTTTCAGCTTCTCGCTGTTAAGTGATGTTGACTGTGGGTTTGTCATATATGGCTTTTATTATGTTGAGGTACTTGCCCTCTATACCCATTTTGTTGAGAGTTTTTATCATGAATGGATGTTGAATTTTCTCAAATACTTTTTCAGCATCTATGGAGATAACCATGTGGTTTTGTCCTTCGTTTTCTTAATGTGGTGGATGATGTTGACGGATTTTTGAATGTTGTACCATCCTTGCATCCCTAGAATAAATCCTACTTGATCATGATGGATGATCTTTCTTATGTATTTTTGAATTTGGTTTGCTAATATTTTGTTGAGTATTTTTGCATCTATGTTCATCAGGGATATTGATCTATAGTTTTCTTTTTTTTTGTGGTGTCTTTGCTTGGTTTTCGTATTAAAGTGACGCTGGCCTATTAGAATGAGTTTGGGAGTATTCCCTCTTCTACATTTTGGAAAACTTTAAGGAGGATGGGTATTAGGTCTTCACTAAATATTTGATAAACTTCAGCAGTGAAACCATCTGGTCCAGGCATTTTGTTCTTAGGTAGTTTTTGATTACCAATTCAATTTCATTGCTAGTGATTGGCTGTTCAGATTTTCTGTTTCTTCCTGGGTCAGCCTTGGAAGGTTGTATTTTTCTAGAAAGTTGTCCATTTCTTCTAGGTTATCCAGTTTGTTAGCATATAATTTTTCATAGTATTCTCTAATGATTCTTTGTATTTCTGTGGTGTCCGTAGTGATTTTTCCTTTCTCATTTCTGATTCTGTTTATGTGTGTAGACACTCTTTTTTTCTTGATAAGTCTGGCTAGGGGGTTATCTATTTTGTTTATTTTCTTGAAGAACCAGCTCCTGCTTTCATTGATTCTCACTGCTACTTTTCTTTATGCTGCTTTCTATTCTGTCATTTTGGTGTCTGTGGTTTCTTCAGGCAGAGATTGTGGGAACTATATTCTCTCTCTGTCTCTCTCTCTTTTTAGCCCTTCATAAAAACATCTACAGAGCAAACTCAAGAACCATGAAGTTAGGAAAGCTATCTGGGCCTTCCTTCCCCTTCTGGTTAGAAACACTCATCTCAATTAAACATAGGCTAAGGGTCTCTGTCTTTATGTTGTACTGTGAATGCTTCTCTATTTGGACATTTTTCTGCTATCCCTGATATATTTTATGCTTACCATTCTTTTAAAATTTCTCTTTTCTACCTTCTTGACTATTGATAAAAATTTCCACATACACCTGTCCCTCTTGTAAAAAACTTTTGCTGGCTTGGAAGCTACGGACTGTTTTTCTATTCTTTTAGTCTTTTCCTTAAAATTTTAAATATGAAATATTACCTATCACTTCTGCCTACTAATAAATAAATTAGTCAATATTTTAAAATCTTCTCCTAAACACAGCAATTATCTTAAGAGGTCTATTGATAAATATGCTCATCTTATGGTTGCTGTTTGACAGTGACAGCAGTAATGATGAGAAGTTTGGCAAAAGGCTATAGGCATTTCTAACCCTTCACCCTTTGGGAAAACAAACATGAGGACCATCCTTCTGGGATGGTATCTCCTAAATGAAGGGGGCAGAAAATGCCTGCATGTCTACTTTCAGCAAAGGGTACCTGTAGCTTCAGACTGCAAGAGTCAAATTCTGTAATATTTAACTTTATTTTGCAAATACAACAAACATAAAACTAAATCATATGATGTGGCATGTTAAGCCAACTCAAATAGAGATTTCATAATTTGGTATATCTGACTGAAATAAATCTTCAAGACAAAAACACAAATTAAGAAAAGGTCTGCCAACACTCAGTGAAATGGATGATGATGATATTAGAACAGGACATTACATTTAAATATTTACACTGAAATAAAAAAAATCAAAGTTACAAAAGACAGAGACAGCATGCAGACCTTCTACAAGAAAATAAACTAAGACTCAGGAGGTTAAGTGAAAGCAACAGTCTGATGCAGAGCAAAGCTTGTGTCAAACATTGGGTGGGTTTGCTATTTACCAGCTAAGTGGTCTTGACCACTGTTAATTAGCCTCGCAGAGTTTTATTTTTTTATATTTTGTTGACAGCTTTATTAGGGTATAACTGACATACAAGAAACTGCACATATTTAAGGTGTACAGTTTGCTAAGTTGTAACATTCGTATTCACCCATGAAACCATTACCACATTAATATAATGCCCTGTGTAATCTCTCCTTCCTGCACTTTCCCACCCCTCCAACCACAGGCAACCACTAAGCTATTTTCTCTCTGTGCAGATTAATTTGCACTTTTAACTTTTTTTTTGGTATCATTAATATAAAATCACATGGGCAACATTGTGGTTACTAGATTCCCCCCATTATCAAGTCTCCACCACATAGCCCATTACAGTCACTGTCCATCAGTGTAGTAGATGCTATAGAGTCACTACTTGTCTTCTCTGTGCTATACTGCCTTCCTCATGCCCCCCCCCAACGTTATGTGTGCTAATCATAATGCCCTTATTCCCCTTATCCCTACC
>JAQQAC010020896.1:63531067-63684616 GCA_029783875.1 Phataginus tricuspis
TTCCCACCCACCCTCCCCTATCCCTTTCCCTTTGGTAACTGTTAGTCCATTCTTGGGTTCTGTGAGTCTGCTGCTGTTTTGTTCCTTCAGTTTTTGCTTTGTTCTTATGCTCCACAGATGAGTGAGATCATTTGGTACTTGTCTTTCTCCGCCTGGCTTATTTCACTGAGTATAATACCCTCTAGCTCCATCCATGTTGTTGCAAAGAGTAGGATTTGTTTTCTTCTTATGGCTGAATAATATTCCATTGTGTATATGTACCACATCTTCTTTATCCATTCATCTACTAATGGACACTTAGGTTGCTTCCATATCTTGGCTATTGTAAATAGTGCTGCGATAAACATAGGGGTGCATACGTCTTTTTGAAACTGGGATCCTACATTCTTAGGGTAAATTCCTAGGAGCAGAATTCCTGGGTCAAATGGTATTTCTATTTTGAGTTTTTTGAGGAACCTCCATACTGCTTTCCACAATGGTTGAACTAGTTTACATTCCCACCAGCAGCGAAGGAGGGTTCCCCTTTCTCCACATCCTCACCAGCATTTGTTGTTCCTAGTCTTTTTGATGTTGGCCATCCTAACTGGTATGAGGTCATATCTCACTGTGGTTTTCATTTGCCTTTCCCTGATAATTGGTGATATGGAGCATCTTTTCATGTGCCTGTTTGCCATATGAATTTCTTCTTTGGAGAAGTGTCTGTTTATATCCTCTGCCCATTTTTTAATAGGGTTATTTGCTTTTTAGGTGTTGAGGCGTGTGAATTCTTTATATATTTTGGATGTTAACCCCTTGTCGGATATGTCATTTACAAATATATTCTGCCATACTAGGATGTCTTTTTGTTCTGCTGATGGTGTCCTTTGATGTACAGAAGCTTTTTAGCTTTATGTAGTCCCATTTGTTCATTTTTGTTTTTGTTTCCCTTGCCCAAGGAGATGCATTCAGGAAAAAGTTGCTCATGTTTATATTCAAGAGATTTTTGCTTATGTTTTCTAGCCTCACAGAGTTTTAATTTCCTGATCTATACAAGGTAAATGTATTATCTAGCCTACAAAGTGGCTGTTAAGATCAAATAAGACAAAATACCCAAATCAATTTCTCAAAGCCTAACAGCTGCTCATTAAATATTATGATCTTGTCCAAAGTCATAACACCTATTGCAGAGCTGGAACTGGAGCCCAGGTATCCTGACTTTTGATGTGATGGCCTTTCCAAGACTGCACTGTTTCAGGGCTTACATTTAAGTTGTTTTAAAACTAAGGTTCATTTCCATTGCTATACATATGTATTCAACTAAACCAACGTCAAGGCCTGACCTTTGGTGAATGACTTGACTGGCCGCATTTCGTTTGGCCTCATCTTTACAAAGTCATTCCATGGCCTATAGTATGGGTACATCACGCTTGCTATTAAATCTTTATGTTAAAGCAAATCTCTGTGATAATCTCTTTTTGGCCTATCTCCATTCTCTGGAGGATATAGCTTGGTTAATTTCAAAGTTAATCTTTTACAATTAGCATTATGTTCATATATGAAGTACAGCACATTAACAGATCATTATATCAAAGAGATTTGTAAATCGCAAACAAGTAATTAAGGGAGTCACAAGAGGAAAAGCTTAAATAGAACTCTCCTTCGTATTTAGTACACCCCCCCCACACACCATTAAAAAAAAAAGGATTGCTCTGCAAGGCTACCATTTAGCTAAAAAAACAATTTCATTTAATTCTTGTAACAATCTTATCAGGTAACTTTATTTTCTTACCTAAGTGATCATTCCCATTTTACAAGAAATTGGAGGCTTAAAGTCAATAATCCACTTAGTCAAAGTCACTAAATGAAACATACATTCGAATGTTCAGTGACAAAGCTAAGATCTGAAGCCAAGTTTGAGCAACTCTAAAATTCACATTTTTCTGTCGCTGTAGTCTTTGTGGGCCTGAAAAGGTGGGTGCTTGGTCCTCCTCACGGGCATTCTATTGGAATGTTGGCACTGCAGTCTGGGCAGTCCGGGGGTTCATCTCTGACCCAGCACCTCCTGGCTGGACCACAGTAAGCCTACACCTGGGACCAGTCGGACCATCCACCAATCATTTCACGCACAATCTTACATTCCCAGCGGCCTAGGGAGCTGTCCAGAAGGCGGGGCCAGTATATGCATAAGTGAGAAGGGAGCTGTCCGCAAGGTTCCTCTGGCCCTACCTGGTAGAGCAGAAAGGGTATGTTGTGTCTCAAATACCTGACGCCTATTGGCAATAACATGAACAGCTCTCCACCCGACTGAGTAGTTTCAACATTAGGCTTTGATCTGGGGAGGCAGAACACGATGGTAGCTTGGAGGCAGAAATCCCTCTAAGCCCCACAATCACAGGATGCGTCAGACCAATTCTAAATGTCTTACACACCTGCTAGGGGACAGCGTGGAAAACCTACTTTTCACTGTACTTAAAATCAAGGCTTTTAAATTAAAAAAATTTTAAATGTCTGAGCAGTCATGGGTGGATCTGGCTCGGGTTTCTGCTTCAAAGGCGACTCCAGGCGTAACGGCGCCCAGTAGCGGGGTGGCTCGCACAGGCTCACCAACGAGCCCCAGCGAGGTCGGAGTCCTTTTCCTGAGCGCGCCATGGTGGGCATCTCTTAAAGCGCAAGGAGGAAGGAAGCGAGAATGTTCACTGGCGCTGTGCCCACCTTGCCTAGCCCAGGGCTGGGCGCGGCCTTAGGCGTCGCGGTGTCCCCCGCTGTGCAGGGCTAGGACTCGGGCGCGGGAGGAGAAGGCCAGCCCCTGCCCCCGCCCCGCCCCGCCCCGCCAAATTTAAGAGCCCTTGCCGACAGCTGGGCCGGTCCGGGCCAACAAGGTGTCTCTCCCTCTAGTGGGGTGTTTCATTCGCCTTTCGCGCCCCCCACCACAGCTCCAGAGGCCCTGGCTGCCCTCGCTACGTCCGTCCGGGCAAGGGCCGTGCCATGCCCAGCCCGGGGCCGCGAGGCCGCCGGCCGCCCGCTCTCTCGGCCGCTTTGGGCGAGCCCCCAAGCTCAGGCCGCTCTCCGGCGCCCGGGTCCCCGCGCCGCTCCGCCGACCCCGGCACAGCCCGCGCTCCCGGACGCCTCGAATCCTCCTTCTCTGTCGAGGCCATCCTAGCCAGGCCCGCCCGCCGCGCGCCCGCCGCCTCCCCGGGGCCCGTCTCCGTCAGCGCCGCCCCGGGCCTCTGGACCGCTCCTTCCCGGTTTCCGGCCCCGGGACTGCCCTGGGCACTCCCGGCAACGTGGCTGCCAGCCTGCCTGAGCCCCCCTGTGCCTGGGCTCCGCGTGGCTCACTTCTGCGGCCTCCAGGGCCTCGGCGTCCCAGGTACGAGGTGCCCGCGCGCCCGCGACCTGGGAAGTGGGCGGGGCGGCAGTGCTCGGAGTCTGGAGAAGCCCCTGAGTCTGAGAACCACTTGCGGTTGGAGAGGGAGGGACAGCTATGACCCTTGCCCTGGCCCTTGGAATTGAGGCGGAGAGCCCCGCTGCGACACACCCCAGTGAGAGGGTGGGGGAGATGTGTGGGAGGGCAGGTTCTGGGCAGGAATGCGGGTGGGCCGGGGGCTCGGAAGATGACAAGGCCAGCTCGGGGACCGCTCAGGCGGAGCCCTGCTCTCGGCCTCCATGTCCCCTGATGAGGGGTTTACAGAGGCTCTTGCTTGCCTCCCACACCCCCTTGGATAGGAGCTGGCGAATGCCTAGACCCCAATACCGCCCCCACTGTTCACCTCTGTGAGAACTTAGGCTCCACACTTAATGTCTCCGAGCCTGCTTGCTTAAGCCTTCTTAGAAGGACGCCTTCAGACTCTGGGGCACAGGCATTTAAATCCCAAGGAGAATTGTACTGTTGATGTACTGTGGAGGTAACTTTCTCCTCCGGCATTAACATCCACTTACACCGGCTGATTCATGTTTCCCCACTCCCTAGGAGGAAAACAGAAGCAAAGTTAGCGCAAGCCTTATCAACCCACACCAAGATCGTTGTGATACAGTCTAACCTGGTTCCTACTCCCTCCAGCCTGCATTTCCACAGACCCTTTCAGCTGGGCATTCCCCCACACTCTCCCCATTGGAGAGAAACCCTAGGCTCCCAATTTCATCCATATTCATGACATGCATCCGGGAGCCACTCCCATCACTTCAAGCCACCTTTTTCTCACCTCCCTACACAATTGAGGTCTGAATTGCAGTTTGCTACTTAATATTACAGTTCTCTCATTTTCAGGTTAGTTTTTGCATATGTATTACATTCACACAGTTCAAACTGTTTACTACGATACATAGAAAATAGTTTCCTTTAACACTCCAGTCCCTGAGCCACCTGCTTACTCCCACCCCACAAGTAGCCAATGACACCATTTTTTATTCTTTCAGAGGTATTTTATGCATCTTTAATATCTAAATACCCACATATGTACAAGTGCATGTGTACATATGTATAATACACACGTGCACATATACATTTATGTTTCTCCTCACACTCCATCACTCCCACTAGACACACTGCACTGCACCATACTATTTTCACTTGCCCGTGTCTTGGAGACTTTTCATATCAACCCACACAGAGCTTCTTTATGCTATGGAGTGGCTCATTCTAAGTATATAATCAGGCCCCATTGCTTTTTCTCATTGTTTGCTATTAAGCTTATGCTTCTGGTAAGCTTGGTGGGCCCAGTGGTTGGGCAGCCAGGGTCCTGGCCTCACTCCCTTCGCTGGGGCATTTTGTCTGCCACCTCAAGAGCCTCCCCAAAGCTAGTGGGAACTAAGGAGTCTTAGCGCTGCACTTGCCATTCCTCCATCTAGAACACTGCCCTCCCAGACAGCCCAATGGGTCACTTCCTCATTCCTTTCAAGTTCTGACTCAAGTACTGTCCCCTGATAGACAAACCTCCATCTCCACTGGTCCACACCTCAAGGGGCTGAATAGCACTTTTTTTTTTTGCATTAGAAAAGGGCACCCCTTCCTTCATGAGACACAGCACCTTGACGTGGGCAAGAATTGGCTTTTGGAAAGTGGGCAAAATTTCAGACTCCACTTACCTTCTCAGCTGAGTACCTGTATGCAGGGCACAAGCTGTACAGAGTGGCCCTGTTCAAGTGTTACCTCAATATGGTGGCTTCCCTTCCTAAGGATACAAACTATCCCCCACACATACTCTCATCCTCTTTCCCTTCTCTATTCTTCTCACTAGTGCACATCACTTTCTCACATACTCGGTATTTTACTTATTTACCTTTCTTACTGTTATACAGGGATTACTGTTTTGTCCTGGAACCACACCTGATGCTAGTAAACATTCAATAAATATTTGCTGAATGAACAAAGAGGGCAAACCCTTGGGGGTCCCTTCTCTGCCATTCCATGGGGTTCTTGAAGTAGCAAGGAAAGGAGCAGAGAGCAAGGAGAGACGGAGGTTTGTCAATTCCTCTTAGGCTCAGAGGTTAAGTGGCTCTGCTGGAGAAAAGTGCAGGCAGTGGATCCTCACAGAACTGTCCCTTCTTTCTCATGTTTGTTTTCTGTTATTTCTGCAGAGTCTCTTCCCAGTCTGCCTTCTTGCTGCGTTATTTGGCCAAGGGCACAGCAGGGCAGTGGAGCTGTGCATGTCTCCACTCTCCTCTAAGGCGAGTGGGAAGGCGGGTGCTGACTAACCTGCTCTCCTGTCGGTTTCTCTTAGGTGTGGAGCTGGCTCACCACTCAGGCTTCTGGGGTCCCCTGGACTGGGCTCCAGCCGAGGACCTTCAGGATACTGAGAGACCCCAAAAGAGGGTTCGAACTATGTTTAATTTGGAGCAGCTGGAAGAGTTGGAGAAAATGTTTGCAGAACAGCACAATCTAGTGGGGAAGAAGAGAGCCCAGCTGGCAGCACAGCTCAACCTGACGGAGAACCAGGTGGGAGCAGGAGCTGCACCTGCAGGCTGACACTAGTCTCCAGGAGGCCCTGGGTGGGGGCTGGGGGGTACATGGGCCTTCACTTCCGCACCAGGTCACTGTGGGAAACAAGCCCCCCTCACTGGCACACTTCTTACGTGAATGAGAAAAACAGTCCCATTTGAAATCATATTATGGGAACAACACAATTGTTAACACAGACATTAATTCAGAACTTTACATTTGCATGTTAATAAGGAGCTGACAGTGAAATTAAGTAGGTTTTCAAGGGACTAAATATTTTTTTTAATTATCAACATTCCCTTGACCACCATTTCCCCCTCCAGCTACTGCACCATTCTTCTGCTCTTTTCATGAACCAACTTCTCAACAACTTGGTATATTCATTCTCTTCAGGTGCTTCCTTCCCATTTACTCCTAACTCATTCCGGTATGAATTCTTCTCTCTGCCATTCCACCGAGACTTCTCATCAAAGTCTCTAAGGATCTTCGTGTTGCCAAAGTCAGCAGATGCTTTCCTCATCTTACTCCATCACTGAGCAGAGCTGACTGCTCCTTCTGTCGAAACATACAAACATGCTCTTCCCTTGGCTTCCAGACACCACACTCTCTTGGTTTTCCTCCCAGCTCTCTGATCGCTTCTTCTCTGTCACCCTTATAAAGTATATAGCTTGCGACCTTCTCTTTACATCCCCAAATTTTTCTCCCTTGCTGATCTCATTTCTTCCCATGGTTTTAAATACCACCTATATCATAAATACCACCTATAAAAGTCAACAACTCCCAAAGTTGTATCTGAGCCCACCTCTCTCTTCTGACTTGCACATCTTAACTACCTTGAGGTCTCCACTGGGATGTCTTGTAGGTAGGCATTTCAAACTTAACAAGTCTAAACCTCAATTCTTGCCTTTCTTTCCTCCCTTTCTCCATTTATGACCCCACCATCCATTCAGTTGCTCAAAATACCAAGTCATCCTAGATTCTGCCTTCTCTCCCACATCAGCAAGCCTTGTCACCTTTTCCTCCAAACAACAGCTGGAATCACTTCATTTCTCTCCATTGCCCCACTCCATACCAGCCCCAGCTCTCACTGGATGCTTTTAATAGCTTCCCTGCTATCTCCTGGCATCTGCTTTCATCAATTCTTCACATGGCAGCCAGATGTGCAATTCACTTGAGATGCAAATAGGATTGTCACATCCCACTTAAAGGTCTCAAAGTTCACATTCCTTACCCATGGTCTTCATTTTCCTGGGTGATCTGGCCCCCACTGGCCTCTCCCACTTTCCCTTCCTTTGCTTCCCCATCTCACTTTCAGATATTTCACCCACATTCTCCTCCTTTCTGGTCCTCAAACACTCCAAGCTTAGTTCTATCTTGGAGCCTTCCTATAGGTTGTCCCCTGCCAATAGGTTGTCCCCTGCCAGGGCCTGCTTTTCTCTGTCCCCATTAGGCTGGCTTTTCATCTTCTGAACTTCAGCTTAAGTGCTGGTTCCTCAGAGAGGCTCAAGCCCCAGTTCATATCCCCATTCATTTTGATAAATTTGTTATTTGTCTCTCACCATTAGACTGTGAGCTTCATGAGAATAGGGACCACACCTCTGTTGCTCACAACTATATCACCATCACCTAGTATGGTGCCTAGTACAAAATAGGAGTGCAGTCAATACTTGTTGGGTGAATGAATGGTGACTGAAATTATAGGGAAGGGTGTTTTGGAAGGGATATTTCCTTTAGAAGGGAGAATAAGTTTTGGGCAGAGAAGAGTGGGCACTGTGGGAAGAGGGGAAGCAGCGGGAACTGGTGGTCAAATTCTGATCTCTGCCCACTGCCTCCAATTATAGGTGAGGGTCTGGTTCCAAAACCGCAGGGTCAAGTATCAGAAGCAGCAAAGGCTGAAACTGCCATCCACATCTGCCATGGCTGCCTCTCTGGACGAGCCCTCCAGCAGCTCTGATACCAGCATCCAGAGAGAAGACGCTGATTCGGGAGTGGACAGCTGAGGACTGGGACAAAGGTTCAACCCAGGCTCTCTGGGCTGGTTCTTTCTGCAGCACCCAGTGGACTCTCCTGGCCCACATTTTAACGAAGAGTCTCATTAGGGTCAAAGGGCACCAGAGGAATCTGTACTGTCAAGCAGTGGCCTCCTTTATCTATATTGGCCCTGGAAAATTGGAATAATGTAATGGTCAGGGGCACAGATTTTGGCCTTCAGCTATGTGCTTGGCCAAGTTACTGAACTTCTGAGCCTTTTTTCTTCATCTATGTAATAGGTGTGTTGGTAACTTAAACCTCCCAGGGCTGAGATGATGTCTGTAAAGCACTTAACAGTATGCCAGGTCCAGTGCTAAATGTTCGGTAACTGTTAAGGCTTATAGGCCCCCATTACCTGGGGCATGGTGTTTGCACCAGGCCTGGCTTCTCTAAGGATTAATCTTTCCCTGGCCTTGCTGTGGAGAAGGGCCTCCTTGAATCAGTGTCTGGGCCTAGAAGACTCTTCCCTGCCATTCACCTTGACCCCCTCTCCATCTCTATATAGAATAGAGAAATTTGACTCCGCCTTTGCCAAGGCAGGCATTTTGTCAGAAATTCTGTATTTTCATGAGTCAGTTCATAACTGTCTCATGGTTCCCTTTACTTCTTAGCGATATGCTCAGTTTCCTTTAAGCCTAACCGATAGTCTACCCTTGTGAAGCCTGCCACCAGCATTTCTAGAGCTGATTTCTCTGGTGCTTGGCCTTCTTGGGCAGGCCTCTATTGAGGATATTGATTTACAATCTAGCGTGGCTCTGGGTGCTCAGGTGAGCCAGGAAGGAGGTCTGCCCTGCCACCTGGTGGTAAAAGAAGGCACGGCCCCTACTGCTCTGTATAGAGTTTTCTGGGGGAGAAAGGAAAGGCCGGGAACAGAGGTGGCCTTGGAAAACCACCTGTCCCTAAGCAGCGGACCACTCTCCCTGACACCAGGCCACAGGCTTGAAGGAGGCCAGGATCCAGCTTCAAGAACCCTTCTCTATTTCTGTCTTCAGAGAAATCCTTCCTCATGCTGTCCCCAAAGTCAACTCTATTGATCAGAAGAACCCAGATACATCTATCTACCTCTTCAAAAGGCTTACTTTTTTTTTTTAAATCAAGAGTCAGTTACCTTTTCAGCAGTTATGGGGCTCTACCCAATCCCCAAATGTCACTACAATGAGACTACAGCAGAAGCAGACACAGATCCCTTTTCAAAAAATCAACTAGGGGACAAGGAAACAAGGCATGGTGGTCAGACTGGCTGTGGGAACAGATGCTATACATCAGCGGTTTGCAGCTTTTGGGGTTCTGAATTAAGAAAGCAGGTCTCTCCTGCTGTCCGAAAATGTGCATATGCACTCACTACTGCATACAATTTCGGGGGTCTTCATACCTGAGGTCCACTATAGACTTTCCCTCCAACACTCCCAGGCTGCAAGGTCTCTAAGCCCCTTAAGAGTCTGAGAGAGGCGTTAAGTCCAGCTTGAGCTTTTGTAGGGCCATCTGCCCCGCTGCCAGAGAACCCACGGAAAAGAGAAATCATGCGCAGGACTCCTGTAGGCTAATTGGAAAGAGAAGCTAGTCTTTCCTCTCAGGTTGAGGGTCAAAAAGGATGGTAGTAAGTCGGCCCGCTGCTATCCCACCGCTCGGCTGGGTTCAAAGAGTGCTTGACTCAAGACGGGCCACTGGGTGGCCAGAAACAACGACACAAACATGAACTCGGACAGGTAACACATCAAAACTCTACACGCACACAGCCTCTGATACAGAGGTTAACATACTGGCCACGAAGACACAGACACAAAACTACACAGATGTGAAAACACAAAGGCACGCCTAGCGACCAACCGACCTGGCAGGTTAAAGGGACCCAGACTCGGTCTCGCCAGCGCGCAAACCCTCGCAGGTTCGTACGCGTACGTCGGGGGCGGGGCCAGGAAGGGGTGGGCCTCCCGGGTCGAGGCGAGGTCAAGGGTCAGAAGGCGGAGGCGCGCCCAAGATGGCGGCCTCCATCTGCGACGTGTTCGCCTTTTGCGTGGGCGTGGCGGGCCCGGCCAGGGTCGCCGTGGAAGTCCGCTACGTGAGCAGTGCTAAGGTGAGGCCGGGGCGGACCCGCCGGGAGCCCCCACCCCGTCCAGCCTTGGAAACAGCCCCACAGGACCCCAGGCACGGAGCCTACAGGCTCCTCTGCTGCTCGGATGCTGCCGCCCGGACCCTGCTCGCGGCCTGGGGGTTCCCTGTCTGTCCCCGCGCGCAGAATTCCGAGGCGGTCACGCGGTGGACCGGGGCCTCCGAAGTCTCCGTGAGCGCCCCCTCCCCGCGAGCCCGGCGTGCCAGCCAGCGGCCCAGTTACTGCCGCTCCAGGCGGGCCTTGGGGACGCCGGGCCTTTTGGGCCAGGCTGGGAGCCATTGTTCCTAGGCCCCGGGGGCGGTGTTGGGGGGAAATCTCTGAACAGAGGGAACTGAGGTACAGAAAAACGTGGGTCTTCAGGGAACTTTCTGAGTGAGATTTGGGGGTGGGGCTGGGAGTGAGGAGAGAAGCCAGTACATTTCATGAAGGGCCTTGGAGTGGTAAGGAATTTGAACCAGAACCCGACGCCCGCGGGAGCATTTGAAGAGCTTGAACAGGAGAGTGACATGATTTTGTCGTTTTGTGTTTTTTAAAGTTCATTGTAGAAAAAAATTGCAAATGCATGTATGTAAAGAGAAGGTGAAAATCACTCATAATCCTATACTTGTCTGAATATGTATATACTAAAAATTACGTTTTTAGAAACTGCCTTTGAATGCAGCAAATCCTTCAATGTCAATAACCTATGTCTACATATTAGTTTTTGAGAGCTGAGTAATAGTCTGTTTCATGGGAGGACCACAGCTCCTTCCACCAACTACTTGTTTTTTAACTCTTTATGTTGTATCTTTTTTCGTTCCTGAGGTCAAAGGTCTTGGAGCTCAATTTCTGTGTACACATCTTTTTGTTCTTTCCAGCACTATTTTCTTTCCTAGTTGTCTTTGCCAGTTGATCTGTGCAAAATGGTGTCCCTTTGTTTTCATTTACATTTCTTTGTTTACTGGGGAGGTTGAATGACTTACCCTGTGTAGAGGCTGTTAGTCCTTACCCAAGATGTCAGCCTCCTACTCGTCTGTGCCCTCGTCTCAGCATCTTCGTATTGATCTAGTTCCCCATCCCACCTTCCATTACCCTCTTTCCACTTCAGAGGCATCTAGAGCATTGCTCACGTTCTGTGGTAAATCAGCTCCCCTACGTTTGTGGCCTCCTCAGCTGCTCACATCTCCGTCTCTGTCCCAGGGCCACTAGTGTTCTTGATTGACCCACAGTTTGATGGTGTCTCAGTTTCATCACTCCAAGCCTGCAGAGATACTCAACTCACCTTTACCTTCACTTAGCCCCTCTCTCTCAGCCCCTTTCTTTTTTCACTTCCTGCCTCTCATTTCATCACCTCAGCCACTCTCCTTGCCCAGTTGTCCTGTCCCAGCCTTCTATCAAAACCTCAGCTCTGGAAGAGTGAGCTGGCTTCCATACCTACAGCTGATCTGCTGCTGGAGAAAATCACATACTCACCCAGGCGTGGTGACAAGATGGATTATCCCGGGCCTTTTGCATCTGTATTCATCAAGTGAAATTGATTTGTGATATTTTTTTCTTTGTGCCAGCTTATGCTTATTTTTGGTAAAATAGAGCAGCTTTCTATTTTTTTCTCTGTTAGTGGATAGTTTAAATAGCATGAGAATAATTTATTTGGTTTGAGAAAACTGGCACATAAACAATAGGGGCCTCGTGTAGGGATAATTTTGGACTACTTTTTTTACTCTGTTGGTTTTATGGATATTGATAGAATGATTTTCAAACAATTACCAACTATTATACCAGGGACATGACCAATCAGAAGAGAAACCTGACCAAAGATGGTGGATACCAGCCAGCATGCCATACTGTTGCAGGTCAGGCAGGTATCAGCAGAGATTAGTCTGTCTAGACTTTATGCCTTTTAGATTCAGTTTTGTATTTTTCTGGAAAACGATCCATTTAATAAAGATTTTTCAATTTCCTACATAGTGTTTTGTATAGTCTGTTTCAAAAACATTTTTCAAGTCAGAAATACCTTCGCATAGTTTGTGCTCTTCCCTTCAGGTTTAGTTCTCCCCAAGCTTCTTGTACCGTGAATTAGAGCTGTTTTTCTTGAAATACTGTCATAAATTTTGGGGATGAGTGGTTTCATAGAGAATGGCCTTTGTTTTGGCTACTAGAATGGCTACTGTTTCTGCAGTTGGCACTTCAAAATGAGGGAAAAAGATGTATATTTACTCAATACTGGGTTTTCAGATTTAGAGATAATGAGGGTACATGTTGATATCTTTTTATCCCATAGAGGAAGGCCAGGTTTTCATTTTGCTAGATTGGGTTCCAGGGGCTACAAGGCATGAAGGTGGGGCTTTTAGGAAGACACCTTGGATGCATCCATGGCATCACCCCGTGGTTTTGTTCCAGCTGTCTCTCTCTGCTGTTAAAGATCCCAGAGCTGTTCAGAGGGTTGAGCTTTGTGGCTCATGGGTTGCTTAGGGCCTGTCCTGGTCTACACATCTGCTGCTCTGACTTTGGGAGGTGCCCCTGTCTAGCCAGAACATCGATGCTAGAAGGAACCAGAGAGCTACCTGGGAGGCCACGTGACGGGACATTTCACTCCTGGGGCGATCTTTTTTTTTTCCTTCCCTTTTTGTGACAGTTCATTGTTGGCAGGGGCATGACTCCTTTATGCAGACAGTGGATGTAAGTGCCCGGCAGGGTCAGTAACTCCTTGGGTTTGAAGCTGTCTCCTGAGCCCTTTGCACATTCAGCAATTGTTTTTTCATCCTCCATCCCTTACATGATGTGTACAGTGCTTTAGACCAGTGTTTCTCAAACTTTGATGTTCCCCTGGGCATCTTGTTAAAATGCAGATTCTGATTCAGCAGATCTGGGGTGGGGCCTAAGAGTCTGCATTTCTAATAGTCTCCCAGGTGATGCCCATGCTGCCAGCCCATCACCTGACTTTGAATAGTAGGGAGCTAGTGCTCATGAGGTACATTCATCTGTGCTATATCACTGCATCCTGGAAACTACCTGGTAGGTATTACCATAATATTTTCATATGGGAAACAGATACAAAGAAGTGAAGCAATTGGCTCAAAGGTTCACAGCTTTGAGGTGCTAGGATTAGTCATTCCTTTCATGTGACAACTCAGAATGTGTTGGGTACTAGGTACAGTGAGTTCCTAGCTGACCAGGGAAATAGGGCATATTCTCCCCCAAACTCGGCCTCCCTCTCCTGTGGTGTTGGATTTCTCTGCAATCCTGAGCAGCAGCGTCATTGCCAAGATCCTGAAGGGGCACATAGGTAACTCAGAGAAGGCTGCCCTGTTGTTACCAGCTCCTGGTGCAGGAGCTGCAGCCTGCTGTGAGCCTGGGTCCTGCTCTGACCTTTCTAAGATTTCTCCTCCCCTAAGTACAATGGGATGGCTGATGTGGTGGCCCCATTCCCATCCCAGGGCCCTCTGCTCTGAACAGGTTGAAAGTAGGTCAGAGCCATATTTCCAGAGGAGGCAGTTATGGAGGACACTGACCATGAACCATTCTGAGGCAGAGGCCTCTGCTGAGAGGGAGGCATGTGGAGGTGAGGCTGGGATGCCCCTTCAGGGGCCTGTGGAGCTATGTCTCCTTTTTCTTAAGGCCACCCTATTTCTTCTCTCCCCTTTTAGGGAAAGGGGCTGTTTGCCACACAGCTAATCCGGAAGGGGGAGACCATCTTCATAGAACAGCCCCTGGTGGCTGCACAGTTTCTCTGGAATGCACTTTATCAGTATCGAGGTGAGCACATTTTGCTCACTTCTGGCTACTGGGCCCAGCTGCCTCTGTGCAAGGAAGAGAGCTACAATGCACATCCCTACTGGCTAGTGTCTCTGGGACTCCGGGTGTTGGGAGGAAAGGCTGTCTTCCCTTGGAGAACTATGCCAGAGAAGCCATGCCTCTGTCTAGTCTCAGGCAATTTGGGGCCATGAGCCTGCAGTCAAGAGGTTCTTCCCAAGTGCTCCCTGGGGAGGATGTCACTCAGATGGAACTCGGTCTGGCCAGAGTTTTAAGGGACTGGAAGTCATGCTGAAAGGCTATGCCAAAGTGCAGCCCTCCACCAAGAAGAGGCCTCATGCCCCATGGTCAAAAAAGCTGAATTAGGGGTCAGAAGCAAGTAGGAAGCCCTTAGCTTTGCCAACCACATGCTTTTTTCACACTCTTCTTAGGCTTAAGAAGACAAACTGAACAGAGGGTTAGTTGGCTGCAGAATGTGGGGAAGTCCAGTCTGGGAAGGGGGGTGAAGGGAAGCCCCTCAAACTAAGTTCCGTTGAGAAGCAGAGTCTGACAAGAGGGGTGGGGACTCCAGAGAGGGAAGAGGACCAGTGCATCTTGGAATGCCTGCAAAATTATTCTTCTATTCTTTAACATAAGCATCATTCACTCACTTCTCAAACATTTATTGAATACCTACTATGTGCCAGGCACTATTTTAGCTCTGGGGATACTGCTGAGGAAAGGACAGACATGGCCTCTGCTCTCAAGACACTTATATTGCCATGTCTGGCTCTCTCCCTCAGCCTGTGACCACTGCCTTCGGGCACTGGAGAAGGCAGAGGAGAACGCCCAGAGGCTGACAGGGAAACCAGGCCAGGTTCTGCCTCACCCGGAATTGTGCACTGTGCGCAAGGACCTCCATCAGAACTGTCCCCACTGCCAGGTGAGCATCCCTGGTGACTGTGTGCTTTGAAAGGGGGCTGGTGGGGGAGGACTGAGCTGAGGGAGACAGGAGTGAGGACAGACCCTTGAGAACCATGATATAGGCTAAGACATTGAAAAGGCTGAGTTCCTGTTCCAGTCCCACTGTCTAGAAAATAGACTTGATGGGAGCTTCCTTGGGGGCCTGGCAGGGGCTCTCCTCTCTGCCTGAAAAACTATCTTTCCTTTCCTTGGTTTTATAAGCCTTCTTCCATGTCCCCAGAGCACCATATGCTTTCTCATCTCATGGTACCACTGAGCTATTCCTTGGGCAGTGTGTAGAAGGAATGCAGTTAGAGGAGGTGATCACCACAGGGGACGTGTGCCTCACTCATGGGCAGATACTGGGGTGCTGACCTCCACCCACTCCAACAGGTGATGTATTGCAGTGCCAAATGCCGGCTGGCAGCTGCTGAGCAATACCATCAGGTCCTGTGCCCAGGTCCCTCCCAGGATGACCCCCTGCACCCTCTCAATAAGCTGCAGGAGGCGTGGAGGTAGGTAGCATTTGATCTCTTGTTCCTTTTTCCTTCCCTCTCTGCCTGCATGCTTGGGTTTGGCAGAGGCAGCCATCTTTCTTAAGTTACTATCCCTTAGGTTTTTCTTTCATTCATAAGGTTAACCATAGGTCACATTACCCAGCCCCCTGCCTTGAATCTGAACTGCCAGTCCCACCCCCCTCAGCATTTTACACACTCGTAGAAGGAGCCCCATTGAGGCCGCGGTGGGTAAAGTCCTGCCCAAGTCCATGCCGATTACTTTCTCTCTCTGGTCATAAATGGGATCAGTATGAAGGATTCTCTAGCAGTCGGACTGGGCTTCTCAGAAATTCAGCTACTGGAAAGGGAATTTCTAGGCCAAATCTTTTTCTTTCTCCCTAGGAGTGTTCACTATCCCCCTGAGACTGCAAGCATCATGTTGATGGCCCGGATGGTGGCCACAGTGAAGCAGGTGAGCCCATCTGACCCTCCCAGGGAAGCTTATTCTGGCCTCATTCAACCCTTGGCCTCAGACTCCTCCTCACCTCAAGACCCTAGCTTGAATGCAGATTTCCTTCTGGGCTCCCCAAATGAGAGCTGCCTGCTGTGTAAACCTTAGGAGTAGCTAACCATAAATCTGGAAGGGGGAGTGGGGCTTTGATCTATGAGACGACTTGTGCAGCAGCAATTCATGTGTTTGATTTATAAGCACCACTTTTCAGGATTGTGTCTCTTACATAAACCAAGAGAAGCCACTCTAACCCTTCTTTTAATATTGTTGCTCTTCAGCCTCAGTCTCTTATTTTCCCAAGTGTTATTGAATTGGCTGGCTTGTCCCCATTTGAAGAGATGATTGTGTGTGGGTGGGATGGGGAGGAAGTCCCTAGACAGAGGAAGGAAAGGTCTGCCCAGTCACACATGTGTAATGGTGTTTCCCTGATGGCAGGGGCTTCAGGATCATAGGCCACCTCCTGGGTAAGGGTGGCAGAAAGGAGGCATGTGCACGCACAGGCATGTGTGAACATGACCCTGAAGTATATCTATTCACTGCAGGCTAAGGATAAGGATCGTTGGATCAGGCTCTTCTCCCAGTTCTGTAATAAAACAGCCAATGAGGAGGAGGAAATTGTCCACAAACTCCTTGGGGACAAATTCAAGGTTAGTCTTCTCTCATGATCTCACACCCCCAGTAGCCTGGGATATTCTGTGACTTTCTGTGGGGAGCTCCACATCTGATCCCTTCCCAGCCAAAGGAAGGGGTTAGAGTCTGGGGCCAAAAATCTATTCAGAGGACTTAAATTCCTGCCACTGTTTAACTTCATGACCTAACATGGATCTAAAGTCAGAAAGTGGCATGAAAGGAGGGGTTGAGTGCTTTGATGGGGGTAGGCAGAACCCCATGATAGGAAAGCAGTGGGCAGATCAGGTATATGAAAAAGGAAGGTTGGGGTCCACGTGTCAGGGAGTGGTGTGAAACGGGAGAATTTTAGCTGCCAAGGTAGTGAGTGCCCACTGCCAATCAAAAGTTACACATTCTCACTGAGGACAGCAGACTTCCATGCAGGAGCTGCCTGAATGTGGAAGGTGTGTGAAAGGGCATCTGGGGTGGGTTCCTACATTGAATTCTGAGGAAAGGAGGGGGAGAGTCAAGCTGGTCTGGAGGCCAGGTCGGGAAGCCTGGAGGGTGGTGGTAAGGATAGGCATTCTAAGGCAGGCGCCTTGACCCTATTGGTACAAGTACTGCAAAATAGGGAGGCATTTGGGGTTTGTCACCCTGGGTTGGAACAGGCCAGGGGACTGCCATGGCTCTTTGGAAATGAGGACTTTGTGGCCTGCCTTTGCCCCCAGGGAAAGCTCATGCTACAGAGCTGGCCCTTTTCCCTTTCCTCACCTGGTCTTCTGTGTCCTGCCTGGGTGTTAATTGGACATCCCCAGGGATGCAAGTCTCTCCCTCCTTCCCCTAAACCAGGGCCAGCTGGAACTTCTACGGAGACTCTTCACAGAGGCCCTTTATGAGGAAGCACTCAGCCAGGTGAGCGTGGGGGAGGTGGGACCAATGGCCTCCCAGTCACCCCAGCTCTCCAGGAACAGCTGGGTCAGCATCTCCTACTGGGACAGCTAAGCCAGGCCGACTTGGTCTTCTGGAGCTGGGATGGAACTGATTCATGGAAGACTTCCTGAACAGTTGTAAGGAGAAAAACAAATGGCCATAACCTGAGCGTTCATCTCTTTTTCTCTCCCACAGTGGTTCACTCCAGACGGATTCCGGTCTCTCTTTGCTCTCGTTGGGACCAATGGCCAAGGAATCGGGACCAGGTTAGGAGAGAATATTCCGGAGCTCTTGGACTTGTCCCATAGGGCTTGGGTGGGAGACTGGCTGAGGAAGATAGCCACGACTCCTTTCAGGATTAGGGTGGGGTAGGGTGTGTGGCTCTGTGGCCAGAGTGCTGGACTGGACTCAGTGAGGAGGATCAGAAAGACGGAGGCAGGTGAGCTGAGACTGATCTTGGAAGCCTTGGTTTCTTGGGGAAAGTGGGGCCCCAATCCTGGAGAAAGAAATGGGCTGAACTTGCCTGGAGGTGGAGAGCCCTGTGAGCTGGGCCTCCCCCTCTCCCAACCATGGCTGCCTGGGACCCCCAGCTCCTTGAGCCAGTGGGTCCATGCCTGTGACGCTCTGGAGCTGAAGCCTCAGGACCGCGAGCAGCTAGATGCCTTCCTTGACCAGCTGTACAAGGACATCGAGGCAGGTTGGTGAGATGGAGCCTTGGCCTCACCCAACCTTGGAGATGCCCCTCAGTCAGATGGTGGACACACAGTCTTCCCCCAGGGACCTCTTGAGTTGGGGAAGGTACTCCCTGTGTGCCTGTGGGGAGCTTCAAATCTGTCCACAAGGTACATGGATGGGCATTGGCCCTGAAATCCATGCAGAGACTTGATGCTGAGGGTGGGAGAGTGCTGGCCAAAAAGGTGGTAATGTTTACAGACAAGCAAGGCCGTGCCTCAGAAGCAAATGGAGTGAAATGGTACTGACTGGGTGAGTGGAGTCAGTGCCTGTCCTTACAAGTCTAGTTTCCTTTTCTCACCTGTAAAATGGATAATTCTAGAATAAAACCTGCATATTTACTGTCTTACAGCAACTGGCGAGTTTCTTAACTGTGAAGGATCTGGCCTCTTTGTGCTTCAGAGCTGCTGTGAGTCCCCACATTGAGGAGGGGTGGCCTCACAGCCACAGTTTGTCTTTCTTGATGGGACCCTTCTTAGGCCAGTGGAGTTGGTCTGGAGTGGGGTTAAGGCTGAGCTTCCTTGGACATTCTCCTGGACCTTTCTGTTTCATCGTTTTTTCATTCACTCATTTATAGGATTGCTTGTGACTTAATATATGTTTATGTATAAAACCTTCTAGTGGGCCAGGCCCTGTGCTGAGGCAGGGCACAGAGCTCTTATTCTTGCAAAGGGAAGCATGGGCTCTGCACCGCCACTGCCCTGTGAGATTTGGTGGAGAGCGCTGTGAGGGCCTGGGAGGCTATCAGGATCCTGGGAGGAGGACGCTTAGGCTAAATGGTGAGTCTTATCAGCACCGGGTTGGGAGGCGCAGAGCCAACACAGACTATTGTCTTTTCTGGATCTCAGCCTCCTACCCTCTGGTTTCCTCCCTGCAAACCCCTCCTCCCAGGCTCTGGGACTACTCTGCCCTCCCAAACTATGCTTTCAGGGGGCCTGGGTCAGCTGTTACCACACTGTCTGTTACCAGTAGCAGACAGGACTGAGTTCTGTGGTCTGGCACAGGCATCCCTTCACAGCTCCCTCTCCCTTTCCCAGACACTGGTAACACAACTGAGAATCCAATTGGCCAGTGAGGAGGACAGCAGGGCAGTCATGGCAGGTGGCAGAGGAAGTGATGTGGGAGTGCATTTGTGCCCGTGCTCCATGGTCTTCAGGAAAGAGCACTGGACAGGGAGTTGGGAAACACTTTCGAGACCTGTGCAGTCCTAGCAGGAATCATAACAAGGAAGGATGGGACCTAGTGCTCTGCAGAATTGAGGCTGTTATTTTTATTAGTCAACAACCCTTATTACCTGCCTTTCATGCCCCAGGCAACCACAGCTGTGTCCCCAATGCAGAGACCTCCTTCCCAGAAAACAACTTCCTTTTGCATGTCACCGCCTTGGAGGATATTGAGCCAGGAGAGGTGAGGGGCCTAGGAACTCTGGGGGGCAAAGAGGGTGGGCAGTGAGCCTTGCAAGTTCTCTCCAGGGATTGGGAGCAGCAGTGGCTAGAACCCCAAGTTCAGGTTGTTGGGTTGAATCTGGACATGCCCCAGGGCATGAGTCTTTTTGCCCTAACTCCACCCCACTTCTTCAAAAAAACAACTGCAGAAAGCCTCGGAGCAGTGTTTGAGAGACAGTTGTGTCCCCAGCACCTTTTTATCACCAAATCTGCAGCTTCTAAGAAAGCAAGAGATGGTTCTTTTTGGCAGGGGCTCTGGGGTATTAGTGAGGGTTTGGGACCTGCATGCTAGCGCACCACACCTGGGTGAATCTTCTTCCGTGGCAAGTAGTGTTGCACCAAGATAACCTCTGACCCCAGCCACAGACCTTTGGCTATTGACTGCCTTTACCATGGCCTGAGGCCAATCGCAGTCCCCTCTGTCTCAGACACAGGTTGTTAGAGCCTCTTGGGGCAGTGGTTGGAGATAGGATAGAGTTGGGGTGGCTCTAATGCCATCTGATAGGGAGGCAGACTCAGACCCCCACCTATTTTCTGCCCTCCAGGAAATCTGTATCAGCTACTTAGACTGCTGTCAGCGGGAGCGCAGCCGTCACAGCCGCCACAAGATCCTCAGGTGCCAGCTGGGGACGTGGTGGGAACTGGGCTTGGGTCCTCCATCCAGTGGCTGACTGACTTTTCACCCTCACCACCATCCCCCCAATCCCTGCAGGGAGAACTATCTGTTTGTCTGTTCCTGCCCCAAATGCCTGGCAGAGGCTGATGAACCCAATGTGACCTCAGAGGAGGAGGAGGATGAAGAGGAGGAGGAAGGAGAACCAGAAGATGCAGAGCTGGGTGATGAAATGACTGATGTGTGATGTCACCCTGCCTGGAAGGGGACTTACCCCAGGCCCTGCCAGGAAGGGGTCCTTCCTCCAGAGAAGAGGCTTGGAAGGAACTCCCCAATCCTGTTGCTTGCTTTCCCTCCATTATTCCAGCTCTGATTCTGCCAGGGTGTTAGGACAGAGGCTGGACTCCAGGCCCTGTATCCCTGACCAGACCTCATGCCCTGGATGTACCTGCTGAGTGGCTCAAGCTCTGTGCTGTCACTGATCCTCTCAGAAACGGCCCCCCCCCTGAGGTACTCCACTCTAGGGTGTGGGCAGCTGGAACAAGGTCAGGGCTGAGCAGTGTTTCTTCCCCTTGGCCCTGTGTCCACACTTCCCCACCCACCTGAGGCTTCACCCCTCTCAACTTGCTGTGGAGGGGGTAACAAAGTGGCCATCTGAGAACAGCCTAATTTCACAGGAGGGAGAGGGAATGAGACTTCTTCCCTACCTCCCACCGTTGTAGCTGAGAAGACAGCTGCCTGACCACCAGCACAGCTGGGAGAGGCAGGAAGGAGGAACCGGGCCTCCAGAGCCCCTTCCCTCAGACTGTGTGCTGGGGAGCACTGAACCAGGAGGATGACCTCCCTCTGCCCACCCCTGCACTCCCAGTATTTGGACATCTGGGGAGTGGAGATGAACCCCTTCCCAGACTCTCTGTACCGTGTGCCTTGCCTTTCAGGTTTGGCACAACAACTGGCCCAGAGGGTATGCAAGAGGCCTCTGCTTCCCTTAGGAAGGGCATGGGATTGTCACCCCTTCCTCACACCTTCTTCCATTGAGGGCTCTAGCAACATGGCTAAGCAGGTCTGTACATCCTTAATTTAGGATGTTCTAGAGTCTTCCCTGGGACCAGTTCAACTTTGGTTGGCAAAGGGCTTTCCTGGCCTCAGTCTTCATCTTTAGGGTCTCCACAGAGGAACATTGAAGTCTTCCAGAAACCTAGAGGGGCTGAGCTAGATACTGGGAGATTAGCCGTGACTGTGCTCCCAGATTAGCACTACCTGTTACTCTTGGGCTGGATGCTATGGGAATTATAACCCATCACTTGCAATTTTTTTCTGCCTAACTTCCCTGAGGGGCCTGCCATATCCCACTGTTGAGGGATTCCCAGGAGAGGTGCCCACCCCACGGGCCCTTTCCTGGATATGAGCCAGTCTGGCCTATTGAGTTCTTACTCCTTCACAATGGCCAGCACCCTTTCTAACCCCACCTGCCCACTGTTCTCAATAAAACATGAGTGGTGACAGGCCTCTGCAGGAATGCTTTGTGGAGGATGGCTTGACAGGCTGCCCTGAGACATGGCAGTCATGTAGGTGGTGCAGAGGCACATAGGTTAGACAGGGTGATGGCAGGTGGGAGCTCTGCTTCCCGGTCTGGGTTCATATCTGGTCTCGACACTGCTGTGCAAATGTTTCTAAAGCCCAAGAGCAAGGATCCTCCACAGTCGTGTGGATCCCCAGTACCAGGCTCTAAGGTGAGTCTTCTCCCCCGGTAAACTACAGCTCTCTGAGTGCTTCAGCAGGAGGCTGTGTTGGGATCCAAGATTAACAGTCTGAGCACTGGCCCAAAAGGGCCTTGGGCAAATCATTTATCCACTCTGAATGTCAAATCTTCCCCTCAGAACAAGGGCATGAGACACATGAGTGAATGTGAAGGCCCTACCCACCCCCATGTGCTTTTTTTCTAGGACACAGTTGCAACCCTGATGAGAGGCTTTATTGCCAAAATGTCAGTGAGGGTTTATTAAGTCCTCAAACACCAGCTCCTTAGACCACTTGAAGTGCTGTGAAGGACACTGAGGAGACCCTGGGTGAGGAAGGCTGGAGCCAGATGGGGTATGACAGGTCACAGATGGCCACCTATAGCCCCTTTTGTTCCAGATTCTAACCAAGAAGTCCTGGGGACTGGCTCTTGCCTGTTCCCCTAGCATGGGGGCCCTGAGAAAGGGAAGGCCAGTGGCGTCGATTTCTTTAGCAAAACCAAGGCCCAGGCCTTTTTCTTCTACCTGTCCCCAAACGTTGTCCTTAAACCTAAACAGCAGAATTCCTGGATTTCCCCTCCCAGCCCGAGTTCCTTATGGCTGGAATGTGGGACCAAACTCTTCTACCAGAAGGTCCAAGGTGGTTGCAGCAGCTCAAAGGTGGGGATGCTGGTGACATTGACTGGGATGGAAATGATGGCCCATGGCAGCCCATGCTGTTCCAAGGAGCGGCGGATCATGTAGCTGGGAGGGCATGAAGAGAGGTGGCGACAGTCACTTTCCCAGCACCCCATCATGCCCCATTGTCCCCGTCATTCTGGGAGTTCCAGAGCCCAAGGACTTCTTTGGTCCTCCAACTGGGGCACCCCCAAGAAAGCTTGTGGGAAGGGATTGGTGATTGCCCTTGACCTCCCCAAGTTAATGGCGCCCGACCTGGTGCTGATAACAGCCAGAGACAAGGAGCCCTCACCCGTCTCGGCCGAGCAGGAAGAGAGCAGGGATGTCAGCAGTGCGCTGGGTACTGTCCTGGATCATCTCCACGTAGAAGCTGTCATTGTCAACCGCATTGTCAGAGATGATCACTGCCCGCCCGCCATGCTCCTGTACCACTCGGGTCTTGGAGAGGAAGGAGCAGCCCCTGGAAGAGGTGATGAGACCAAAAAAAAAAGGTAGGGTCCTTGCTACTCCTCTACTAGACTATCACCCTGGGAGGACGAAAGAAGTGTCATGGAGAACTTACAAGGGCTCATAAATGGCCAAAAGGCATGGATAATCTTAAGACATTTCTTAAAGACCTTTAAAAAAATGAATTATTCAGTTATTTCAAAGCACCAACACCGACCTGAGTCTGCCTGTATCTCCCTCCCCTTGTTGCTGTGCCTGCTGCTCCTTACCCCCTCTCCACCAGAGCGATCTGGTCCTGGATGAAGAAACCGTTGCTGAGTTCCCCGCAGGCCTCTGAAGGTTCTGCAGGGACAAGGTGAATCTGCTCATACCTTGTGTGCTGAAAGACATTTAGGCAGGTCAGAGTGAGGAGACACTGGCTTTAGGATAGGGCTGACAATCCCATCCTATCAGCGCCTCACAAAGTGAGAAGGAAATGTGGGGTGCTTTCTGTGTGCTGGGCACTTGAGCATTTTTACTTAATTCTCACGAAGGCTTATCTAGTCCTCCATCCTGCCTTTTCATGAGATAGGTACGGGGGCTGATATGGACCCAGAGAGGGGAAGTAACTTGCCTTAAATCACACAGTGCAGAGGTAGAGCTAGCAGAACCCCTATTTTTTCTCTATTTTGTGTCCCTAAAGCAGATAGCTTGCCCACGTCTGTATTATACCCAGGGGAGTAGCCAGAAGCCCTTCTTTCCTGCACTGCAGCCCCCGGAGGGCAGTGCCGGATTCTCTCCCTTCCCTGCCCCAGCACTTAGGTTGAAGGAATAAGACGATCACCTCAGCTTAGCTGGGGGAAGGTGGAGACAGAATCAGAGCTGGGGGGCCTCCCTGAACTTACAAAGATACCACCAAAGTCCTTGGCAGGTGTGGCTGTGAAGATGTATCTAATGTCCCCAGGACTCAGGACTTGAAAGTACAAATAATCATGGATGCGTAAGCCTGAAAGACAAAGAGTTCAGGTGAGAAGACTTCAGGGAACAAGTTGGTTAAAGTTCAGATCATGGATGCCATGTCTTCAACTGAGCTGCTATAGTCTGGGACCCAGGACTCAGCTTCAGCCAGGTGGAGGAGCTCTCGCCCTGGGGAGGATGGAGTTGATGCAGACAAAGTTAGTAACCCAGAAACATAGCTGCAGCTATCGGGTGAGCCAGGAAGATTGAGAGCTCTAGTGTTAATCTCAGGTGGTTAATCCTTCTTTCCTCCGTAGTCAAGGTGGAGATAATGGTAGCCTGGGTACAAAATAATCTCACTAAAAATTAAAAGTTGACTCTGGTTCCACTGCCACCCCCATAGTCCAACTACTGTCATTTTTTTGTCCTGACTGTTCCAGCTTCCTAACTAGTCTGCCTCCATTTTTGTCCCCTAGGGTACTTTCCCCAAACAGCAGTCGGGGATCTTCTTAAAACATCTCAAAGCAAATGTGATCATGTCACCACTCCTCTGGCTTCAGTAACCTTCAACAACTTCCCTTTGCACTAAAAGTAAAATAGAACCTCCTCCCTATGGCCTCCAAAGCCCTGCTCCATCTGGCCCTTGGCTGCTACTACAACCTCATCTCCCTCCTATGTTCAAGCTTCACGGGCCTCCTTTCAGTTTCTTTGAGCCTTTCTGCAAGCAGATTCCTCCTCCTGGGACGCTTCCTACTCTCAACCCAGACCACCTCTACCTCTTTATCTGGTTCACTCCTGCCCATCCGTTAGGTCATAGCTTAAATGTCACTTAGAGAAACCTTCTGCCCTATGACTGCCCTCCCTTTACGCCCACTCAAAATTTTTTTCTCCATTGACACTTTCAATATAAATTATACAGTATCCAGTATTTTTTAGTGTCTGTCTCTTGGGCCCTAAGTTTGTCACTTCACCAGTGCTGTACCCACATCACTTAACATAGTGGTCAGGAAGTGTGGGTGCTCTAATGTTGATGAGTGAACAAGTATCTTCAACTCCATTGCCTTGAGGAAGAGAATTGCCAGAATAACCAGATTTTTCTGGGATGTGGGAACTTCTCTTCAGCAGCAAACTTTAAGGTTTTACCTGAACTTGAGTCCTTGGTTTCCTTAGCTCAGAGAAGCTAAGGAATGTGGAAGGGTGGAAGCTGCTGACACAGGCCCATTAATCAATCAACAAGCCACTAAGCCATTACGGTGTGCCCAGGTTAGGACTAATTGTAGCTTTAGCTTCCCTTGTCTACTCAAATCACAGCCACCAGGTAGAATTCCATTGGTTTGGCATTGGGCTATACAACCTTTTAACCTGGGAGTATTCCCATCAGATACAGATACACTCCCAGGAAGCTGCCTTGGGTTCTCATTAAACAACAACTTCCCACGCACGTCTTTGCCTGGCCTTTGCATCTGCTGATCTGTGTAAGTTAAGTGTGTGTATACATATGTTCATGTATGCGTATGGGCATATACGTTTATGTGCTCCTCTAGATGCAAACAGGCTGTGTGCGTGCGTATGTACTTGTGCGTGTGAGTCCATGTGTAGGAGGAGTGTGTGCTCCTGTATATGTGACAGCGCATCTACATATCTCCAGCTTGTATCTCTAGCTGTCCCTTGTTCCTCATGGTCTCCCCCTCAGTCGTTTGGGTCGGCGCTGGTTGGGAGCAGGGGGAGTCTTCCTTCGACGTGGGTAGCTAAGGATTCAGCCCAGCCTCAGGCCGCGCCCAGCTCATGTCCCTGGAGATGGACCAGCACCCAAATCACTCCAGTCGCCCCTCTTGGGACCTGCCTAGACCCGAACTTCCGGGGTCCCCAAGGTGACCCGTGGCTCCCGGCGCGAGACGCGAGCAAGCTGGCCAGCCCGCCCCGGCCCAGCGCAGCCCAGCCCGTTGCCGCTTACCGTGAGCCGCGACGCACGCGGGGAGCCAGAGCACGAGACAATACCAGCCCGCGGCGCCGGGGACCATCTCCAGGGCCCGGCCCGGCGACGCGCTTCTTCCAGCTGTGGTGCCGCGCGTTGCTCGCCAGACTTCAGCCTGACAGCTGCTCCGGTCTCCCGCCCCCAGATCCGTTCTCGCCGCTGGTTGGCGGTCGGGAACGAGGCCCAGGGTTGATTGGCTCTGACGCCTGCTCGTGTAACCACAGTTTCCGCCTTTGCGCTTTAGCCCACTTCCTATTGGTCAAGAGAAGTGGTGCCGCGGGTTGACTGGTCTATACTCTTAACAGAAACTGCTGCCCCCCACTCGGGCTGGTGGGTGGCCTGGGAAGAATGGCGACCTGGAGGTGGTTTTTCGTCAGGACTGGCTTCAGCCGTCGAAAGTCCTGGCCTTCAGCGCTTGCGTCGCGGCCGGATTCTCCCCGCGGCAACCTGCCAGAACGACTATTTGCCTTCTCCCACTTGGGCTTCCTTCTTACCCACTCCCCACCTTGGGAAGGCATTCATCAAGCACCCAGGTGGACTCCCGCGACTCTCGTTCTGCTAGTCTTCTGCCGAGTTCCATCGGGCTTGCGAGCTCACTGTCGGTAGGCGCCCTCGAGGATGCTCTGGCCTATGCAGAGCCAAAAATGGGAGTTGGAGCCAGGTGCCCGCTCCTCTGCCATGTACTGTGCAATTCTGACTTTGGACATTTTCCTAAATGTCCAGCCTCAGTTCCCTCATCTGTAAAATGGGCGTGATAACAGTGCCACTGCGATAGGGTGGTAGGGACTGAGATCTCTGACCAAGTGCTTTCTTAACATAAGGCTGTCTACTGTCAGCGTTCAATAAATGTTTACGTTTATTGCATTCCTTGGTCTGGCATCTGGGGCTGGGGGAAGGGGGCAGGAGGAGAGGAGGAATGGAATTAGGGTGATGCGAGCCAAGCAAGAATCCTACATGCTCAAAGAGAAAAAGCTGGACCAAAATCCAGCGACCCTACGATCAATGTTTCTCGCAAGAGCACCCTCAGAGGCCCAGTCCATGGCCCTTCTAGCCACCTCGACTCTGTGATAGCCAACCATAGAGTGGCGGAAGTAGCCTCTCCTCTTCCTCTCTGGATCCAACGGCTCTGCGAAGTTTCTGGGGATTTCTCTGGCGCGGAGCATTGTGGGGTTGCTGGGCGGCCCGGACACGGAGCAAAGAAGAGTAGCGGGCCACTGAATAAGCTTCCAAAATGATGGTGAGTGGCGTCCTGTGCATCCGTCGCCATCCGCTGCCATCTGGCCCATGGCTGGCGTCGCCCTGCCCAGATCGGCCCGGTAGAGCCCTCCCCTGCCTGCTGACCCTGTCCTTCCCAGATTCCCCGTCTACGCGCGACCCCGGCCTGCCGGGGCCTGGCTCGACTCGGGCACTGAGCAGGGCCCGTAGGCAAAGGCTGTGTGGGCTCGAGGGGAGGTTTTGGTCAGGGCGGCTGGGAACTACAAGTCCCAGGGTGCTTCGGGACCTAGGGGACCCGGTTTTTGGAGTCCCCCACATTCGTGACCTGTGTTAAACAAGTGCGAATTGAGCGTGCACACGCTATCGGCGGCCAGACTTGGAAGCCCTACCTAAATGCGGGATGTAAAGATGTGTGCTTCCTAGCACGCGCAGCGGCAGAGTGGGGACCTTACGAGCGCAAGGTCTCGACTGTGGTCGCTCGCTGCTGCATAAATGGAAACAGACTCAGCTAATACTTTAATTCATTCGTTCATTCATTCAGTAAGGACCTATTTAGTGCCTATTCAGTTGCTTGTTGGCAGTGCAACCCCTCAGCCAGAAGAATGGACAGAACAGACGGGGCACTATCAGAAATGGGAACAGCCGGGCTCTGAATCTGCCCTTGTCTGCCCCTCCGGGTTTGACATTAGACCAGGCTTTTCTAGTTGGCCATCTAACGCCGGGTCTCTTTTTCTTAAATTAGACTAGTGGGAGTGGGAGCGGTTGGTGAAACATGGAGGTTCCCTATAGCCTTCCCCCATCCCACTGGCATCCCTTTCCTAACATCTCCAAGCTGCAGATAACCCTTCAGGGGTCCCAAGCCTGGGTGGTATCTCTTGAGTTGCTGTTGAACAGGACCAGCTTTTAAGGTGTTGGAGGCAAAACCCTGACTAAGATAATATTACTTCCTGTGCACTTGGCAGTTTCACTCATTCAGTTTGGTCTGTCAGTAGGATTCAATTCTCTGCTCTTTTCCAGCTTCCTGCAGCTTCTCCCCCTGTCCTTGTAGATATCAAACCAACCCCTGTGAGGTGTTCATTCCACTACCAGATACCCTGTGAATCCAGCTGTACCTAAGATAGAAGAAACCTGGCATTTATCTGTACTCTCCCTTCAGATCTCCAGTACTGCCCTTTATCAATCCACTGTCAATATTACCTGAATCATCATCTCTGTGCACAGACAGCATGGTAGAGCAGTTGAGAGTAAGGGCTGTGGAGCCGCACTGAATGCCTAGGTTTGTAACTCAGCTCTGTCACCTCCTAGGCTTGAGCATGTTATTAAATTTCTGACCCTCATTCTGTTAAAGGGGATCCAATGAACTAATACATAAGAAGTGCCTAGCATGCAGTAAACGGCAAATGTTAGCTATTCTGCTAGGTGGATGCTTGCTTCTTTTCCTCCTTATAACCCATCTTGTTCCCAGGGCTACCAGAAGTTTTGGTTGGCAGTCATAAAACTAGGGATCAGAACCGAACTTTGTCTTTCCAGTGATAAAGCCCTTCACCAGCAGTCTCTAGACCACCACACTCGGGTTTTTCCTGAAATGACTCCTACTCTGTTTCCCTGCTGTATTGTCTTGTTTGTATCTCCCCTTTTGGCATATAAAACTACTATCAAGAACCCTGTGTTCAGAAGGGAGGTGAAAAGGTCCGTTGAAACCTCAGCCCTATGACTTTGGTACAGCTTGTACAAAATATATGTCTTTGCCTTTAGGTTGTTGAGTACTATATGCCTTGCCATATAAACACCTGTTGTTTTATAGAACACCAAGGTTAGTAATGCTTAATAAAAATTTTTAAGGAGGATTAAGAGAAAGATCATGAAGCTGAAATTGCAAAGCACTGTGATACCTTTGGCACATTACTGGGTTCTGCTATTGTTTCTTTACTGGAGTAAAAATGAGTGAGGTTGAAAACTAACCTGGGGGAAGAAACTTTCCATAGCAGTGCCTGCTCCTGGGTAATTTATAGAAGAGGACCCGTCCTGCTTGATCTGGCTTGGCGCAGTCCAGCTCTGCCATCTTTCTGTACCCCTTAGGATCTCTCTTCTACCCAGCCCGCCATTTCTGAAGGGCCTACAAGCATACAGAAGTTGGGGAGTTATGTGATCAGCTCTTCCAAGCCCTTCTTGCCTTGTACTTAAGAATTCTCGTTGGCTTTAGTGTCATCGTACTACCAATGCTTTTCCAAAAATACCAAGCCCTCTACCAATAGCATTCTATCTTATTTCATAGTTTATATAAAGCACTTTCAAGTCTATGTAACAGTTGAATTTTCAGCACCAAAAGTTGCTGTATATTGTTCATAAGGGGCCAAATCTAGGCACTCCATAAGGTGGGATTACTACAGTCCTTACCTTTGGGAAGCTCATACTTTAAAATGGTTGGCAATATAAAAGTGGTGTGCAAGAGGAAGCAGAGTTATGGAGTCTTTTGTTCAGGATGCCCCTGTTAGGCTGTTGAGAAAACTACTTGGAACAATTGGGGCTCTGAAGAATTGCTGGCCTGGTGATAAAGTGGTTTTGGTAGAAAGTGCCATGGTGGCTTTTATAGGTGGTAGTACAGTTTGGAGATGGAGGTGAGAGAAAGTCTACAAAAGCATTGGTAAGTCAACTTGTTGGAGAGGTGAAAGAGTCTGTTGACGACAAGAGGAAGGAATTGAGACTCAAGTTGGATTTTGATTTATGTGTAAGAGTCCCTCGGGACAGGGTGGACCGCCAAAGACTGGAGGCTGCCATGCAGAATGATGCTGCATGACTGGGAGAAGGCAGGGCTTTTGGGGGGAGATGCCCTTCCTTACAGAAGGTGCTCGGGTCCAGAAGAATGCTGGGAGTATAGAGAAGCCATTTCTTGCCACCAGACCTGGGATCTACCATGAAAAGGAAGGAATCTTCCCTTCAGCTCATGCCTAACCCTAGAGTTAGAGGGTTATCCTACAGGAGTTCCTTTTTTTAAAAATGAGTAATGTGTGACATATTCTTTAGGGAAAAGTTAAAACAAAATGTACAAGACAGTGTCAAAACCCTCTTTACTATCACTGTCTTACTCATTAGAGTTTGTTGGGCATCTTTCTAGATCCTTTTCATGCATTTACGTGTTATATCTTGCCTCTCAACCGATTTTCTGTAGTGCTTTTTATTTTTATTTATTTTTATATAAATCACACCATACCTTTCCTCTGGACTTTGCAGGGCTTCCCTTCTTTGTGGGAATAAAGTCTAAACTCCTTACCTTGACCTGCAAGTGAGTGTGTGGTCTGGTTCCTGCCAGCCTCTTCAGCTTTCTTCTTGTGCTTCAGTCTTGTGCTTCCTCACCTCCACCAGCTGCACTGGCCAGAGGAGTTGCACTTTGTAAGGAATTTCCCAGGTGAAATGGAGTCAGCCTTGTGGGTTGCTAGACTCCTGGTGTGTGAATTCCTGACTCCTTACTGTTCTGCTGAGAGAGCCCTGTGCTTTCCTGTGCCTTCCCTGCTCAGATGCCTGAAGTACCCCGAGGGGTTAATGTGGGCAGTGGCTTCCAAACTTCATATTGCAGTCAATTTTGCTAAACTTAGGAATTTCTGTGCTAATGGTCACTAGAGCAAAGACATCCAAGCAGGTCCTTTAAAAGCAGGCATGCTTGCTCCCCAGCGTTTGTGAAGCAGTTCTGCAAATGAAGCCTCTATAGGGACTGTGACTCTATTGGAGGCCAACACAAAACAGAAGAATACTTTGTGGGGTATCTGATTGGAGATGAGGCATGAGGAAGCTTTGTGGAGCCAACATGAAAGAGGGAAACATTGCTGTATGAATTAGATGTGTGGTCCTTTTGTAAGGCAAGTCAAAGTGCCATTTGTCTCCCTGGCTACTTCCCTACATCATTGATAAAGCTGCCTGCCTGTGCACCTCTAGGACAATACCGGAAGCTGTAGGCACTTGTGTTTTGCTCAGGGCCCCATCTACTTGTTTAGGATTAAGTTGTAACACAGATAAGTGGGTGTTTTGCTGGAGGGTGAACGCAGCATGACCTTCTGCTTCCTCCTTTGCTGTGACCTAGTTCTCAATACAGGGACTGGTGTCAGCAGTTGAAAAAGCTGCGCTCATTCAGCTGGGTACTGGAAAACACAGGTTTGACTTGTTCTTTTGGAGTGATTCAATGCTTCTCAAACCAATTCTGAGCAAACCTGCAGGGTTTGCATGGTCTTGGCAGTGCCTCTGAAGGCAGAGGCTGGTTAAGGAATGGATGTGGTGGATAGTAGGGAAATGGGACTTAAAAAGCCTCCAGATACTTCTGTTATGAGGGAGATGGGAGCATTTTTCCTTCCCAGTCCCTCCTTGAATATTATTGTAGTAGATGATTATACAAGCAATCACTTGCTCTTCTTTCTTCTCTAGCCCACACCAGTTATCCTGTTGAAAGAGGGGACCGATAGCTCCCAAGGCATCCCCCAGCTTGTAAGTAACATCAGTGCCTGCCAGGTCATTGCTGAGGCAGTAAGAACTACTCTGGGCCCCCGTGGCATGGACAAGCTCATTGTGGATGGCCAAGGTAAGTCTGCAGGTTCCCCAGTGTGTAGGAGAGGAGGCTCCTGGGGAGTGTTGGGGGCTAGCCGAGGTTGGCACCAGAAATCCCACTGCTTTTAAGATCTCTGAGGGATTGCTCGTTATGAAGTGGTTCCGTTTCATACCTTGTCCTGAATGCTGAGCCCTGTGGGAGAAGCTGGGCTCAGGAGCCTGTTGCCTCATAAAGAGATGGCAGCCTAGAGACAAGAATCAATCATCTGTAGTTGTCTGTGGTCACTCAACGTTGTATCCTCTTGCCAAGACAGAGAAAATCCCCCCATATGTTTCAGTGGATTAATTGATGTGAGATACTAGGGTATCAAGTAGTAGAATGCCTAAATGGTTACTCATTCCCATTAAAAAATTTTTTTTCAATATCCACTTGGGGTGTGCTAAATGCTGTTCAAAGAAAATCAGGAGTCCATGGTCTTCAGAAGCCTGTGATTTGAAGTGGTCCTTTGGGTACAAAGCTAACTATAAAAAGATGAGTTCATGCCTACCTGCCCTCTGCCCCATCCCAATAAAGTGTACCTGGGCTCCAAAGCCAACAAGAAGACAGAATTTTACGAAAGGAGTTTTAAATTTTTATTTGCGTTTGTTTCTTTTAAGGCAAAGCAACAATTTCTAATGATGGGGCCACAATACTGAAACTGCTTGATGTTGTCCATCCTGCAGCGAAGACTTTAGTGGACATTGCCAAATCCCAGGATGCTGAGGTAGGAAGCGTGTTCAGGTGGAGGTTGAAACACGTGCTGTTTACTCCTTTGCTCTCCTTTTTAAAGCGTTTTTGATTTTACATCTATTAATTACAATTTTAAAAGTAAGACATGCTCATAAAAATATTTAGACAGAATTAATACTCTTAAAATTCCTACTGTTCCATTGCATGTAACTGAGATCTTAGGCTCAGGCCATGTGCTGTCATTCATATGAGTTGCTGGGTAAATAATTGAACCTTTCACCTGTTGGTCACCCTTTAAGGTGGGGCTGGAAACTCTAGGGCTTCCAGTTCATCTTTTTTTTCTTTTAAGATGGTAAAATGTATATAACATAAAATTTACCATTTTAACAATTATTAAGAGTATAATTCAATGGCATTAACCAGTCTGCCTTTTTAAAAAACCATTTCTGACGCTGGAGTCTGATAATACCTGTGGAGAGTGACAGGTTTGCATTTTGGAGTATTACAGATAGGTCCTAAAGTTACATGAAAAAGTTTATTAGTAGCTTATAAAACAAGTATGGCATATATAAAATTAAACTGAGCAAAATTTAGATTTACCCTGTTAATGTCTTCAACAAGGGACTAATACCTTTTGGCCAGGAGTTTGGCAACTTAAACCCTTCACCACAGTAACCCTTTCTTCCCCCTTGAGAATCCCTTACATTATACTATGGACACAAATGAGTTGATACTTCAATTTCAGAATAAATTTCTTCTTGAATCAGGGGTTAGCCAGTTTTCTTAAAAGCTCTTATTCTTTTTTCCTTTATTCAAAATAGAGTTTAGATCCCATTCTAGAAAATAGCCATGTTAGATTGGCAGATTAGTGATCCACTTAATCCAAATAGTGTTTAAAATATAAAGGACTGGCTAGTCCTGGGAGGTTTGTTGTAGTGGGGTTTGGCTGGAAACCATCTTTCTTTAAACTCCTGTAGTACTTTACACTCCTTAAAGAACATTCATCTGTGCCTCTTGCTACTGTGGTTATTTGTGGAATGTAAGCATTGTATTGGAAGCATGACTAGGATTGTCTTATCATCTTGCCTTGTATATAATAAATTAAGTTCTTAGTTACTTCACATACATGTTTTCATGTCCTGAGGAAATTTAATTATCCAAATCAATTCTCTGGAGAATGGGCCTCACTGGGGAATTATTTTTGTAGCCCAGGACCATTTGATGGTATATATACCCAACCACTATCACCTTCCTTCGACTTGGGAACACCTGTGCTTTCAGGAAGAGGTTTTACACCCATTTTTTAAAAACCCAGTTTAAAAGGGTAGATTGCCTAAAAATGGAGTTTGGGGGCTTTATCCCTGAACATGAGATGATGTGAATTTCCTGTCGTCCTCTTCCAGGTTGGTGATGGCACCACCTCAGTGACTCTGCTGGCCGCAGAGTTTCTGAAGCAGGTGAAACCCTATGTGGAGGAAGGTTTGCATCCACAGATCATCATCCGAGCTTTCCGCACTGCCACCCAGTTGGTATGAGAGTCCTGGCTAACTTGGCCTGGTACCTGGGCGCCTTCATATTTCTCTTGCAATATCTTTACTGGGGTGTGGAGAGACTGGGAACAGGGTTCCTTGGACATTTTCTGAATTGTCCTCCCAGGAATCTCAGTTCTACCATTCAGTAGCTATTTGATTAGGTATGTTACTCCAACTCATTAAGTCTCAGGTTTCTTAACAGACCATAATGTAGGCTCTCAGAGCTATTTTTGTTTTTATCAAGTACTTTATGACACATCGTGAGACCTTACTTTGACTTTGACCTTCATTCTGTGACCTTGGGCAAATCATTCCCTCTAGGCTTTACTTTCTCCATTCACTATCTCCGTTTCAGGATAGTGACATTAAAATGAGATCATATATGAGAAGTGCTGTTGAAAAGATAATCAGTTTAACAAAGAAATGTGTATATCATATGTTATATAACATTTCTAATTAATATGTAAAGTGCTAGAAGTTGCCGTGGGTGTTTTTCACAAGCCAGAAGGTTGGGACCACTCCAGTGTTTCCACTCGTTTGTTTTAGTGTGTTATCTGCCTATCCAGAGCTAAATCCTGGAAGTACCTTGATGTTTCTTCAGAACTGTACCTATTCAACATTTCTAAAACTTCAGGAGTTTTCCAAACTATAGAGATTTATATTTTTCTGGAAAGCTACAAGATTTAGAAATATTTCAGCTGTAGAATAGAAGTGCTTAAGATTTGGGAGTCAGCAGATGAGGGACTAGCAGGAGAGATTGAGATCACGTCTCCAGTTAGTCTTTAGCATGAGAGACTCACTCAGCTTCTGTTCTTGGCAGGCAGTTAACAAGATCAAAGAGATTGCTGTGACTGTGAAGAAAGAAGATAAAAAGTAAGTTGACAGTGAGCGTTGTTGGAACCTTGACTTTATGTGGCCAAATTGGATGCAGAAGCATGTTGCAGCCCCTATATGTGCCTGCGGCTGTTTGGCTCTTGCTAGACCCTTGGCTGTGCCCCAGCCCAAGCAGCGTAAAAGAGGCTGTAGACTAGTTTAAAAGCTGTCACACATGAGATCTTTGACTGTGGTCACTGATACCTGCCCTAAAGATACAGAAGATGAAATTGGTAAAGGCTGCGTTTAGAAGCTAGAATGGAAACCACTTCCACTTTGCAATGGAATAAGACAACAGGGGCTTTCAGGGTCTGATGCATGTCCCATCTTTGTGTCCCAGGGAGCAGAGGAAGCTGCTGGAGAAGTGTGCCATGACCGCTCTGAGTTCCAAGCTGATCTCCCAGCAGAAAGCCTTCTTTGCTAAGATGGTGGTGGATGCCGTGATAATGCTCGATGATTTACTGCAACTTAAAATGATTGGTATTAAGAAGGTGCAAGGTGGGGCCCTAGAGGTAAGCCTGCTATGGACTCCCTGGGAGGCTCCTGCATTTACAGTGGCTCTTCAGATAGCTTGGTGTTTGTAGAGAGCACGTTACAGGTAACGAGGGAACACGTGTTGGACTAGAGGTCAGACTGGGACTGTATTCCCCATGCTGGCATTATAGGCTGTGACTATACATCCATTTTGTTATCTCTGTTGACCTATATTTACTTGTCAGCAGAATGGAAGGTTGATCTGGCTGATATTCAGAATCTCGGTGTTAATGTGGGAGCGGATAGGGCTAGCTACAGTAAAGTATCTGTGACACTGTCAGTTACTAAATCTGAGTACTTTTTAGTTCATTCTCCAGGTGAAAGGCCAAGCTCTCCCTTCTTCTATTCATTTATTTTGAATAGGTGACACATATTTCAAATGGTATAAAAGGGCCTAAAGTTAAAAATAAAAGTCCCCTACACTGCTCCTATGCAGATACAACACTGTTAAGTGTGTGTTTTCTTCCACGATTACTGTGTGCATCTATAAGCACATGAGTAAATACTGCTTTCTTAACAAGTGTTCACTTCTATAGTCTGTAACTGGCTTTTGTCTATTTGAAACATTTCAGAGTTTGTTCCATGTCAGCACACGTAGCTCTTCACTCAGTGCTGCCTTGGAGAACTTTCTGTGATGGTGGGACTGCTGCATAGCTGCACCGTCCTGTGTGGTAGCTACTAGCCAGGGGTAGCTACTGAGCACTTGAAATGCAGTTAGTGCAACGAGAAGCTGAATTTTATGTTTAATTTTCATTTACTTAAATTTAAATAACAACATGTGACTGGTATGTACCATATTGCATAGTATAAGAAACTCCTACTTGTACATTTGTTTTCCCTAGTGACCTCAGCCCAAAGTGATTGGGAACTGGGCAAGACTACCTTCAAATACTATTTCAAGCCTGACTGTTACTTTTTGTTCTGTGACTTTAACCTTTCCAGATTGTATTCCCAGTGTGCCTGCCTCATCTTCCTGTCGTGGTGCGTGTCAGTGGGCTGTGGTACTCTTTATGTAATAAGCCTGTGAGAAATCTGGAGGTCATCTGAGCCGTTCCCCCACCTGGCCTCCATTACCACTTAATTTTCAGTCCGTGATGGCTTGCTGAACTGTGTCTTTACACACTACTTTGTAACAATACTCCACCTTCTCCTAGGCCGTCCTGCTGCCATAAACCGTTGTGATTAGTGGCATCTCCTCCACTGGGATTCAGAACTAATCTCACCTGGTGAGAAAGCCAGGGCTCCAAGCCACACCTGTGTTTTCCTCAGACTGTCCTTAAGTTTCCACATTCCTTAAATGCCTGTAAAACCCTTAATGTAAAACCTGACACAGAGAATTCAATAAATGGTGGTAGTAATTATTTACTTATACTCAGAATGAACGGAGAACTTCCTGATCGGTATTTTCAGCGCTTACCCCTCCCTTGAACCTCACATTCTTATATGTAATTACTATTGAATTCATTCTCTTGTTCTCCAAACCTGATGTGTTTTCTGTATTCCTTGACATAGTTGGTATCACCACCATTTATTCAACCACTCAAACCAGAAATCTAGGGTCATCCTTGAAGATCTTTACAACTCCCCACTACCTTGCTGGTCACTGATGTCTCATTTACCTACACATTGACTTTTTATTTCTTCAATCTGTCTCTTTTTACTTATTCCCAAGACCATTCTCCTGGCAGTGGTCACCCTTCCTGCGGTCTTAGACCCCCTAAATCTATTTTCTGTTGCAAGGTGAAGTGCCCCAATTTACTATCCTGTGTTTAAAGCCTTTTGGGGTCCCATATTGCCTATGGGGTGAGAGCCAAGCCTTAGCAGAGAGTTTAAGGTTCTCTTAAGCTGGTGCCCTCCCTCTATGTTCCAGCAGCTGGTGCCCTCCCTCTATGTTCCAGCAGCTGGTGCCCTCTATGTTCCAGCAGCTACAGGTGGTTTTTCTCTGAACTCTACCACACTGCCTCTCCCTCTGTGGAACATCTCTCTTTCTTTTTCTGTTTGACTAATTTATGCTCATCCATCTTGATTCAGCTCAGGCATCACCCCTTTTAGGAGGCTGTGGATTTGAAAGATGCAGGAAATCTGTTCACCAGTAGGCTACCGTATTACAGAATGGAACTGTAGATCAGCACCAGCAGAGACCATAGAGGGCTTCCAACTGAATATGCTCTTCCTTACAGACTTGATCATTTAGTAAGAGATTTGAGATTGGATCCTAAGTCTTCTGATAGTGCCATAGTTAGTACCAAGTGCAGCATGCTTTCTGTTATGCCCTACTATTAAGTCCATCCCCCAGGGAACTCTGTTAGGAAACACGTGGTAGAAGTTCATGTTTGGAGGGACTGAGATGTGGGAAGCCACAGTGATAGCTTGGGATCTATGTAGGGAATCTCTGACCCTTATGATCATTCGGCTTCATATCCTGGGAAGAGGAAACATCTAGGTTATAGTACATATGCCAGAATGTGCATGTATACTAGTGGTGCAGGTAGGAGGAGTATGTGTAGGTGTGTGCAGGTAGGGAGGAGAGTGCGGAGTTGAGATTGAAGAGGGAGGCACTGGATGGCTTGTTCTGTATTCCTAAACACCTGGCTCCTTTCCTGGCTCTGATACGTAGGTACCTATGGTGTTATCCCTTGGCATCCGCTTCAGAGGACAGCCCAAACAGGCCTTTACCATGCTGGTCTCTGCAATACCGAAGGGACAATCAAAATATGTCTTTGTATTTTTCCCAGCTTTTATGATAACAGAAAGACTTTGTTACACCAGTAACATGGTTAACTCTCAGGTTCCTGGGGATGGCTGTGCATTAGTCTAGCACACTGACTTGATTTCATTTCATGCCAGTACTGATGCTGAACTGTTTGTTTTTCTAAACAGGAGTCCCAGCTAGTAGCTGGTGTCGCATTCAAGAAGACTTTCTCTTATGCTGGGTTTGAAATGCAGCCCAAAAAATACAGTAATCCACTGATTGCCCTTTTAAACGTGGAGCTTGAGCTGAAAGCTGAGAAAGACAATGCTGAAATCAGAGTCCACACAGTCGAGGTAGGCCCCTCTTAACTGGCAGTGGTGTGGAAGTGGGCGGCTTTCTGGGCCACAGCCTTGGGTCTTTCTGGCCATCTTGGTTCCAGCTCTGTTTCTCAGGCTCTTTACTGGCCTCCTTCTCCTTCTGTACTCTTAAATCTTAAACACTGATGTCAAAATAGCAGGCTCTCTTTTTTTTCTCACTCTGTACTTTCTGAGGGACCTGACCCTCTGGGTCTGAGGAGGCTTGAGTCGGGCAGGCCTGCTGAGAGGTTCTCCTCTGGCCCTGCTGGCCCCAGACTTTCTGGCTTTGCAGTAAGCCCAGGATTTGGGTTCCTCTTCCCTGGCAGAGGTGGGCTCCTCCCTCTCTAGAAGGAGTCCCAGGCTGCAGGGGCAGGAGTGCCCCTTCATTACCAAGGCCATCTCTGGAGGTAGCACCCAGCTCCGAGGTGCTCTTGAGAAATGTGGCCCTGACACAGAAGGGCCTTTGTGGGGAGGGGTCTTGTCAGTGGGAGCTTCATGGGGGCAGCGCCTCAAGAGGAGGCAAGAATTCAGCCAGGCCCAACTGTTCCTTACACCTTGGCGATTCCAGCTCTGGAGGAGCTCGCAGTCGTGGGGCTCCTTCATGTTTTTGTGTTTGAAAGTTTTACGTGCTTCCTAAATTGTCTTGTGTCCGTGTTTACTGGGACTGAGGAGAGGCTATTGTGTTTACTCCTGTTAGTTCCCAAAGAAATCAGCATATTTTGGGAGTGATGTATTTTGCCCACCACATACGCTAACCTTCACCCCAGAGCATCCTGATCCTTTTTGGGGTCTCCTCAGGATTACCAGTCAATTGTTGATGCAGAGTGGAACATTCTCTATGACAAGTTAGAGAAGATCCATCACTCCGGAGCCAAAGTCATCTTGTCCAAACTCCCCATTGGGGATGTGGCGACCCAGTACTTTGCTGACAGGGACATGTTCTGTGCTGGCCGCGTGGTGGAGGAGGATCTGAAGAGGACGATGATGGTAAGCAAACCTGAACAGATGGCTGCTTGGCCTTCGTGGCCCTGGAAGGTTAGCCCTGGGGTACTGGAGTGTACCGTCAGGTGGTCATGCGATCTAGGCCTGCCTTTGTCACCTTTGTCGTGAAGCACGCTATTCCCAGTGTATGTGAGCTCAATGTACAAAAGTTAGTCTACCCAGAACTAGTCAGAAAATCTGATTTTTGCAGGAACCTAGCAGTAGTGCTGTGATGAACTGGATAAGCCCAGATAATGACACTTCCAGCCAGGTTTCTTCCCTCTCTAATAGAGCATCTCACCAGATCCACTTCAGATCTAAACCATTGATCCTAAGACCCTAGTTGGGGGAGGGGGTGTTGGAGCGAAGCAGTGGGTCCCTGTCTCCTTTTAACTAGTCCTGTTTGCCCTGCGTGTGTCTTAGCTCCGCTTTGTTTTTTCCCCTCCCAGCAGGGTAGGGGCTGCCTGGAGGTCAGGGATGAAAGTGGATTACCCAGTGCAGAGGGCTCCGAGTCCACCATGAGCACTGGGTTTGAAAGTGGGTGGCGGGAAGCTGTCTTCTGGCCTTATCTGAGCCTTCACTGCTGGCTGTCTTGCCATCTTCTGCTCCTCAGGCCTGTGGAGGCTCCATTCAGACCAGTGTGAATGCTCTGTCAGCAGATGTGCTGGGTCACTGCCAGGACTTTGAAGAGACCCAGATTGGAGGCGAGAGGTGAGCTGCCTATTTGTGGAGCTCATGAGACCTGCCTGGGGCTGGCCTGCTGCCGTCATCGGTGTGGTACACAGCATATGCTACCCCTTGTGGAGGTCTCATTTTCCAGGGTACAGAGAGCTCAGATATAGAGTATTTCAGTAGGGAAGAGTGTTAAGTGGGGTCTAGAGCCCGGCAGAAGTCCGTGATGTGTTATGCCCCAGTGGTGCAGCCCCTGACCTTCCCAAGAACATGCCTCTAAGGGTAGGATCAGAGAACCTTCATGAGGAACAGAAGAGCAACTGCTGAGTGTTGGGAGGACTTGGTGAGGTCAGAACGTAGCAGGTTGGCAGCAGAAAGGAGTTCACACGTTTCTTTTGACTCTGGGGGTAGGTATAATTTCTTCACTGGCTGCCCGAAGGCGAAGACTTGCACTATCATCCTCCGGGGTGGTGCTCAGCAGTTCATGGAGGAGACAGAGAGGTCCCTGCACGATGCCATCATGATCGTCAGGAGGGCCATCAAGGTACTAGGCTCGGGACTTCTGCCTGCACAGCCCCTCTACTGCCCAAGTCGATGAGACCTTGGATTTGTTTGGTGATTCCTTCCCTGTATGCCCTGTTCTTCCCTGAGTGGTGTGTGGGCCATGGTTGGTCTCACAAATCATAGAGCCTCAGCCTCCTGAAATAGGTCGTGCTGCCTTAAAGGCTAATAAGACTGGTTCTCATGAGCAAATTCTGAAGCTGGAGTAGTTGGCTGTCCCCAGGATAGTGCCAGTGCCCTCAAGCTATACGTAACCTTGAAGATGGTCAGAAACCAAAAGGTTCACCAGATTGAAGTTGGGATGTGCCAGACAAGGGCCATGTCGGGGCTTCCTGGGCTTGGGATGGGGGGTGGAATGAGGAGCCACTCTCTGGGCTGGAGAACCTATTGACTGAATGGCCCAACTTGGCCATGGCTGGAGCTTGGACCAGGGGCCTCCTTGCATTGAGAGGTGGGTCTGGTCTTTGCAGAACGACTCAGTAGTAGCTGGTGGTGGGGCCATTGAGATGGAGCTCTCCAAGTACCTGCGGGATTACTCAAGGACCATTCCAGGAAAACAGCAGCTGTTGATTGGGGCGTATGCCAAGGCCTTGGAAATTATCCCACGCCAGCTATGTGACAATGCCGGCTTTGATGCCACAAACATCCTCAACAAGTTGCGGGCTCGACATGCCCAGGTGGGTCCTTACTCTCCTCGGGGTCCAGGGATTGAGTGGACGGGGCTAGGTTCTGAGTGCGTGCCATGCTTATGCAAGCTCTACCCACTTGGCTCGGGTGACGGGGCTGGAACCAAACCCCGTACTAAACTCTGCCCCCTTAGAGAGCAGAGGGGAAGCCACAGTGCCAGGACAGGAGGTTCCAGGATTTCTTCAGTGCTTCTACAAGAGTGTGGTCACTCCTCATGGTGCAGTGGGAGGAACCGGGGGAACCCTGTGACCTGCCTGGCAGGACACACTGACCACGGTACCAGCTTTCCCAGTGTGGCGGTGAAGCACTCCAGAACCCTGCTGTGGCGCCATCCCTCCTTGGCTTTACCACCTCCAACTTGCTACCTCTCTGAGAACTTAATTTGTTCATTTGCTATTTAGCAAATACTTGGTTAGAGATATTTGTTAAGGGCTCAGTACTGTGACAGGAGCACTAAATAAGTGACTTGCTTCTGACTTGTGTTTCAGCTTATACCATCACTTTCCCTGCCTGTGTCTCAGTTTTCTCATCGGTAAAATGGGGACTAACAGAAGCAGTGAGATAAAATGAGATAAGGGACTGGAAAAAGTGTTCCTCTTGAGAATTGTTGCTTGATAAACAGAGTCTTTGGGCCACAGCAGCTTGCGTGGAAGCAGGCCGAGCTCTTATGTGATCATGTCCAGAATTGATGAGGGTGGTTGGCGAGGACAGCGGTGGAAAGAGGGCTGCTTCCAGCGTCATGTTTTGATGCCGTAGGCAGGAGCTGGCAAGTTCCAAGTCAGGATTCCTAAAAGGTCTTCTGAAGGGCATGCAAGAAGTAATTGAGAATGGCTCCCTATCACCTCCTTTCTCTCACTGCTTTCAGGGGGGCACGTGGTATGGAGTGGACATCAACAACGAGGACATTGCTGACAACTTCGAGGCCTTTGTGTGGGAGCCAGCTATGGTGCGGATCAATGCCCTGACCGCAGCCTCTGAGGCTGCGTGCCTTATCGTGTCCGTCGACGAAACAATCAAGAACCCTCGCTCGACAGTGGATGTGCCCCCAGCCGCTGGCCAGGGCAGAGGTCGAGGCCGCCCGCATTGAGAGGCATCCCACCTCTCACACAGGTGGCCGGCAGGCTGGCTGCAGGATGTGCTTATCTTCTGTCTTGGTTAATCGGTGTTACAAGGAAGGGGTAGTGATTGGCCTGCTGTGTTCTTACTGGAGGTTATTTAAATAAAATGTAAGACTTGGAATTCACTTGGCAAATTATTTAGGCACAGGAATTTTACTCATACCTGTCTTGACAGTGCCTCAGGGCTTCAGTGTTGTATGTACTCACCCAGTAGGTAGGGAAAATCATCTTCCCTGTCTGTGAGGAGCCTACAATGAGGCTCCTGAGTTCTCATCAGCCTGTGGTCAGCAAGGTAGGACGTGGGTTGCTCCATCTGAGTGGCCCTTGTCCAGAAGTCTCGCTTTGGTTGCTTTCTTAGTCCCAGAAGTGGCTGGGAGATGAGTTGCTGCCCTCCTGACATCACCTTAGCCCTAGCCCAGCCGGGCACTGCACCCAGGCTTTCTCTGGATTTGAGTACATGTGCATGACCTGGTGTGCCCCTTCTGCCTACATACATACCAAAAGGTCCCTCTTACTCGAGATCTGGAGGTTGAGGGCTCTGTTTTAGAGAAGCCACGTCCTCAACTCTGGTGACTTCCTGGAAGTCCACCAAGGAAGTGGCTGGAGGAGCACCAACCTGATTTCAGTTCAGCCGCCAGTGGTCGTGGGGTCCCTTTCCTTGTCTGAACAGTGGGAGTGTGCGCTGTCTGGCCCAGATCGCCTGCGGATGAGCAGGGTGTAGCTGCCTCATTTATGCTAGAGCTGGCCTGCAGTTAGCTATGGTTAGTAATTGTTGAAGCTAGAAATGAATAAAGCTGCCACTTTGAGCCATCAAAGCTTTTGCTGCCTGAAACTAGGAAGTGATTTTTTAAAAAATAATCTGAGTCTGATCACTCCTGGTTGGAAAGACCCCAAAGCAGAAATGGGTGGTGGACAGGTGTAGGCTTTGGAATCTGGTGGTCCTTGTTGGTCTTCGGGTAAACTTAACTGTTCTGAGCCTCAGCTGTTCTCCCTGCCCAGGGAAGGAAAGACTAGCTGGCTTAAAGCTGTGGGGAAATGCTCATCTACTTGTTTGATGCTGGAGCTGTGCATTGTTTAAGCCTGGATACCTGATCTTTTTTCTGACTTTAAGTATTTTAAGACTTGAGTAATCAAAGCATGGATCAACCCTATTTTGTAAAATGAGGAAGAAGTTGGTGCTCAGATCATGGTGGGCAAATTGGTTTCCCCAAGGCCTGAGCCTGACCTGCTGGCCAGCCACTTAAGCAGGTGACCGAGCCAGTGAGGAACTCGGCAGGGCCTGCTGCTCCTGCTGTACTTGTGCGAGGGCTGCCCATCAAGATGGCCTTGCCTGGCTGGGAGTCAGAAATGGGACCACAAGGCTTCCTGCCCACATGCAGATACTGACGGGGGAGTGAGCTAGGGCAGGGCCAGTAACCCGCATGGCCTGCCTCCAGGATGCCTGCAGCTCGGAGAGATGTCTTCCTCATCCTTCACTTCCCATGCTGACACCGTGCAGGTCACCCACCTCCTACCCACCTCAGTGCACTTGAGCTACAGAAAAGCTTGGTGATAGAGTTGCAGGTATGGCCACCTACATATACTTCCCTGACATGAGTATTCCAGTTTCACCATCTTTTATTGGATACAAAGCCATAAATTCTCTGATGCCCACGTGAGTCCTTTTAAATACATATGCTCAGGTACATTCGGCAAAGGGCATCTAAGGGTGACGTGGAGCAAAATGCTGGGATGGTGATGCCTGGGTAGGGGCAGAGAAGTGGGGCCAGGGAAGGCCCCCTGGGGGCTGGAGGTACAGGCACCACTTAAGAAACAAAACCAAAAAATGCTCTCCACCCCTCTGTCTGATGTGCATGAGGTGGGGGAAGCTACCCTCTCGCAGCTCAGGCCCATTGCAGCCAGGCTGTGTGGGGAAGGCAGGGCCTTGGGGCCGGTTGTGGAGGACCCCACCACTGGTGCTCACTAGAACCAAGCCTGCTGGCCCGTTACAAAGCAATCCTAGGTCACCTCAGGCCTCTGCACTTGAATGCAAGACCCCGTGCCAGGGCAGAGGTGAGGCTGGAGAGCTCAAGGCCAAGTCTCCCTAGGGCCGTGCCAGTGATAGCAGGTGAGTGAGGCTCGGCCTCATGGTGGGGAAGCCTGCCTGATTGTCAGGGCCGCCTTGGGATTGGCCGGGGTCCCAAGGGGGTGGGGAAGGAGTAGGAGCTGGTTGCTTTAGTTGGCCCTGGGATTCTGATCTTCATCCAATCCTAAATATCCTCAGGCAAGGGCTGCAGATAAACACACTTGTCCAGGAATAAATACATACACACGATACACAGCAATATATACAGGAATGCAGGCCTGGGACAAGGCTGGGTAAGAAAGTGAGGCCACCAGGAGTAAAGAGAAGTGCCAGGCCCCTGGGGGAGGGAAATGACACTCATCAGGGACTAACAGGCTGGGACAGATGCCATGAGTTTAACTCCTCTGGGTACCTGGGCCCTGTACCCTTGCCTGTTTTCACCCCCAGTCTACAGGAATTGGATCTTTGGCACCAAAAGTCTGGGAAAGCCTTCAACTTAGCGCCTTAGCTTGGGGTTGGGCAGCTCCCCAACTGTGACCCAAAGAACTAGAGACCAGGATGAGGGACAGGCAGGACCCAATGCAAGGGATGCAGTCAAGCCTTGGAGCAGCAGCCTTGGGGAGGAGGTGGCTTTGTTTTTTGAAGCAATTCCTGAGGGAGGGGTTGGCACAAGCTCCGCTTTCATGGGATAAGAGAACATGAGCTGCCTCGGTCCTTAGGTGGTCTCTCCTGACCAGTAGAAACTCATCCTTCACTTCCCAGGCAGCCCACTCCCTCTCTTTCAGGGATCCAGATGTACATAGCATCTCCTTCGTTCTCTGCCAGTGCTGTGGAGAGGCAGCCTGAACAAAGCCTGATGAAGTGCTCAAGCCAAATAAACCAAGCCTCTGGGTGCTGGGGCCTGGCTGTATGGTAGGTGGGAGGGAGGTGGCAGTGTCAGCAAGAGGCCACCACCCATGGGAGCAGGCCTGCCTTGGTTTGCGGTCTCAGATACTCTTCTTTGCACCTTACTAGGTGTGAGATGTGAAGGACGGCTCCTTTGGGTGAGTGAAGGGTGCAGCGCTGCAGGGATGGCCAGGCCCGCCGTCCCCATACCCCGTCTTCAGCCCTAGCTCTGTGGTTATCAGGAAAGTGGATAAAGTATCCCAGCAAATAAAAGCCCCTCATTCAGCGGCAGGGCTCATGCCCCTGAGAAGCAACAAATAGCAGTGAGCTGCCGGCAGGGTGCCTGCAAACCCACTGGTTCCCAGGGTGTGCATGAAGGCCTGTGTGCACACGCCTGTCAGCCCTGGGGGCAGGTGTGCGCTGGGACACTCAGCATTCCTGTTGGCAGGGCCTTGGGCCTGTACAGAACGCACTCCCACACATCCTTCACACACTCAGATGGAAAACTCAGAGCGGGGGACTTGGGGGTTTCTTGGCAAAAGCCAATCCTGTGAGACGCAAATTTCCCACCAGCAGGAGAAAGGGGTCCTGTTCCCTCTTCTGTCCCCTGGGCTGGTGGTGCTCAGCGCGGCTGCATTCATGAATGAATGAATGACCCTAAGAATACAACTAGTCCTTTACCACCACCTTTCTCCCACTGTAGCTCCCTGCCTGTGCACCCTGACCTCCTTTGCCAGGACTGATGCCAGGCACTCCAGTGACACTCACCCAGGGAGGAACTGCCTGGAGCCTTGCCCTCAGGGCAGGAGGCTTCCTGGGGCAGAGAAAGTCCCTCAGTAGGGCAAGCTCAGGCCAGGCAGGGCATCCCTTTGTGCTTTGTCCAGAACAGGGAGGGCAGTGCCTCTGGTCCTGGGGTTGTGGGGAGCAGGGGCTACAGAGTGCAGTTGGCAGGCAGGACAGACACATCCAGGGCAGCCAGGCCTCGAGTGGCCCTCCACCTCCATTGCAGGCTCCTGGAGTTCGGGGAAAAGTTGTGCTTCTCCTTCCCATGACTCTTGGGGACAGGGCCGGGGAGGTGGGAGCCATTGGAGCCAGTTGCTCTGGGGTGGGGAATGCCACACAGCCAAGGCTTCATGCAGGACTGGACAGGGAGTTGCCAACGTGACACCCTTGGTATTTGGGGTCTTCAAAGGCCAGGGCCACTACAAGCCACAGAAGCAAAAGTCATCAACTATGAAAAGCTGGGACACAGCTGAGCCTGTGGGGTCCCAGCTCTGGAGGACTGGTTGCAGGGCTGGGTCTCGATGACGTCCAAGCCAGGTGTGGCAGGGAGCTGGGTCCCTGTAAAGTACTGAGAAGCTAGAGATGCCCAGTCCCAACCAGGACCAGCAGCCTAATGGTTAGGCCAGAGAGCTGGTCCTGTACAGGAAAGAAGGAAACCCTAAGATGGATCTAGGTTATGGTTGCTGAATCTTTCAAATAAAGGTTGGCAGGACCCATGGCCTCTGCACCATTGTAGGAGTTGTGAGAGGAGGAACTGGGGAGACCTGAGTCTTTGGAGCCTTGGTGCTGGGACCTGGTCCTGTGGGAACCATGTCAAGGTTACTGAAAATCCCCCATTTGCATCTGTGGTTTCCAAGCCAAGTGGCTCTGGCTCAGGCCCCAGCACCACCCCTAAGGGAGAAGACCCCCAAAACACAGTCCTCAGCCAGCAAGAGACTGGGGAGAGGAGTGAGCGTGTTGAGGGTGCTCTTCCTGGCTCTTGGCCACATGAATTCCGCCCCCTCCCAAGGCCACATCATCAAGCAAGCTGGTCGGACAAGGGAGCAAAGGAAACCGCTCTCGCCCTGGCCTCCTCCAGGCCCCAAACAGAGGGAAGCCCCATGACCCCCTCCCACAGTCTTGGAGACCCGAAGGCCATCAGATTCCTGCCCAAGCACTGGATTAGGATGACACTCCTTGAGGACGAACTGCTCCTCACCGTGGCAGAGTCTCCCAGAGCTGGCACCTGTCCCCTGTGGAAGCTCAGGGTGGCTGGGAGGTACAGAAACACATATCTTTGAGCTGAGCCAGCGTGGGGGGTCACCAGGTGGCGTGGGATGTGTGCTGGCTGGGAGGAGGAGTCTCCTCTTTCCTATAGCAGTAAGGGCTCTAAGCGTCTCCACCTGGCCATGTCCCCCTTTAGAAGGGGTGGTCTCAGTATCCTGTGGGGAGGTTCTGGCTGAATGTTTTGCTGTTCTAAGCTCACTCCCACTACCTCACAGCACCTCTGCCCCCTACTTTTGGGCCCCTAGGGTGTTATCCCTGGAGAATGTGGACCCAAGCCTAGGTGGGCTGTCTGAAGGAGTTGCCCTGCAGAGGGAAGGGGCAGAGGAAGGAGAAGGGCCCTCCTTTCCACCTCTGAGCTTGTGGCGCCCCCTCTGGCCGGGGGCCTAGCAGGGGCCCCTGAATGGGAGGCCGGGCCTTAGGAAGAGGAAGCCTCCCCTGCAGCCTGAGTAGCTGAGGAGCCACTGGGTGGTTATTGCAGATCCTTGAGACAATGACACCAGGTGCTGCTGGTGGTGACTCAGCTCTTCGCCGGCTGTGCCCAGAGGGCTGCTCCAGCTGGGGGTGGGGTAGGGGTTGGAGGGCAGCTTCCACCCGAGCCCCTGCCTTGGAGAGGCAGTGCTCAGGATCAGGCCTGTTGTCCCCCTGTCCCAGGAGGTGGACAGGAGACTGTGCACCCCTCCCTGGAAGCCATGAATGACACTAGGCCTGCAAAGGTCCATTCCAAATCAGGGTCCCTCTGGAGGTCCAAAGAGAGTGCCCTGGTGTGGGGCTGGCAGGGGCCCTGCCGCCCCAAACCCGGGTTAGCAGCCGCCTTCCACCTTGACGTGCAGGATCTTAGAGAAGCCGGGCCTCCGTCGTAGGGCCTGCAGACCGAACCCTGGGTTAGTTCCCCTCAGGGCCAAACAGGTGGGGCCCTCCCATCATACACCCAGGTCACCAGCCCCAGCCTAGGGATGCCACTTGGGGTCATGGTGGCCTCAGAGCCAATTCCTCACCTGGAGTTTTGTCACCATGTCCTCGAACAGCTTCTGGGCCTCAGGACTGCTGGGCTCTTTGAAATAATCAGCAATCCCAATCTGGACCACAATGGACTTGAGGTTCCGGCAAATGCCTGGGAAGAGGTGGGTGAGGTGGGGGCCCATATTTGGCCTGGGCAATGGGGCTGCTTCCTCTCCTCTCCCCAATTAAATCAGAACCCTACTGAGAGATGATCGTAGGCCAGGCAATGGGAACACAGAAGAGCAGACCCATGAGGCCCAGGGGTTCAGCCAGACAAGGGAGAAGGTGGACAGTCAAGCTGAGGAGCAGAGGCTGCAGCGGACTCTGGAAGGATGAGTGGGCAACAGTCCATCGTGTAGGGGCTCTAGGAACTTCCCTAACAGAGGGGACGGCTGTGCTCTGGCCTGGGGATTCGGGAATGAATTACAAGGACAGAGCAGCTGAGGGAGCACGGGGAAGGGGAGACGGGAAGCAAGGAAGTTGAGAGCAGAAGGCTTGAGGGCCTGGATGTTGCCATGAAGTCAAGGGAGGAGGAGCAAGGTCAGGAGGCTGAGCGGCTAGTTGTGGTGGTCAGTCCGGGATGAGGCCGTGAGGCAGGAGGGGAAGGAAGAAGAGGATCTGGAAATAATAATCCAAGGTCAAGGAACCATCAGTCCTCAGCACATGGTGTCCTGCCAGGGGCCAAATGGTCCTGGACGATGGTCTCGGTCTCACTGGGCCTGAGCAGCCCGAGCTGGGCACCCATGTCCTCAACGGGTGACGCTGGAGGAATGGCTGGCAGTGGAGTGGGTGGCTGGAGGGAGGTGGGGCCAGACAAGGCCTGCTGGAGTCTACACCAGGGAGAGAGGCGTCTACACCAAGAACTGTCCTCTGGGGGCTCACACACATCTCAGTTAATCCTTCCACCCATTCTAGAAAGTCAGCTTAGAAGATGGGGATACAGAACTCAGTACAGTACCGAAGTACTGAGTACAGAAGTACAGTACCTTGCCCAAAGCCACCCAGCTAATAAAGCAGTAGAATCCAAATCGAGGCCTAGTCGGTCCAGCTCCAGGACCTATGCTCACCACCTGTCTGTTCTCCTGCCTCTGCCCTTGGCTGGAGGCTCATGTTGGGGCAGGTGGTGCTGCACAGCTCAGGTCTCCGTGGGTGGAGCACAGGGCAAGAAATGTCTGTAGAACGGACCCGTTTGGACCAGATGCTGGCAGACCTTACATGCCATGCTGGCTTCGGAAGGCACTCTTAACAAAGCCAGGACTAGAACCCGGGTCTGCGTGACCCCAAGGGCTGATGCTGGCTGACTAGGAGCGAGAGGGGACTGGTCACAAACATGATAAACGGAGAGAGTGCATTCCCGCCCTGCATTCCCCATTGCTCACTGTTGAAATGCAGCAGGGCCTTGGGGGTGACCGGAGTGGCCGTGAGCACCAGCATCTCCAGCCCCTTCAGGCCTTCCCGGCAGACCTCAGCGGCCGCCTCCTGGGTGATCTCCGACACATGGTCCAGCTCCAGGACCTGCAGCCGCATGCAGTTTCTCGCTGAGAAGGAGGAAGAGGGGAGATTCTGCTGATAAACTCCCCGGGTCACCTTGCGCCCAGCTCCTGCCCTGGATGGAGCACCTGCCACCAGCCAGGCTGCAGCCCTGAGCTCTCTGGGACGGAAGTGCTGCACCCATGCCTGCTTCCCCCCACACTGCTCCGAGCCCAGGGAAAGACTCACCAAGTGATGCCAGGCCCTGCACCCCACAGCCAGCGCCCCCAACCCCCAGGGCTCGGAGGTGGGGCCAACAGCGACCGATCATCTGCAGGCAGCGGTTACTGAAGCGCATGGGCTGCTGGCTAGAGAACGGGGTGGAGGGAGGGTGGTCAGGAAAGCCTCTGGTCGCATGAGAGCCCGAGCCTGCTTCTCCTCCACGTGCCCCCCACCTCTCCGGCCAAGGGCCCCACCGACCACCTAACAACTCATCTGAACCGTGGGATCATCCCTGACTCCCTCTCTGTCACCTCTTGCCAAGACCTGCAGATTCTGATTCTTGAATGACTCTTCAAGCCCAGTTCAGACCACCATCAATAATCTTCTGGAGTTTAAGTGGTCTCTCTGCTAATTCAGCCTCCATATTGCTGACAGTGAGCCATTCATCCCTACATTCTGTCAGTCATTCAATAAACGGTTCAGAAGAGTCTACTACAGTAAGAACCTCTGAGCCTGGCCCTGGGGACACAATGGTGACAATATAGAAATGGTCTCTGCCCTCAAGAAGCAGACGGTGCGTCTGTGTTTGGGAAGGGGGGAATGGTAGGGGAGGGGTGGCGGCACACAACCAGCCTGATGTAATCCCACTTTTAAGATCTAAAATCCCCCAACTGCTCCCCTGTGCTTTCTAGATAAAATGCAAAAGTCTAAAGGTCAAGGAATAACTGACCTTGCCCCAGCCGTCCTTTCCACACTCCCTGCTCGGCCCTGCCCACCACTCACACCGAACCTGCTGCTTCCCTGAACACTTCCTCCCTCAGCACTTGCCCAGGCGGCAGACCCACTGGCACCTGCCTTGTGCTTGGTACCTGGGGTGTGGGAACGGACAGGCACAGCGTCTGCCCGAGAACCGTGAGTCTAGTGTAGACTGAAATATAGATGACGTGTTGCAAAACGGACGAGTGCAGGGGCCAAGACAAGCTGCAGCAGGAACCGAGGCAGGGGAGCAGTGACAAATCCTACCGGGGAGCTAGTGAAGGGAAACTGGATGACCTGGGAGGAGTCATCACATGAAGGCAGGGCCTGGGCAACAGAAAAAGCCTGGTGGGTTTGAGGAACTCCAGCGAGAGCGATGGACTATCTCACACACTGGAGTCTCCGGCAACCAGCTCTTTTGTGTATTATACACTGACGTCCCTCAAGTGCCTTTCACATGCCAAACAAACCTGACTATTTCTAGGTACTGTTTCCTGAACACTTACTGGGGGCCCTGAGAGCCCTCCGTACGCATCTCACATGAGCCAGGTACAGTCCTAATAATGTCGACGGATCCCTATCACTTTCACTTTGCAGTTGAGAAACTAAGCCATGACTGGGTCGCCCCAAGTCACACTGTTAGTAAACCAAAACGTGACTCCAGGTCTTATTCTGAAGTCACGCTCTTAACGCTGAAATACAGACTGATGAATGTGAATCTGTTTCCCCAGCCAGCTTATGGAATGAGGCCAGATCTGCTCAGTCCTCGGCCACAGTCACAGTCCCAGCCCAACCCTGACCCTCCCCACCCGCGCCAGAGCTCACCAGGGGTGAAGTGGTGCCACCTGGAGGGAGACAATCTCTCTGCAGCCTGCGCCCAAGGCCCAAATGACCTCATGGCCCACGGGGTCTGTGGCGCTCCTGTTGAAAAGACGAAGCTGGGGCCGCCCACTCTGGTGGCCTCTGCTCCCTTCCCTTGGGCCACAGAGTTCTTGGGTCCCTTTGCCAGAGAGCCCTGGGGAAAGTATATACAGAGAGGAGGGATCCCTTGGGCCCAAGGCCAGGAGGAGACAGGCGTGCGTCTGGTGGGGCAGACCCACCTGTAGGTGACGGCCTGCAGGGCGCGGCAGTAGCAGCTGGCCAGCCAGAGGGAACGGTCAGTGAGAATGTTGGGACAGTGGGAGATGCGCAGGATCAGCAGGTTCCCCCCCCGCCGCCTTCAGCAGGGACTCCAGCCCTGCTTCCAGGCAGCCCCTGGGGACGGCCAAGAAGTCACGGTGCTGCTTACGGCCACCTCCTCCCCCAGGAGGCATCCCCACGTAATGCTGGGTCTGCAGCCCAGGCGCAGCTGCCCACCCGCCGCCGCCTCACCGGGTGCCCCGGGCATACTCCTCCTTGCTCTCCTTCTTGCCCCGCTGCCGGGGCTTCAGGTTCTGCAACGTCAGTGAGTGGGCCTGGGTGCACCACTGGGCCAGCATTGCCAGGAACTGCAGGGAGAGAAGGGCCACCTGGGGGTGAGGGGGTCTGAGCTTGGGTGACTGGAGGTGGACAAGCCCCAGGATGGGGGCCCCATGAGAGCATTTCGGGGAGCGACACTGGAGATGGGCTGTTTAAGGGGCTGCAAAGACCAGGCCTTGAGGGGGCCCCAGACTCTGCTGGGGGCAAGCTGGGCTCAGAGGGGATGGATGGGAGGGAAGGAGTGGTGGGTGGGGACAAGCACCTTAGAAGAGACGCGGGCATTCTCAAGTAGCACCCGTGTCCAGACGGCAGGGTGGCGGGCCACGAAGCGCCAGTCCCGGCAGACCTCAGCAGCATGCAGCAGTGTGCGCGTGTCCAGGTAGGTGAAGATGCAGAACAGGGCAGCTCGCATCTTGAGGATCTCTGGGCTGATGACCTCGTTGGAGCGAGAGGGGCTGCCCCTCTCAGCTCGCCGACCTCCGCGCCCACTGCCTCCCTCTGGGCGGGCTGCACAGTACCAGAGGGTCAAAGGTGAGTGGGGCGGGGTCAAAGGCCAGCATGTGCACATGGGTGGGAAACTGGAGTAGGTTAGAAGCTACAGGAGGAATGGGCCCGAGACCCCTGCTGGGGACCAGAGACTTGGGAGGAAGAACAGGGCCTCTGCCTCTCCCCCTCTGCATCACCCCAGTCCCTAATTTTGCGAATTAGAAAAAGGCAGTCCTTCCTCAAGCAAACTTTCTAAGACTGTGTATCATCACATAGTCTAAACTCACCCCCTGGATGAGGCAACTGAGGCAAGTCTGGAGAAGGAAAGAGTGTGGAGGGCTGGGGGACGGGACGGGTGGACAGAAACCACCTCTGTGAATGACTGCCCAGAGTAGCCACTGGGCCGCGGCCACACCGGAGGATACCTCTAACCTCCTGACCCTGCCTCTCCCACATATGCACATGGCCTCACATACACAGGAGGGACGCTCCCCACTGCTCCGGGGGCTTCAGTCTGGGGCTAACACCCCACCACTCCCCTGTACGTGTCAGGGAGCCCACCATGTGAACAGACCCCCTGAGATGTGCCATCCTTGTGCTATACGCAAACTGGGTGCCCTGCACTGCGAGCTCCTGCTCCAGGCTTGCAGGGTGCCGCACAGGAAGGGGTCTGTCTTTCTCATTGTGTGAGGTCTGCGGCAAGGGGGAGGAAGTGCAGGAGCCCAGGAGATTCACAGCTTCAGACCTGTGTCCCTCCAGAGGGCCCAGCACCGCGGGAAGCCCAGCCCCTCTGCGCAGCCCCCAGGACTCACCTGAGAGCCGGCAGCTGCTGGGGGGCCCAGCCACAGCAGGCCCAGGGCGGGGCACATCCAAGGGGCCCTCAGCCTCTGACTCGGTGGTTCGGGAGCCCACGTCCGAGACGTCACCCTCCTCCCCCTCTGTGCTGTGTCGGCGGGGTCTGCGCTGCCAGTTCTGGATGGCCTGGCGCCGCAGGCCTGAGCTGCGAGGGGGCTGGGCCCGCTCTGAGCCACCATTGGCAGCCTGGGCCCTTGTGCCCAAGCCCCCAGGGCCACTGTCCTCAGGAGCCCCCTCTTCTGGCCGGGGTAGCTCCAGACTGTCACTGTCATAGCAGCCTGAGCTCTGGGATGCAGCTGGGATGCGGCTGGAGGCCCTGGAGTGGGGTGGACCAGATGGTGAGGAGTGGGGGGCACCAGGCCTGCCCACACTTCCATACCCCCCTCCTCCATCCAAGGGCAGCCCCCCCGCCACCCTCCTTTCCAAGAGCCCCCTCTGAGTGCGGAAAGGCAGATGGCGGTGACTCAAGGAGGACGGGGGAGGAGGACATATGACCCCAGGCAGGCCGGCCATCCAGTGGGCCAGCGGACCTTTCCGGGCTGAAAGTGGGCTGTGTGGGGCGGGCCAGGCCCGAGGCTTACCCTGTGCTGGGAGAGGAGCCATGCCGTGACACTGCGTATGTGATAGGCATGGCCGGGCCAGCGTGGTGTTCTCGCTGTGGGCCCCCAGCGCAGGAGGGAAGGGGAGGGGGCAGTGGGCGGGACAGGAGGCAAGAGGAGGAGAAGGAGGAGGAGAAACAGGGTACCAGGTAGAGAGAAGAGAGGAGGGAGAGGAGAGAGAAGGAAAAAGGTTGGGAAAGATGGACAAATAGACGGACAGACAGCCCAGAGAGGCAGGCTCACCAGCTCCCTCCCCACACCACCCCCCACCAGCAACCCAGGCCAAGGCTTGGGGCTCCTGGGCTCTTATTTGCAGGATGGGCAGAGATGGGCCCCTGAAGGCTGGGCTGCTGGCTCACACCTCACTACAGCCTCAGGGACTGGCACTCCTGCCCTATAAGAGGTGCTCCCCTGTTCCTGGACCCCTGCTTCAGGCCTGAGTCTGCTCACGGGGAAGAGCCAAAGACGGGAAGCATGGTCCAAGGGGGACATCAGGCCTGTGCAGGCGAGGTCACGGGCGGATGCACGGGTGCAGGAGCAAGGGCAGCCGGGCACTCACCGACCTGCCTGGGCCCCGGGCGCCGGGCCCACCTCCGCGGCCCAGGCTGGCGCTGGGCGTGCTGCCACAGCTGCTGCTGATGACCTGCAGCTGGCGCTCCGCACGGTCGGCCCGCTCAAGGAGCTCCTCGATGAACTGCTGCAGCCGCAGCTTGGCGCTGGCCTCCCGGGCCGCCGTCTCCTTCAGGAACTGGTCGATCTGCACCACCTCCCTGGGCCCAGAGCAGTCCCTTACCCCAGTGCCAGGGCCTGGCTGCCCACACACCCCAGGGAGGAGACCCGAGCAGCAGGTAGAGACGTGACACGCACAGCTGCCCACTGTATCTGTTCACAGTCACGTGGGTACGTGCAGCACAGGTCCAGGCACACTCTCTGCTCATGGCACACACAGAAATGCAAGCACACTCTCTGGGTCACACACTCCACACACCACCGACCCAGCGCCAGACATACAACTAAACGCCCCCACTCCCCAGGGAAATGCTCATAGGTACGCTCAGTCACACACAGCCACCTCCTCCCTCCAGAAACAATCGTGGGCACACACTTAGGGTTGCACAGCCACATATGCATAGCCTATATCACTCATATACATGCACATTTACCAATGTACACATACAATTGACCCTCAAACAACGCGGGGGTTAGGGAGGCTGACCCCCTGCACAGTTAAGCTTTTGAGCTCCCCCAAACTTAACTAACAGCCTACTGTTGACCAGAAGTCTTACCGATAACATAAGCAGTTGATTAACACATATTCTGCATATTATATGTATTACATGCTATATTCTTATTATGAAGTCTGCTAGAGAAAAGAAAATGTTTTTTCAAATTGTCACAAGTCTCCGAAAATTTTCCTAACACCTTTATTTAAAAGATCCCCATATAAATAGACCCTTGCAGTTCAAACGTGTTAAGAGTCACCTGAACTTACATCATGTTTATGTGTGATATGAGTATTTACTCCCAAATGCACTCACAGTTGTCCATGCATCCATTCAACATTCACTGAGCACTTTGGAGGTGTCAGGGACTGTTCGAGAGTATTGGGGATACAGCAGTGGGCAAACCAGAGAAAAATTCCTCTCCCCATGGAGCTCATATCACAAAGTGGACAGATAAACATCTATATATTTCATAATCCTACATTTAAAGACCAGAGCCATGAGAAGCCAGCAAAGGTGACTGAGAAGCAGACAAAAGCTAAAAGGAAATCCCAGGAGAGTGTCCTGGAAGGTAATTATTTCAAGGATCAGCTGTGTCAAATGCCACTGATGGGCCAAGTAAGATGATGACTTGGTCCTGGCAACATGCAGGTTGATGACATGGAGAAGAGCGGTGGAGGTAGACACCTGATCAGAGTGGGCGAAGGGAGAAAGTGGGAAAGGAAATGAGAGACTAGGAGTATAGAGAATACTCTGAAGCTGTTTTCCAAGGAGAGAAAAGAGTCAAAAGCTTAAGAGGGAGGAGGCATTAGGGAAAATGAGGGAAACAACCTCTGTGTTTGTACGCTTTTAGGCATGATACAGTAAATAAGGAAACTCTGATGATGGAAAATGGAGAGGGCAGAATTAAGCCGTGTCTTTGAGTAGACAATATGCAGGGGCTGGCCTGGCTAGGAGGACAGAAAAGAAAGAGAAACAATTTTCAGAGCGAGGCACATGGTCATTTTGCCATGGATTCACAGTCTCAAACACACTTCATTATGACACTATTGGCTCCACACGCACCACCATTTCTCGTGGCCACAGATCCCATATTACAAAACTATGGCCACTCATGCACACTCATGGTGGTGGCAGGGGCACAGTGTTCCATGCTGTCACCCATTCAGGAACACTCAAGCGCACATCAACCACGTGGCCCTGAGGGCTACTCACTGCTGCTTTCGGCTCAGCTCCTGTTCCTTGTGCACCAGGTCCTGCTTAAGGGAGGCCAGGAGCTCTACACTCACGTCCACCTGGCGGGAAAGCTCGGAAGCGCGCTCCTCCAGCTCCTCCTTCTCGCGCCCCAGCCGCGCGCTCTCCTGCCGCGCAGTCTCCAGTTCGGCCGCCTTGCGCTCCAGCTCGGCCTGCAGCCGGCCCACCTGGCCAGCGATCTTCTGCTCCACCTCTTCGCTCAGCCGCTCCAGCCGCCGGTCCACCTCCAGCTTCTCCAGCGCGCGGATCTTGAGGCGCGCCAGACCCTCCTCGTAAGCCACATCGGCGGGAGAAGGGGACGCGGGCGAGACGGACGCAGGCCCGGGGCCCGGCCCGGGCGGCGGCGTCGAACAAGCCGACGAGGCCACGGACTTGCGAGCGAACAGCTCCCCCAGCGGAATCTCGATCTCACGCAGCGCGTAGCGCGCGGCGGCGGCGGGCACGAGGCCGGGTTCGGCCAGCTCGTCGCAGGGCAGGCTGGCGGGCACGAGGTCGCCGGGGAAGTGGGCGAGGGGCGCATGGTGGTGATGGTGGTGCAACAGGTGTGGCGCTGCGGGCGACGGCCCGGCCGCCTGCTCCTTGCCCTGGAAGGACGTGCTCTCAAAGACCTCGCGCCGGGCGCCGGGCACGGCCAGCAGGGCGGCGGGCTCGGGCGCCAGCGGGAAAGCCGAGGCGGCGGCGGCCGCGGCCGCTGCGGCGGCGCCGTCGCAGATGCTGTTAGTCTTGGAGAGGATGTAGAGCGTCTCGTACGTGTGACTGTATTCCAGGTGGGCGCGCAGCGACGACAGGCTGCGGAAGCGCTTGTGCTCCCCGCAGCGGGGGCAGCGGTATGGGAGGTCCAGCGAGGCCATGGCCCCGCCGCCCCCGCGGCGCCCAGGCTCCACCGCGGCCGCCCCGCAGGTCAGCCGGGCGCGCACATGAGGGGCTGTCGGCGGGCCCCCCCCACGTGGTCAGGACGGCTCAGGGCGAAGAGGCTGGAAAAGAGGATGGAAGCCTTAGAGGCTGGTATTCCTCCACCCCTCCCTCCACCCGCAGGAAAATTGACTTCCCCAGGAAACACACGCCCAGAATGGAGGGGCCAGCCTGGACCAATGGCCTGACCTCCCAGAAGGGGCTGGCCTGCTCTGGTACCTGTGCGAGGGCCTGCACATATGGGAGAGTGAGAAAGAATGAGAATTCTTTAAGGAAAAAAAAGGCATTCGTTTTATTTATAACTCCAACCTAGGCATAACCCAAGTGCCCATTGCCAGTAAAACAGATAAGCTGTGGTATAGTCATAATGGAATGTTAGCAGTGACAAAATGAACCATTGGCACGTGCAACATGGACGAATTCATTCAATATTAGGTTGTGTGGAAAAAGCTAGACCAGTGTGCATACCGTTGGATTCCATATAATGCAGAGTTTGAGTACAACCAAGTTGATGATAACAGAAGTCAGAATAGAGGTCACCCCTGGGGGCTATGTGGGCTGAGAAGGGGCAGGAGGGACCTTTATGTGATGCTGAAAATGTTCCATATCTTCATATGAGTGGTGATTATACAGGTGTGTACATACATAAACAATCTAGCTGTATACTTAAGATTAGTGCACTATATGTACTTGGCTGTACGTTACATCTCCACAAAAAATCCTTTAAAAAAGATGCTTGTGCAATTTCCATGTTGTGCAAACCGCACCCATCAGACAGGCTGGACTATTGATACCCTGTTGCAGTGACCAAGATGTCACCTCATCTGATGGTACCTGTGTATCACTGTTCCTGCCCCTGCTTCTGTACCACATTCTCCCATTCCTGCCACTCCAGGCACCTAGGTTCTTTTTCAGATTTCTTTGCTTTCCAATAAGTGCCCCTGCTCTGCCCTTTGCTCCAAGGGCCACCATATTTGTCCTACTCAGATCCTTTGTGGCACAAGCCACCACCTTTCCTGGCATCCCGCCCCTGGTCACCCTCAGCTCCCACTGCCTATCCTCCCTCCTCTGTGACCCACCCTCCTTCCCCTGCCTCCCGGGATCTCTACTCCATTCCTCAGTGCCTTCCTCTTCCAAACTGCCTGCAACTAGGAATCAACCACCCTCTGCTGTCATTACATTCTTCGGGGTCACTGACAATCTGCTAATCAGACAGTCCCCTTGTCATCGAGAGTCTCCTTCATCCACTTGTCCCTCAGCTGATAGTACAGACCTCCCATCTTCATAGATCGCCATGAAGCTTCCCCATTTGGGTCCTCAGACGTCCTCTCGCTGTCTTCCTAATCATGCTGTTTCCTGATGGGAAGTCCCCCTCCCCACCCCCTTTGCCTCTGTCTTCTCCCAGGTAGTCTGGTTCACTCCCACAGCTTCACTCACACTTTTAAGCCAATGACTCTCAGCTTTACCTCTCCATCCTGACCTGCTCTTGAATTCTGTTTGCCTTCTGGCATTTCCACATGGATATGTGGGGGGGTGTTTGCCAGCTCAGCACCCAGTCCTCCTCCTGGTAACAGCACCCTGCTTTGACCTTGAGGAACCATCCTTCCTTCCCCACTTTCTCAGTCCATGTGGTCTGAGTGGGGATTGATGGTCCACCCCAGGTTCCAGGAATAAAAAGGTGACATCGGCCTGGCCAATCAGAATCCTGGAATGGGCACAGATCACCAAGTTAAGTCAGTGAGTCTTTTCTCACTGTGTAATGAGTCATTTATCCAGGACTTCTCTGGAACTACTGGAGAAAAGCATCCTCTTTTAGGTTTCTAAGCTGGTGGGAAAGTCAGAGCAGCAAAGGCCATCTTTGTCTCCTCTGGGAGAAACCACCTGGGAATGAAGCCAACAGAGCCGCAGGACTGAGATGGAGAAAAAGAGATTCTTCACAGACACTGAGATCCTGGTATGTTCAATTATGTGAGCCAATCAACCCCCTTTTCTGTGTAAGCCAGTTGGAGTCGCATCTGTGTTACCTGGACCAGGAGAAAGTCCTAACTCAGAGATTAGAATGAGAAATAGAATTTTTAAAAGTGACACACCCTAAGGAGTAATTAGCTGAAGTAAGGGGAGTGGGGAGTGAGATAGTACGGCTTCCCTAGTCAAGGTGGTGAGCCCTGCTGCAGAGAAGCAAAGCAGCTGATTGAACTCTCCCACCATCTCTGGGGCTGAGGTGACAGGGGACTTGTAGGAAAGCATCATGATGTTGGAGTGTGGGCTTTCCCGTGGCCTCACAAAGGTACAGCAAGAAACAGACACACTCTGGCTGAAAGGGGCCCATCAGAAAGCAGAGAGGAAGAAAAGGCTGCTTTGCCCAGAGAGGCCCTTTCTGCCTGAGGCCAGTAATCCAATACTGCTGAGAGTCAGATAATTAAGAGCCAGCTCTCTGCTTCCAGCTAAAGGCAGTTCAAGCTGGAAACACAGAGGGAGACAAACCTGGGGCCTGAAAGGCTCTTAACTCCTCAGACCCTCCTGAAGCCCTCCTGCTGTGCCCTTCCAGTTCAACAGAGGCAACTGTTGCCTCCATTATAAGCAGCCTTTTCACGGGGAAGCAGGCTGAATGCAAAGGTGCAAATGAACTCTGCCGCCCACCCTTAGACTAGGCGTCAGCATTGCCCTGTGGCAGAGGCCTTGTTAGAGGCCACAGAACCCTGGGCTCCTGGGATGGGCAGGGTACCAAAGCCTGTTGCTAAGAGACAACCCCTCCTTCTCCCCCAACACCATCACCAGGGACTCGATTCAAGAATGATAACTTTCAATAATATCTCTAGTTTGGTTAATAGCTCTGGGGATGACGGAATACAATTTCACTGAAAGCTTCCTAACGATGAAGGGAATTGTACTGCCAGAAAAAACCCACAAACAAAGGCTGGGGATTACTCAGCTCCTAAAGTTTTCCTCCCCAAAATCTGCACCAATGGGAGGTGACCCCTCAACCCTCGTTTTGTGTCTGGCCACAAAGGTTCTTTGTGAGACAGCAGAACCATAGTAGCCGAGAGGTGGGCCACTACCCTCGCCAACTGGTGCAGCATGTGGACCATGCCATGGGCCCTGGACCACTGAGTGAGTTTCTTCATCTCCCCTCTTCAATGGAGAGGATTTTTGTTCTTTAATCCACCCGCGTTTTCCTCCACCACTGTAGTCTAGCCATACACTAAAAGACCATTAGGGGTTGGCTCAGTACCTTGTAACAGCCCATCACCAAGAATCACCAAGGCCGTGGTAAGTAGGTGAGAACTTAGAATGTTTCCTTCTGGAGATGGGACAAGTGTGTTTTAAGTTTGGTGAGGGATAGTTATATTATGGTAAACAGAAATTTAAGAAAAAATTTGTGAGGGATAGTTGCATTACGGTAAACAGAAATTTAAAAAAATTGTACAAGGGGGAGCTGTGTAGATCTTGGAGAGACGTGGAATGTAGTGATCATTTATTGTTTTTGCTGCTCAGCTCCAGTCCCCCTTTGCGGATGGGTGTTGTTGGGGAGGCCTGACCTCACCCACTGGCTCCAGGAGGTGCACGTGACCGCAGCCTGCTCACCAGTCACACTGAGCATTCAGTACTGGGCACGTTCCCCAGCCCAGGCCAGTACAGCCGCTAGGACCCATGCTCAGCTGGTAGAACGTGAGCCTGGAGCTGCTCATGGCCATTTCTATCCTTCCTTGGGGTGGGAATCTCAAAAAGACTACTGATGACATCCTGAGCATCCAGATACAGATGTGCCTGAAACTTTAGCCCAGGACTTGTCAACTGTGTGAGGCAACGAATTCTTTCTGAAGCTTAAATCATTTGAGTCAGTTGCCAGTCACTAGTCTTGAGACACTAGACTAACACAATGACCCACATTGTCAAAAACCAAGCCTTGCTCTTCCCCTCACCTAGTCCCCGCACTCCCGCCGCCTTCCGCGGCACCCTTGCCCTCCCGTCACACCACACCACTGGCCCTCTTGATTTGTTCTCTGCTAACCATCAAGACCTGCTGATTTTTCCTTCAAATGCCTTCAGCCCAACTGGTCTCCCCTTATGCTCTGTGCCCCTCCTCACAGCTGGGCTGCTGGCCCAGGCTGCAATCTCACAGTTCTCCATCCTCAAGAAGGTACCAGGTTCCTCTGTCCACAGATGACCCCTGCTCATGGTCCTTCAATGGCTCCCATCCTCTGTCAGCTGCAGCCAAACTCCTCAGCTTCATGTGTAGGCTTCCCTGTACTCTTACCAATTTGGGAATGACGAATGGCTGGCTGTTTTCACTTGCATTTCTTTGATTACTATGGCTGGACATTTTTTCACACTTTTGTCAGTCATTTATATCTCATTGGTGACTTGCCTATGCACTACTTTGCTCGTTTTTATACTGAACATTCATATTTTCTTATTGATTTGCAAAAGCTTTTTATAATATTGATCCTTTGTCATTTATATACTAGAAATATTTTTCTCAAGTGTGTTGATTGGCTTTTACTTTTGTTTATGGTCTTTATTGATATACTAAAGCTTTTACATTTGCTTCAGCAAAATCTTCAGGATCTCTGATTTTGTTGTCACATGTAAAAGTCTGTCCCTCCACAAAGATTATATAAACAGCTACAAATGTTTTCTTATAGTACTTTGTGATTTCCTTTTTTTAAAGTCCAGAACATTTTATTTTAATTAAGGGCTTTAAACAAATAACCATTACACTATAAACTAACAATGACTTGGTAGCATGCAAATTCTCTAGGTTTTGTGGTTTTCTTGTTTACACTGGAGTTTCAATCCATGTAGAAATATTTGGTATGCATGGTGAGATGAGGATTAAAATGAACCAACAAGCCACTTTTTGTCATGGACCCTTTCACAGAAACGGAATATGATGATGAACTCCAGTGCACCCATCATCCAGCTTCAACAGTCACCAACTCACGGCCAGTTCTCTTTCATCCGCACACTGCCCCCTGCTTCACACTCCCCATCCCCACCACTGGACAAGTTTGAGCAAATCCAAGATATCATATTATTTCATCCCGAAATACCTTAGTATGTATAAGACAGGGACTCAGATCTCTTTTTGAAAAACTACTTGTCACTGTTCTAACATCACCATCCTTTAGGTATGTATATTAAAACCAAAAAGTAACCTTGAGAGGTAAATCCAGATGGACTTCTGAAAAGACCAACAAAATAAACACCCCTCTGGCAAATCTATTCAAAAATAAAAAAGAAAACAAGCACATAAAACTATGAATGGAAAGAAGAATAACTACTGACACAGAGATTTTTAGAAATTACTAAAATGCTACCAGGTACAACTCTTGGCCCCAGTTTTTGAAAATCTGGATGAATTGAAAGCTTTTCTAGGAAAATATTAAGTTATCAAAATTGGCCCAAGAAGAAATAGAAAACCTGAATAGACTATTGACTGTAGATAAAACTGAAGAAGTTGGCAAAGTGGCCAAGGGATATTATAAACAGAATTCAGTTCACACACCCCCAGCTGTTTAGGAACAGGATTGCAGGCATACCTCAGAGAAAAGTGAGTAGGGTTCTGGGCTGCTGCAATTAAGCAAGTATCACAATAAACTGAGTTGAATGAATTTTTTGCATATAAAAGTTATGTTTACACTATACTATACTCAATTAGGTGTGAAATGGCATTATGTCTAAAAAACCAAGGAACATGCCTTAATTTTAAAATGCTTAAAACATTTAAATACTGAAAAAAAAATTTTAATAGCTAAAAAATGTTAACCATCATCTGAGCTTTCAGAGAGTCATAATCACTGATTATTGATCACCATAACAAATAGAATAATAATGAAAAAGTTCAAAATATTGTGAGAATTACCAAACTGTGACACTGAGACACAATGTGAGCAAATGCACTCACTTGGAAAAATGGCACAGTGGGGTTGCCACAGATCTTCAGTTTGTAAAAAAAAAAAAAGCGGTATCTCTGAAGCAGAATAAAACGAGGTATGCCTGTTTCTGTATGGAATGGCCAGCCTGGTGTCACGGTACCTGTGTGTGCCTGTTCATACCAGCTAAGTGCCGGTCCCTCCAGTGGGGGCATTTCTTAGACCCTCAGAAGTAGCAGCCTTCTCCCTCTCTTCCGCATGCATTTTTGAAGCACCCTTTGCCTGCACAGAATCTTGCCAGACAGGCTCCAAGAAAGCAGGGGAAGGGGAAAGTCTAGGGGTGCAGGCTGTTGTGTGGATATGGCAAGGCAGAGAAAGGAAGGGGCTTCTGGGATCCAGCTGGCTCTTCACCAGAGGCCTGCCCGTTCCACAGTTCCCTCCATCTGCTGGAGCTGAGTAATGACTATGAATCATTCTTAGGAATATTTTTGCCCAAATGTATACATTTCCTCATCATGAGCATGAAGCTTTGCCTGAATGTAGGCAAGAAGGTGATGGAGGCAGGGGAAGGCAAGAGAGGAGGAAAAAGAAAAATAGAAATATTGTCTGTTTAAATTTCATCACAAACTTATACTCAGTACCATGACAGAACAGACGGAGATCTTCCTTTGCATTCCAGTCTCCCTAAATCAGCAAGCCCTGTAGCCCTAAGACTTGCCTCCTTTTTCAGCCTGGCCCTGTCCCCTGGCCATCCTCAGGACCGTTACTGCCTTCTCCCATCTGAATGCCTATCTCAACTCTGCTTTTTTTCAAGTCTAGCTCAAAATTTTCAATGGGTAAGAGGATTCTACAGGCTGAACCAATCAGAGGCATTATCTTTTCTCCTTTTTCTTCTTCTTTTTTTAAGGCTTTCAGGTGTGTAAGTCTCACCTCAAACAAGATCAACATCTCAAGGTGTGTGTCTTCTCTGGCTCTTGTCTACTGTCATTTTCTCGTGTTTCTCTGCCAGAAACACAGATAATCTTACATTTTCATGGCTTCCTCCACCATGTGGTCACTGAGAATTCCTGCAGTAGATATTTTCCCCTGCTCAGCAGGTCTTCTTTACCTTCTGATAATAGCAACATCTTGTCCTTTCTTCGATGAGCTGCCTCTCCTCACTCCATGTGGCTCTGATGGGGCTGCCAATCCTAGTACAGGGGACATATGACCCAGGCCTGGCCAATCATGGTACCCCCAACTCCTTGGCCACAATGATTGACCCAGGAATGGGCACATTCCTCAAGCTGAGCCAACAGTCTTTCACTGGGAATTTATAACAAAGATTCAGGAGTCCTCTGGTCCTTCTGGGATCACATGCTAGGAGGATGAAGCTGTCTACGGCCTTGTGCAACCTCCATCCACCATCATGGTTGGAGAATAAATGTGGCAACATTCAGAGGAAAATTGAGCCAAGAGGTAGGCAAAGGGTCTTCATGACATTTTTGAGAAACTGGATACAGTTATACCCAAGACCCACTCATCTCCCTTCTTTCCAGTTACATTATTTGGTACCTATTCCTTTTAATTTAAAATAATTTGGGTTGGATTTCTGTCACTTATGATCAAAAGTCCTGACTAATACTCTCACAGTCTATATTTCTAGCCTAAAATTCTCTCCTGGGCTCTATTAAAACATGAATTCATTGAATGTACATTCACGGAGTACCTGCTCTATGCCATGAACTGTATCAGGTGCTGTGCTAGGTATGCTGAGGACACACAGACCAACAAGATTCAAACCTTGTCTTCAAGTGGCTTGTGATCTTCTGGGGCAGATGAGGTATTGGATGACACCATCATGACATAAATGCAGGAGGCTGGTATGGGATTCTACAATCAACGCAGCTTGAGGAACAGGAGGACTGAGATAGTAGCATCTAGGCTGACTCTTAAAGAGCAAAGAAAAGTTGTCAGGTGAGGAAAGGCAATTATGAGATTGGGGGAGAGGAAGAAAACCATTCTGAGTAGCGGAAACAGCATGTACAAAGACCAGGAAGTGAGGAAAAAATACGCTTCCCTCAGAGAACTAAAATGTGAACTGCACAGGGTAGAGACACTGTTTGTCTCAATCAGTGCATTTTCTTCAGCACTTAACAAGAATGCCTGTCATGCGGCAGGTGCTCAGGTAAGTGCGGAATGAAGGAATGGCAAGGGCTTAATCAGATGTACAGTTTAGAGAATGCACCAGAGAGGGCCAAGGTCAGGGGGAAGGCTGCTGGGACGTTGGCAGTGGAGACTGTCAGCCAAGGTAGCAGGAGTGCAAACAGGGAGGAGGGTGGATACAGGAACAATTAAAGAAGGAGAGTTGAGAAGGCTTGGTAACAGAATGCTTGTGGTGGGTACAAAAGGAAGGAGTCAAGGATCAGGCTCAGGTGTGGGTTCTGAGCTTCTGGGTAGATGAGGATGTGGTTCAGTAAGGAGGAAAAATGAAGGAGCGCAGGTTTGGGAGAAAGATAATGAGTCTGGTTGTAGATTCCATGAATTTGAGTTTCCTTTGGGTCTTGGAAGTAGAGATACTCAGTACAAAGTTTGCAATGTGGAGCTGAAAATACAGTTTGGCAGCTTAAGCATAAAAACAAAAGTGGATGAGGACCAGGGAGAGGGTGCAGAGAGGAAAGAGCCAGAGGACAGTGGACCATCAGAGAGGCAGAGGAGAAGAAGAACCAAGAAATTCCTACAAACCAGCAGCAGAAATGGGATTTCTGGTGGGAAACCTTAGGGAGGACAGCATTATCAGGGAGGAAAGGAATGGGCAATAGTGTAAATAACGGTGTAAACAGCAGGAATTGACAACTCAATCAAGAGCAGAGCTGGAAAGGGTCTACTGGTGATTTTAGAGAGGGCCGCTTCGATGAGCTTTGCTGATGTGGATTTAGGAGACAGCAAGGTAAGGATGTGAATAGAGTCAGTGAGTGGATACAAGACGTTCAGCTGTGAGTGGGAGGAGGCAGCATGGAAGAATCCAGAAGCAGTTTTTAAGATGAGAGACACCTAAATGTTTCTTAGAGATAACCTATAATCTATACCATCACATCTGCTGGCCTGGGGCACAGATAACTCAATGCCTTAGACCTGAAATTTGTAGCAATTCTTTTTTTTAAAGTAATTCTTAGAAGCACCACGTAGAGAGAGGATGAAAAGGGATATTTCAATGTAGGTAGCTCAGAGCATATTATGACTGTGAACTCCCAATACCACAATACTCACCTTCAAACCTGCTGCTTTCTCGTGTTTCCCATCTTGAGCAACATCTTCATTATCTACTCAGCAACCTGGACGTGACTCACTAGGGCGTCACTGAATTCTCCGTGTCCCCCTCAGATCTCATCAATCACTGATTTTCATCAATATTATTTTCTAAATATTTGACTCTGTCTACTTCTTGCTTTTCCTATAGCTGCTGCCCCAGACCTATTATCTTCTTCTATTGCATCATTGATTCTAACTGAAGTCTCTGATTCCTCCAGCTTTGAATTCTAATGTTTCTTGCAAATATAGATCCAGTCATGTCACTCTTCTTCTAAATATCTAAAGGCAAGCCATCTTCTGAGAGGTAAAGTACACCTTGCCTTGCCTACCCTCAAGGCTGGCCAGGATCTGACTACCACCAAGCCTTGTCAGCCCTAAATTTTGCCTCTGCTTCCCACATGCATCCTTAGGGAGCCCTGGGGGGCTCAGCTTCACTGAGAAGTGCCATGTGTTGTCACATCCTCAACCTTGGCTCACACTGGTCCCTCTTCCTGGGACTCCCTCTCCAATTGGTGAGTTCTGCAGACCCGGCTCAAATGCTGCAGTTTCCATGGTGCCTTCCTGGGTCCTCTCCTTCAGCTCAAATCATATCACAGCATGAATCACTCCTTCCCATAGCTCTTCAACATATGTTAGCAGGTATCACATGCTGGAGAGTCAAAGACCTGTTACACATCAGATCCTGGCCTACACACACATTACAGGGCCGGGACAATGCAATTGATTCATCTCACACCTTCCTCACACACAGTAGACATCAGTATCTTCTTAGAGGACTCACACTGGATAATGGATGAATTCACTGTTTTCACATAACCAAAGTGATTCCCACCACTCATTGTCATGGAACTAGATGAATTTGGTTACAATTAAGTCAATCTAAGAATCACCTTTAATAACAAGTTCTTCCCTGGCTCTGCTAGTCATCCACTGGGAGGTAAGAACTTGCTAAGCTTTTTTGACATTGTCGCTCTAGCACAGTTCGAACAGAGCTTCTCTGTTTCATTCTATTTTACCCACTCAGCAAAAAGATGCCAAACATAAGGTCCATGCCAGGCACCGGGGACACAAAGATGAATAAAACAGTCATGTCCTCAAGGTGCTTGCAGTCTAATAATCTAAATAGTGAACATTTACTTACTAATTATTCTGATCAGATACTATGCTTCTCATTTACTTCTCAAGGCAATGCTGCAAAATGGGTGGTATCGTCTCCATTTTAGGAGGAGGAAATTGAAGCTCAGGGTGGCCAAATCACTCGCCCAAGTATAGTAAGTGAATGTAACAGGCTGTTGCTTTGACGGCCTCCAATGAGCTATGCCTCCCAGTATTCTTGTCCTTACATGGTCCCCACCACATTGACTTAGAGTGTGGCCACGTGTCTTGGTTTGGTCAATGGGACATGCACAAGTCTGATGCAGACAAAGGTTTGATAAACAGTTGTGACTTAGGGCTTACCCTCCTGGAATACTCCCTCTTAGGGTCCAGCTGCCATGCAAAATACTTGGGCTAAACTACTGAATGATTAGAAGCTATGTGGAGAGAGACCCTGGAGGATGAAAGACCATCTTGATGTTTCTTTACAGCCACCCTCTCAACTGAACACAGCTGACAGGTACCAAGTAAGCCCACAGCCTCAGTCATGGCCAACCCACAGATCATGACAAATATTCAATCTCTGTTGTTTTAGGCCCCTAAAATTCTGGGGTGGTTTGTTACACACCAATGTATAATTGAAACAGTGACAAACTATGATTTGAACCCAGTACTACCTGATGGATTTCAAAACCCACGGTCTTAGTCTCAACACTAGGTTCCTTCTGGTTGGGAGTGGAATGTCGCATCGATACTGTAATATTCACAGGTTGGTCCATACTGCACTCAATAAATATTTGTCAAATGAATGAATAAAGGGGTGGTGGGCTACCAGAGAGGTAGGAAAGTCCTGGGAATTCAAAGGCGGGATGGCAATTACCTTTCATCAACCATCATCCCCTCTCAGCACAAATATTCCAAAAACAAAAACACCCCTAAGTCTAGAAATGAACGTGTGGATATCACCAAACTTCCTCACTCTGTCTCTTTCTCTGTTAAATTTGATCAGGCAAAATTGAGACATTAGCGGAGTTTGTTTTTTTTATGGTCCTTCCCCCTGTGCCCAGCTCCCCACCATGCCCTGGCATCTCCTCTCCCTCCCGTTTGGCCTTCTGGGCCCCTGAGCTCTTTCTTCTCCTTCCATATAAAATCCACATGCAGGAAAGGAGCAGAAAAGGTGGAAAGTACAGAAATGGGGAGGGAGATTTGGATGTTAATAGATGATTTTACAGGCCAAATAAATGAAGTAAGCTTCAGGAGACAATTGCCAGCATGTGGAGGAGGTATTCTAAAGAGGGGGAGGCAGCCAGAGGTGTCCTTGTGGACCAGGAATAAAGGAATGCCCCCTGCCTCTTTAAATCCTTATGAACCCCTCAAGAAGGAGGGTCTCCGGCTCTCCACATCTGGGGCTGTGGCTCCAACATGCTCACCTCCCAGAGTAGTCACTATAGCCTGGTCAAGACCCACAGGGGTCAGAGTATCCAGTCCTCTGCTTCCTGACAGTCCTGACACTGCCTTTTCTGTTCTAAGCCCCCAGTCACTCTCAGGCACCTGCAAACATGCACACACCTCCCAAGGTCACACACATGGTTCCAGCATATGGATCCCACACCCAGAAAATCATTTGGACCCGTAGCTGCAGACTCGACCTAAGGAGAGAGCAGGGCCCACTCTTACAGGCAGACCTTGGTAAGTGTACATAGGCACCGTGTCACACTCACATGCAAAGCAGTGCAGTGGGGCGCACACATCCAGGCACTGGAATATGAGCAGATAGAAATGTGTGCACATACATGCACACCTCCAGACCATGTAGACTGTCACACGTGCACAGCAGCACGCACACAGACACCTCAGACACCTCCCACCCTCAGACACCAGCACAGGTGCCCAGCCAGGCCTCAACACCAAGCCCCTCCCCCACCCCTTTTCAGAAGCAGGTGGAGTGGGCTGGGATTTGCGGGCGTTGCCCCTCCTCCCTCCCTCTGGCCCCTGCTCTCCAAGGTCCACAGTCTCATTGGGGTCTGGAGCCCGCCCCTGCCCCCCAACCTGGCGCCCGGGGAGCGACTGGAGAGAGGGGGGGATGGGAAACCTGGTCTCAAATCCTTCGGATTTTAATTCCTTAAATTAACACCTTCCTTGCCTCCGGCCTGGCCTGTCCAGAATCCCTCCCAGTCTGGCAGCCTTGCGGGCCTCTGGAGGGCTGTGGGGAAGAAGGAAGAGGAGGAGGCAGCGGCTGGGGTCCTCCCTGCCTGCCTTCTCTCTCCAGGAGCGGTCCCCCTGCGAACCCGCGACTCGTCCTTACCTCCTCCACCCCGCGGCGAGGCCAGGCCCCGGCTGGGGGTGCAGAGGCAGCCCCCGCGTGCCTGGTCCAGATGAAGGGCCGCCTCGGGGCCTGGGATCTCGTTCCCCACTGCAGCCTCGGGTGGCCGCCGCGGCTGGAGCCCCCGCCTCCCTGTCGGGGCGGGGGCGGCCAAGCCTCCCAGCCAGTCGCGGCGGGAGGGGCACACCAACCAGTCGCGGTGGGGGAAGATTGGAGGAGAGGAGGGAGGAGGGGTGCGCGGACGGAGAAAAGGAAGGGAAGGGGGAGGGAGGCAGCTGGGAGGGGGGGCGGAGCCGGCCCCTCCTCAGGGGCGGGCGCTCCTGCAAACTGGGGAGCGGCAGATGCCGCCAGAAGCGGCTGCGCCGGGACCCCACGTTTTCTAATGAAGGTGGCTTCGATGGGGGAGGGGTCCGCGGCGCCCTGGCCGCGCTGCTCCTGGGTCCCTGTCTTGCCGGCTCCTGGAACCGCCCTGAGCATTCTCCCCGCCCCGGGCACCCCCAGTTGTGGCCTCTGCTGCCCACCTTTAATCCGAACCTCTCCTGCCTAACCCTACCCACCTGGCTTGGGCCTGCTCCTGCTCGGGGCAAATCCTAGGGTGGGCGGTTCTGTGGAAGAGGGCCGGCGCGCTGCAATACTCCTGGGATATCGCCCCGGTCCCTAAGCGGCCCCGTGGGCTATGCGCCTGGGTTGTGCACTTGGCAACCTCGGGTCCGATGCGTGGTCTCTGCGGAGACTGCTTGAATAAGTCCGCTCTGGGCATCCCTAGGGAACATGGGGAGCTGGGAGTGGCTGTTCCAGGCTACTCGGTGTCCTGGAACCCAATCTTGCCCTCGAGGGTGCCACCTAGGAGCACATCCCATTGCAGACAAATCCATCGCAGACCTAGAGGAAGAAAGGGGTAGACCTCCGGACTGTTCCTTCTAACCCACTTCCACCTCAAACATGGTTAGGAAAGAAGCCTGGATCCCTGGAACTAGAGCATCTAGAGGGCTTGGCCCTTGGCTTAAGGCCTGTCCAGCTGTTGAAGCAGGAACAATCTGGCTGCCCTAGGCTTGGAAGACGTCCACAGGGCTGCACTGGGGCCTGTGCAATCAGGGGACTGGGGCTACAAGCTCAGGGCTGGGCTGGTCTTGGATAAGAAAAGGGGAAGATGGAATTTCAGGCTAGGAATGGTACTTGGGCTGAGGCATAGAGACAGGCTTGGGTAAGGCTGAGCACCAAGGCCATAAGGGGCAGCCTGGCTGCATCAGAGCAGAAAGCCGGCATAACCCCAGGATTCTCCAGTAAAGGCTAATGGGACTTCCCTTGACCACATTCTACTCCAGCTAAGGCAGAGGCATTGGGCATTTAGTGTCAGGAAGGGTCATTCGTAGACTTGTCAGTGGCCCTGGGGAGGGGCAAATTTAGTGAGGTTCTAGGTTGAATAGTGGCCAGATGAAACTACCCCCTCCCAACACCTTCTCTTCCTTTCCTTAACTCCCAAATCTCTTTCTTCCTCCAGAAAGTGTTCTTATATTGAGCGAATGAGAAATCACTTCTCCTAAGATCTAAATGATACTAGCTTCTATTAACCAAGTGCCAAGTATTATACTAATCATTTTTATGCATGCCATTCAATCATCCTAATAAACCTATGGAGTAGGTATATTATTACCCCCAGTTTACAGATGGGAAAGCTAAAGTTCAGAGTTCAAGAAATGGCACAGCCAGGATGTGAACTCACATCACTAAACTCCGAAGTCTTTGCTTAACCATGGTGCCCTTCTCCAACCTCTCTACTGTATTAAACCCACTGAGCCTTCCCCTACCAAAATTCAGATTCCCTAAATCCACCCACTTTTGTAGTGAGCCAAAAATATCCATATATGTCTACCTTTTCTAGTGATGTTTGCCCTCACTCTGTGCTTCTTGTGAACATGCAAAAACGGCTTAGGGCATGCTTGTGTACATATGTATGTGCTTTTGTGCAAATGTGTATGCATGCATGTGCATGCAGGTGTATGTCTGTGCGTATACAGATGTACTCATATCTGTGTGTGTTTGTGAGTACATGTATGTGTGAATGCATGTGTGTATATGTGGAAATACACTGCACACACATGTATAATGAATACACACGTGTTTGTGTGTGGCTGTGGGTGTATTTGTGTATGTGTGTGTGTGAGTGTGCATATGTATGCATGCATGTGTGCTTGTGCGCATGTGTGCCCATGCTACATTTCACAGACAACAGTTCCCGCCTGGTTGTTATGGGAACCACAGTTCTAAAAATGTTAAACTGAATCCCACTCCATGTGGGCCAGAGAAACCAAGAGAGAGCAAGCTGAGTGACAGACACATTTGGGGGCCCAGTGCTAAGGCAGAGAATCACGGTCTCAACAAGAACTGGACAGTCACAGACCAGCTGGAAATGTGGTCGCCCTCATGAGACCCAGTGGCTTGGACTTGGGCCTCAATCCTGCTTCTTCCCATCCCTCCCTCCTGACCCTTTCCCTGCTTCATGCTCTCCAACCACCTCCCTTCCTCTTTCCCTTTTCTCTTTTCCTTTCTCCTTTCAGCACTTTAGGCCCTTTTTTGGCCAACCAGTGTGCACAAAATTACCGTACTTAAGTATATGGACAGTAGGCTTGGTGATATGGTGGCCACACAGGTGGATCAGACAAAGTCTCTACCTTTGAAGGAGCTCAGTGGTGGGAGGAGTTGGATAGTACATGCAGGGAGGGGAGAGAGAGCAAAGGAAGAAATGAAGATGAATTTGGTTCAGGTATGGAGGGCTTTCACCGCAGTGCATTTCTGGAGTAAAGTGGAAGCTGTGGTCAGCTTGGGATAAAACACTGTGAATAATGTTTTAGGGAAATTGCATCAGTAGCAATGTGCAATGTGGAATGGAGAGAGAATGGAGGCAGAGGTAGCTCAGTCTGGTTTAGTGCAGGCTTGTCTCAAATAGGAAGCAGGAGTCGGGGGAGGGGAAAGTAGCAGACATTCTGTGTTGCTTTGTCAAACTGTCCCACACATCTTACTTCACACCAAGACTCATACTACTCTTCTCTCTCTAGGGTGAGAATCAGGACTTGAGTGAATGTTTGTTACTGATGTGTATGTTGAATTCCTCAAGTGCACTGGAAAGGAAAAAAGTTGGGAACCACTGACCTGGAATATGGTAGGCACACAATAATACTTGCAGAATAGGGATAGTCCCAGGTCTTGGAACTGGAAGGCCCAGGTTCAAGGTTCACCTCAGTCTCTCATCATCTGTGTGCCCTGAAGCTTTAACCCCCAAACCTCTTGAGCCTTAGTTTCCTCCTCTATACATTGAGGAGTCAGAAAGGGTATTCTTAAAAGCTCCTTCCAACTACAGGCTCCTATGCAATTCTATGTGACTGTCCTAGCCACGGTGTACACATATGTGAAGGGGGTAGCATGGACTGAGGAGCTGGCAATAGGCACAGAGAGGATAAATGTGGGAAGTATTTTAATAGAGGAATAAACATCTTTTGGCTTCAGTTTTAATCAATATCGTTGAATAAATAAACCATAGACCCTACTGCTACAGCATAGGTGGACTGGTTCACAAAATGTAACAGACATTTGAAATGTTTAACAGATTACAAGAAAGAAAATCTATATGAAACAAAATAAGGGAATTGAGACAAAGAAATGAAAGCAAGAGATGTGTTGTGACTAACCACCAGAGGTATGGGGACCAGGGAACATTGCTCTTCTGTCCTGACTTGGACCCTGCTTGTGAGTAATGGGGGAGTTAGTTGCCTCTGAGAATTAATAACTATTTGAGTTAGGGTTTAAACACACAACACCTGTAGGTACAGGAATCCCAGGCCAAGAAATTAAGATAAAGACTGATCTCTATCAGTTGATATTTCAGTTTGCTTGTGACCACCCACCATAAGGAAACACAAAACTTCTCAGGAGAAACACACCCTTAACCCAGGCCACAGAGTATTACTGTCCAGGTAAATCCTCACTGAAAATGAGCTTACAAGCTAAAGATTACAATATATAAAAGGAAGCAGTGTACCATGAATGAGAGTAGATAAGGCCCTGAAGAACTTCACTAAGATCAAACAGGTCCGAGTGACAGCCTAGATGTGGGGGAGAGAAGGGTCAAAGGTGAATCCCACAGAAGAATTTTAGTTATTTGGTGAATCCAGGGAACCAAATAAATAATAGTCGCCATTAGCAGACATTGGGTAGACGGAAGGATGATTTGATTTTAGACAGTGAATTTGAAATAGTGGTGGGACATCCACATGGAGATGTTCATTAATCAGAACCAAGGGGCTGGCTGAAGCTGGAGTGAGGACCAGGCCTGGGTGACTCAGAAGTCGCCTGTGTAGCTATGAGAGCTGAAAGCTGGGAATAGGAAATAGGAGAGAGCTCAGAACCAAGGCTTGGAAAACACCCACATTTTGAGGACCAGATGAAGAAGAGGAGCAAGTAAGGACAATGAGCTCTTTCTTAGTCCTTGATTCTGTTTGGGTTGATTTTCTGATTGTTTGATTTTAATCCTTTCCATCTCTGACCTCACATTCCCTTACCTCGGAATCCCTAGGGGAAGCTCCGGTAAATGGAGCAGTTTCCCTTTTCATCTTGGAACCAAGATGGGTTCTGGTACCAACACTACTACTAAGTCCCTTCTTTGGCCTTCAACTTTCTCATCAGTGATATTAGGCCTTGGTGGGCGTGTGGACAAGAAGAGGCTGCCGAAGGGGGCAAGGGTGGCATGGTTGGCTGTCACCCACCCATAGCCTGTCAGGGCTCCTTCCTTTGTCCAAGGTGTGTGGTTTGGGACCAGTTGCTTGAAATCTGGGCCTTTGTGCTCTTCTTTACCATACTTCACATGGAAACTGAAATCAGTGAAAGCCACTTTTATGACTATAAGTAAAAAGTGTGGTCACTCAAGTAAGTAAGATAAATAAGACTCATCATTATCTTATTTTTCCATGAACCTACCATTTACCTGTTACAGTGTCATATGGTCTGTCATTTGAACCTTTCTGTAGGGCTAAACATTGCCCTCTGCCGGCTACTCTTTAAAAATGTTAATTCTCCTAGAAGAGGTAATACTAAATCCCTTACCACAAATGGGTTTATTAAATACAAGATACTCAGCCATGTGAAAGCACTTAACACTTAGGGAGAGAAATGGGTGGAATTCTCTGACTTGATAATTTTGTCTCTGGTCAACTGGACTGTGGGGATGGAGGGTGAGCACATCTGAGAGTTGAAGGGATGAAGGAGCCAAAGGCTCAGAATCTGGGTTGGTCTGGCATGACAGGGCAATAGGCTCTCTTAATTCAAGAACAGCTCAACTCAGAAGAGAAAATAATGAAACCCCCAGACAGGCCCTATCCTTTCCTTAACAGAGAGGACTTGTTGGGAAGGAGAAATGGGGTGCACAGCAGGCTTTTAATGCTCCAAGTTCTGCCCAAGGTAGTCAAAAAGAGTGAAAAAGTTTTGGGGCTGGGAGTTCAGGGAGTAAATGAGGGCTAAATTTCACGCACCGCTCACTTTCCCCATCACAGTATCATGTTTTCCTCACCAACCTCCCAGCTCCACCTGCCCCCTCTCCACTCTGACCACCCCGGCAAAGCCATGAAGAGCTCACCTGGGAAAAGGGGGCTGTGCCAGGTGCAAGGCTCGACGGTAAATGGGTAGATCTCCTCTTGGAGAAGCTCCTTGCAGAGACAGCCTCTGACAGGCACCCTCCTCTCGCTGGACTTGGCTTTGCCTATTAGCGGTCTAGCTCACAGCATGTGACTCCCATACAGATGCACAGGCACCGCCTGGAGTTTCTGTAATACCCAATACTCTGGGTGTTCATAGTGCTGAAATACTGCAGTCTTGTGTTGCTGTCGCTACTACCTGGGGCTCCCTCTAGTTGCCCAACCTATTTCATCTCCTGGTAAGGAGCCTTTCCAAATAATCTGAATTTGACCCTGTCTGTTACTGGCTGGGTTACCCAGCAAGTTACCTACTTTGCTTCCTCGTCTTTGAAACAGAGTATCTGCCTGCTGCACTCGGGATTGTGAGAATTAAGAAGATAATATGTGCATGTTTAACGCCTAAACCTCTCAGCCACTCTCCATTTCCAGAAACACCCTGAGCCCTTAGGTCAGCTGTGATTAAATTCATTCCTTAATTCAGTACATATTTATTGAATGCCTTCTATGTGCCACAGTGCCTGATATTAGGCGCATACTGACTCCATTACCGTGAGGATCTCCTTTCTCTTCTGGCACATATTCTCCAGGGGCAGTGAGCGGCTAGGGGTAAGGGTCAGAAACTTGGATGGCAGATCAGTAAGCTTTTAGCACGATACTTTTAATTGCAAAAATAAACAGTTTTGTCAACTGCTTGAGAGTAGCGTCTGCTTTACAAAATTAACAACAACAAAAAGAAAATAACCCCAAAGCAAAACGTTACATCCAATGGCTGCTGGAAACGACACTGCTGTACAAAATCCCGCGCGAGACCGGCTCTGCGCTGCCCCAGCCTGCCTCTGGGGGTGGGGTGGGGCTAGGGGAGGGCGTGGGGCGTGCGCCAAGCCGGGTACAAAAGACTGTCTTAAGTCCCAAAGAAATGCCTACTCAGTGGGTGACCTGAGAGGGATTTTCCCAAAGCGCAGCTAAACGCGGGACACAGTGCCTGGGCCGCGGGAGCTGTCCACGGAGCTGGTGCTGAAGGGCGTGTGCAGTGGGCGCTTCACGGGAACTGGAAGTTGGACCAAGCCGGCTCCCGGGCGTGACGGGAAGAAGAGTGGGGAGGCGGGGGTGGGGACAGGCCAGGTCTTTTTGTGCGCGCCGGGCGGCTACGCCCCAATTTACAAGCCCATTTCTCCTCTCACAGGGCGGCGAAGGACAGGCCCAACGAGTAAAAGCCAAGGCCTTTGAGCCGCTCCTCGGCGCGCGCCTTCTGCTTGAGGTGCACCTTGCTGTGCCGTTTCTTCTCATCGCTGCGCGCGAAGCGGCGGCCGCACACGTCGCAGGCAAAAGGCTTTTCGCCTGTGTGAGTGCGCACGTGTGTGGTAAGGTGGTCGCTGCGGCTGAAGTTGCGGAGGCAGATGCGACACTGGAAGGGCTTGTGACCCGTGTGTATGCGCAGGTGGCGGTTGAGCTCGTCGGAGCGCGCAAAGCTGCGTACACAGCTCTCCACAGGGCAAGCAAAGGCCTTGGCATGCGGCCGCGGGCAGAAGCAGCGCGCGCTGCACTTGCCGCCCCGGCGCCCCTTGCGCCGCGCCTTGGCGGGGGGGAATGGAGCCTGCGGCGGCGGCCCAGGAGGCTCAGGTACGCCACTGCTTACAGAGATGTCTGCCACCAGGGGTTTCGAGAAGTCCGCCGCGGCGCTGCGGAGGCTCAGCGGGGACAGCTGAGGCTGAGTGCTGGCCAGAAACTCTCCGCTGTCGCCGGTACTCCCCTCCTCCCCACTAGGAGGGGTCAGGAGCTCCGGGATGCTCTCGGTCCCCTCCCCTAAGTCACCCGGGGCCAGCGGGAAAGCGTCATAGGCCCCCGTAGGGTAAAGTCTGTTGGCCGGGCCGACCGGCAGCTCCGCGGGGCAGCTGATGGACAGCAGGTCTTCAATCTTGGCCCCCATCGGAGGGAAACGGGCCTCAGGAGCGCCCTGGTAGGCTCCCTGTGACCCACAGTTCCCTGAGAGCAGCTCCCAGGGAGCGTAAGGACCTTTGAAGGCCGAGGCAGTGTCCAGAGCTGGTGAGGCCGGAGGCGCCCGGAGGCCTGGCTTGACGTCGGGCGGGGAGAGCTGAGGCTCATACAAGCACTGCGAGGGGGTGCCCGCTGAAGGCGAGACCTCCCAGAGCGCCTCTGGGAAGGTGGCAGAGCCCAGATCCGGGGAGTAAAGGTCTGGCGGACCCGGCAACAAGGTGTCGGGGCCTGCGGGAAAAGAGGCGTCCAGCGGAGAGCGGGATGCTGCCGCCTCCGGGCCGGGGAAAGATGCCAGACCTAGGATGCCCGACATGAGATTGAAGAGTGCCTCCGGGTCGTGCGGGTGTTCGGGCACTGCCTGGATGAAGAAGCTACCGCTGTAGCTGAGGCCGGGAGGGGGCGTGGGTGCAGGCCCCTCCAGGAGGCAGGAATCAGCTAAATCCCCCCCCGGCACCGCAGCTGCTCAAAGCCCAGCTCAAGAAGTCACCTGCTGAGGGGGGGGCAACAATCAGCTCCTGGCACATCAAAGGGCGCGCCCCAGAATCCGCAGCCCTAGTCAACGAAGCCCTTGGTGCGCACTGACACATACAAAGTGCCTTTTGCACATCTGAACCAGCCGAAGCCGACATACGCCCCAGACGCGCACACAAACATGCACACGCAAAACACACGTGCACAGGCAAAAGGACGCCTGGATACACGCACGGTTCCTGCGGAGGCGCTGGTGGCCCACTGGGGGTAGGAATGGCAGTGCGAACCCCAGGACCCCCGAACCTTACCCCCCCTACCCCCACAGGTCCAGCGTCCCAGTCCCTGACGGTTCTCAGGCACCGTGCACCCCCGAGCTGAGCAGCTGTCTGAGCATCCTCGGCCGCGCTCCTTACCTCCGGAGTAGCCGGCGGTCGCTGGCGCGTCCCTGGCCGACAGCCGGGACAATTCGGTGCTGGGTTCGGCGCAGCAGTCCTCGGTGGACTTGGCTAGGAGCGCGTCGGGGCCGGAAAACTCACTAAGGTGGAGCATGGCGCGGCGGCGACTGCGGGGCGCCGGGGGCCTCGCCCGTTGGGCTTGAGGGAGCGCGGGTGGCGACGAGGCCGGCAGTCGGGGTGCCCCACGCCTCGCAGATCCGGGCACCCGGGCTCCTGGCTCCAGGGCTCACCTCTGGGAAAGTGGTTGCGAGGCCGAGGAGACCTTGCTAGCCGAGACCAGCCTCGGGCGGCAGCTCCTCGCCTCTCCAAAGCGCGGCCGGGCTCCCCCAATCCTTGGCCCCCCCATTATATAGCAACGGCGGCGCTGGCTCCGGGCTTCCGACTCCCCGGGCCACTGCCATTTCGGGAGGCCCCGGCCCTGCCGTCGTGACGTAAATGCCCAAACATGGACACAGGATGTCTGTCGGGGACTCCCGAAAAGGAAAGCTCGGGCTGTGACGTCGACGCCGCCGCCGCTGCCGGGCCCGTGCCGCTGCGTGCGCGCGCGCTCCCCAAGCATGGAGCCCCGTGCGTGCCGGGGCCGCGGGTGCGCTTGGCCCGGGCCCTGCGCCGCATGAGGACTAACGACCAGTTAGTGCGTTTCCCGCCTGGAGGCAGAAGCGGAAGCCAGCCGAGGAAAGACCACGTGGGCTTTGGGATGCCACAGATTCGGTTCGAATCCACTTTCTGCCCCACCTGTTGTCATTTAATCTCCCGGGAGGGACGTCAGCGTCCTCACCTGCGAAATGGAGATATTTATATCTACTTCGTAAATTTGCAATAAAGAGTAATTGGGCTCCAGCATGTAAAGTTCTATGCACAAGGGCACACAGTAAACCACAGAGATTATCACCATTATTCATTGTTTGCTAACACCTCTATTTTTTTTTCATTTTGTTAACAGTCTTTTCTTTAGTTTGTTCTAGGAAAAATATGTTGCCTAAATTAGTAAGGACCATAATACTTGCTAATGGTGAGGAAAAAAGTAAATTACTACAGAAAAGCATATTCCAAATTGAAAAGCAAAAGCCTCCCTTTTCCCTACCCACCTACCTCCTGAGGAAGCCACACCTAAGTTTCTTGTGTATTCTTTTAGAAAAAAATATGCATATGCAAGCATACATGCTGTTCTGCAATATAATTTTTTCCGACCTACAATAGCTGAGAAATTATCCAAACATAAGGAGTTGGGGCATCCTTTTCTACCACTGTATAGTACTCCATTGTAAGGGGGGTCAATTTGTCCACTGTCTGTGAGCATATAGGAAGTTTCTAACCTTTTGCTTTTATCAACAATTAGCCGACATCCTTGACTATATAAATATATCTGTGAGTTAAATTCCAATGAGTGTAATTCTGTGCAAAGAGTATATAAAATTTTGATAGACAACTGGCAACTTGTCCTTCAGAGAAGTAGGGCCAATTCCTGCTCCCACCTTCCTCACCCACAGGGTATGAGATGCCTCTAGACATTTTTTCTGCCTTCATACAAATGACTTTTACTCTAGGAATGTTCCCAGCAACACAAAGAGAATCCACAAATTGTTTTTCCATGAAATCAGTACCCCAAATAGTTGGGATTCTTCTGAAAGAACAAATTATTTTTAATCCCCTAACTTTAAGGAGACTGTGAATCTTGGCTGCAGGTTAGTCAACTCCAACAAAGAAGCCTGACTACTTCTCTGACCTCATCTCTCTTCTGCTGTGGTTTTCCCTCTGTACTATTTTCTCCTCCTCTTTTTAACTTTTTCATTTTATTTTGTGTTATGTTCACTCAACTCCTTTCTGAAACCAAATCAGAGAATGAAATAAATACGGGATAGCATGCTTTTCTTTACAAAAAGCATCAATTCTTGGGACTCTGGCTGTTGGAAAGTGGGGAGGGAAGGGATGGGTTCCCTCTTCCTTCTCTAATTTCCTAGAAATAGGAGCAAAGCCATCTAGGGCTGATGAGCTACAGCATGACTGGCAATGTATCTCCCAGCCTCCCTTGCCTTTTCAAGAAAGAATGCCAAGAATGCCCAGACGCAGGCCTTTCATCCTATGTCCATCATCCAAACATTCATTCACTTGATTTCTGAATGTTCTAAGTGCCTACTATGGGCCAGAAATTGATTTTGGTTTTTATTCTACCAGGACCCTGAGGCCCTCCAGCCCTAGCTGCCCCCTCCAATAATGATCCTTTAAGTGTGTTCACGGAGTATGTCATCATACTCTGTAAAAACAGGTGCAGACACACTTGCATCCATCGTCTCCTCGTGTCTGGAAATCACACAAAGATTTTCAAAGAGTCATGCATGTGCAGCATGTCCTAACAAATGTCACAGACATAGTTCTATGTTAGCAGCACCTATGTTTGTGCGTGGGAAATGCAGAAACCAACCACATGTCTGTAAGGACGAGACACACAGAACACTATTTCCCTTATACTCTATTCCAGAGCTGGGATTTGGTTCTAAATCAAATGCATTGCCAAGACCGGGTGAGCCCACACCAGACACGCAGGGTGCACATGTCTCAAATCCATTCTGGCATCTTGCTGCCTGGGAGGGAGGGGGAGTGGAGGGGTTCGCCTAGGCTGGTGTCCAGGGCTCCCCAGGTTGCTCTGTCGGGCCAGATTGGCCAGCCCCAGGTTTCCTGTCCCTTCTGCTGCTCTTTTCTCTGCCACAGCATTCCTCCTCCTTCTTAGTCATAGATAATTCCCCTACTCCTTTGGCAAGTTCCCAGGCCATTGCTGCTTTCTGCCAAGGGTTGTTGGACTACGTCTGTGTTAAGACATGGGTCCAAATCACCCCAGCTTCCTCTTGTGAGAGGCCAGGTCTAGAGGCAGAGCTGGGGAGGAAGGAATGTGTAGGAGAGGAGATGAGGAACACAGTTTATGCTCTGGGTGTGGGCTGGACCACGCCCCTATCTCTGCACCACTCACCTTCAGTGAACACACACACACACACACACTTACACATGGGATGGTTACCTCTGGTGGACAATTGTATCTACACTTGGTTCCTTGAGGATGAGGAGGGAATATGAATTTTGTAGCCCTTCCAGATTAGCCCCTCTTAGTCCCAAATTTTAATAGCTTAAAAAGAAATTCTGGGCCCAGATATAATAAAGATATTTGGGAGGAGATGGAAGAGAGAGGAGCTTAGATCTATGAGCCCTACTTTAATTCACATTTCAAATGTAAAAACACAAATTTACAGGGAAAAAAGGGAAGTCATATATACTGAACACTTTACAAACATCATTTGATTATCCAAAAAGCTTTGTGGAGTAAGGAATTGGAGACATATTTCACAGATGAGAAAAAAGTATCAAAAAGGTTAAATATCTTGCAAAGGCCACACTTACATTCAGCGGTAGGGCTTAGAGTCAAGCCCAGGCTAGCCTACTCCACAAAATAATTTAGGAAAAGATAATTCATTTTACAAAAGATTCACTTTAAGATGACTTTAGATGGAGAATCTCCATCTAGCTTTTCAAATAGGGTATGATGTACAAACTCAGTTTAGTTGGTGTCCATCTCTGCAAGAATTCCCTGGTGTGAATTGCCAAAGATAGGAACACCATGGGTCACATCAGATGCATGCGGAGGAGGAACGCAATACAAGGTCCTTGGGAGCTAGTGTGGAAGTTAGTGGTGGTGGTGGTGGTGGTGGTGGTGGTGTGTGTGTGTGTGTGTGTGTGTGTGTTTGTGGTTTGGGGTGGGTCAAATGGGATTTCTGGTTTCCATGGGAAAAGGTCTCGGAAGGAGAGTTTACCTACCAGATAAGCACTGAAGGGACAGCTACTGAATCAATTAATGAATGAACAAATTCATTCATTAAAAGTTCATTGAGCACAGCTCTGTGCCAGGCACTGCACAGGCCTTTCAGATGCTGGTGCTACAGTGGGTGAGACTGGAAGCTCTGGAACCAGGGAGGGAGAAGAGGAAGGGGGTCTGAAGGAGTAAGCCTCCCTTCTCTCTCTTCTGGGAAGGGCCCAGCCCCTATCCTCAATCTGGTAATGCTGCTGCCTCCTCCCCCACTCCCCACCTTGAGCTTTCTGCTCTAAATATCATTGTGTTCAAATAATAGTGTATATATTTTAAAAGACTCCAAGAAGACAGCTGCCTCAGAGCATTAATCATGAAGAGGCCAGCACTCAGTCTCCATGGCGACTCCTGACAGAGAGCTCAGGAACAGCTCATGTCCTACTTCCTGGGGCCATGGAGATGCAGGGACACAGCATCTCTCACCCTTCTCTTTCCTCTCTTCCCCTCCTTCCCCCCATCTCTTCCTCTCCTCCCTCTCTTTTTCTCTTCCTAAAGGATTTATTTAAAAGCAGGGACAGAGGCAGGATCCAGCCATCAGACTAACAAGGAACAAAGCCAAAGAAGATGCAGCAGAGATGAAGTCTGCCTTCAACAGCAGCCTCTGTAGTAGACCACTCCCCTCCCCAGACTCCTGCCATGTCCGCAATCTTCTCTGACCACTAGGGCACATGGAGTCTGAACTGTCCTTGAGGCAAAGGACCACCATCAGGGTCCTCTGTCTCTTCCCTTTTCCTGCCCATGGCCAGTTATTGGTTTATGGTTTGGGTCCTTAATATTATTATTATTTTAATGTCCACAAAGTAACATAGGCCCACTGGAAAAAGGCAAACATGTTACAATTTATGTGCAAGAAATGAAAATGTATTTTGCAATTTTATACCCAGATATATACATTTAAATAGTTTCAGATTGATTCCAGTAGGTTTTTCTTCATGCATAGTTATTCAACATTCATCTATTCAACTGTAGCATCAACGTCACCATCATCATCATCATTATTATTTTTAACAAGAACAAGGTTTAATGTGAATATAAAACATACATACATAATCTGGGAAAGATAAGGGCCCATTTTGTTAAATGGATAGGAGGAAATGAAGCCCCTATAAACAGCCACAGGCACCTTCGTAGTTCCAAGACTAGAGAACACTGTCCTTACAACATACACACTCCTGAGGTGCAGGCTCCTGGTTTTCTGTAGAAAGAGAGCAGGTTGAGTTTCCCATAAAGTCAAGTCCATTCATGCTACATACAGATTGCAGACAAACTTCTCTTCCATATTTGTTGAGATTCATGATAGAAGGACGGAATCAAGTGGTGGTTCCTGTGAAGCTGTGATCAGTACAGCTTGCTGTACCCAGAACTCAGCCGCGGCTGTTTGACCAGGAGCCTCCACGCACGCTGCTGGCTCCTGCGAGTCCCAGGGCTGCCCTGCCGGGCGAAGGGGGGCAGGTGTTTGGGCTGAGAATAGACTCGTTTCTGACAGTGATGGTACTGTCCCCTGTCGCACCACCTGCATTTTGTTGGCTGGCAGGGCCCCAGGTCCCTGCATTGATGGGGTCCGTGAGGATGTCCAGTCATAGCAGGCGTGGTGCTATCGCCCATACCTCCACCTGTGCTCTGGGCAGGTGGGCTCCAAGTGATGTAATGGCAGGTGGTGACACAGGGATCTCCTATTACAGGTGAGATGTTTTACTTCAACGGTGTCACTTGTGTTTTGGCCCAGTGGCCCCCAGCTGTACTGATGGAATATAGGAACACAAGGTCCTCCAGTCACGGGAATGATGTCCCCTACCTTCATGCCACCTGCTTTCTGTCAAGTGTGCCCCAGGTACTTGGGGTGATGGTGGAACTAGAGGTGGGTAATTAGAAGCAGGAATAACACTGGCCCTCGGAGCTGCAGTGGCTGTGGTGTGCCCAGGAGAGCCCCAGCTGCCCTGATGGAAGGGGTTAATAGATGTGCTTCTTGACACACATTTCTTTTTCACGATGGTGGTTCCTCCAAATGTGGGAGGTCTTACATGTCCAGGTGGGCTCCAGGCCCGTTGATGGAGTGTGAGGACCCTAGGGCCTCCCATCATGGGAACAGTGGTGTGGCCTCCCACTGCTGCACCATCTTTGTTTAGGACAGGTGAGCTCCACATGCTCGGACTTAAGGTGGTATTCATAGGGCATCCTACCATTGAGGTGCTTGCCTGTTGTCCTGAAGCAGCCGTGCTGTGGCCATATGGAGCCCAGATTATCTGGCCACCAGGAGGAACAGAAGTGGGGCTATGTGTCCTCTTCCTGGATGACATCCTGTTGAGTATTTGGGATGCCTGTGAATGAGTGGGGCCTCGGGAAGATACACTGAGCCCAGGTCTCCCTCCACCCATGGGGGCTACAGGAGCTGCCCACAGAGGTGGGACTGGTGTGGCACCTGTGAGCAGTGAACTCCTGTTCCCACTCCTGGGCATCCTGGCAGCACCTCTATACTCACTTGTGGTGGCTGTGCTGCTGGGCATACCAGTGGCTGGCGGGACGTTCACAGTGGTGCTAGATGCCAAGACTGGCAATGTGAAACCTGTGAAGTTTGATTGCGTTCTGTGGCCGCTGGGTGACTAGGTGCTAGGAGAGCACAGGGCCGTCCATTTTCCCAGCAAGTGCAAGTGTTTAGGCTGCTGCCCACCACAGTTTCGAGAAGTGTTGGGAACAGGGATTGCTGGGTCAAAGAGATGGGTGGAAATTGCATCTTGTCTGCTGCCTGTTTTGGAATGTAAAGAGGTGGAGACATGGGCTGAGGCCATACTGCCGCTATGTGGTTTGTTCTGAGATCCAGGAGGTGCCATGCAAACTGGGGAATGATTCTTCCCTGAGACAGGGAGAGACTGGAAAATGACAGCCCGGGAAGGCAGTGTTGTGTCCATAGCATCATCATCAAAAGTAGGGTTGAAGTTTGCAATTGTGCTGCCCATGGCATTGTGTGGGACTGAAGGCGCCACAAGGAATGAACCAGGAGCCCTGGGGAGAGGGGCGTTCTGGGGTTGCCTCTTAGGAATTCCAGTGGTGGGCTGAGGGGCAGTTTGGGGGCCAATGGGGTGGGTAAAAGGGGGTATGTGGCTGGGGGTCCATAAAGGTGGGTTGGTGGAGATTGGTCCCTTTGCAGGGTGCCTCTGGTCTACCCTGCAGCTGATTTGGGTAAATGGGAGCAATCTCCCCATGGACTCTGGGGGAGAAGTGAAGATGACAGCATGGGAAGGAGGAGTCGTGTCCATGTCCATATCGGGATCTGAAGTAGGTGGGGAATTCAAGCCTGCAGGTGCCTGGGTGGCAGTGATGGGAGGGCCTGCAGTGGAGGCGACTGTGGGGACACTGAGAACCGAGTTACTGAGGGAAGGCCCTGGAACCGGAATGGGTAAGAAACAAGGGCTGGGAGAATATATACACATGGGCGATGGAGAGTCCCTTACCCAGGAAGGCTGCTGGGACGAGGTAGTTGAGGTGCTGGGAGGTGTGGGGAGCTCAGAAATACGAGATGCTGCAGCTGTGACTGACTGACAAGGGCCGGCATCCTCCTTGGGTGGAATTCCCGCCGCAGGACTGGGACTGAGAGGAGCAGCAGCCTCAGCGGGAACGGGGTGGGGGGGGGGGGGGTAGGGGGCCGTGCTTCTTGTTTCCTGATCAGTACTGGTGTGGGGGGACGGTGGGGGACAGGTGGGATCAGAGGCCTGGCAGACAAGCCATCCAAGTTGGCGGTGGTAGCAGGGACCTCTAAGGTGTCACTGGTCGAGGGCAGGGAGCCTGCAGCCTCCGGGGCAGGTGGGGAGAAGGAAGGGGCCGGCTGAGGGGTACTGCCATCAGCCATGACGTCCATTTTAGCCTCTGAGTTCTTGTTTCTCCAAAAGTCAGTACTGTTCTCCACGGTGCCCGGGTCTTCGGCACAGCTAAGCGAGGACATTTAGGAGATGGGGGCAGGTCACTGTGACCCCACGGCGCTGGTGGTGGCCGTGGCAATGGCAGAGTCAGAGGCATGGATATTCCTTTTGCAGGGCCTCCTGTGGGCAGGTCTTGGTAAGGAGCTCCTTGGGGTGTCGGAAGGCTCCGCGCCCTGCATCTTCTTCCCAGACACTGGTGAGTCTGCAGGGCTCGGCTGGTGACCGCCACCCAGCACTTCCTCTGCTGACCTCCCTGGCAGCCGGGAGCAGCACGGGGTGGGGGCAGGGGGCACTGCTGCCGCTGGATCAAACTTCTGAGGAGGCAGGACACCTCCAGACGGGTTGTAAGCGGTGCCCATGTGGTCTGCGGAGGAGGAGATCATCTGGGTGGTCTCCCTGAAGCTGTCTTCTGGGAGCCTAGGACCGTCCAGAGGCCCAGGACTGCACTCCGGGGAAGTGAGAACTCTGCTGGCCTCTAGGGGCCCAGTTGTCGATGATGTACCCCCACTGCCATGGGGGTTCCTGTTCTCATCATGCTGCCCTTTGGTCGCTGCGTGATCATCCTTCTCCTCCGTCATCCCTTTTCTGGGCTCTTTTGGGAACTGTGCCCCCGGGCGAGGAAGTGGGAGGTTGCTAGCTGGCACTGGCCTTTTAGCCTTGGCTACCTGCTCAAGTAATGGATGTAGGAGAGCGCATTTTCACCCTGAGGCAGCCTTTTTTGTGGTTCTTGGGGGTCCAGACATCTTGGAATTATAAGTAGAGAGTGTGGACTTCTTTGGCAGGTCCCTCTGGTTCGTTGAGGTCAGGACTCCCAGAGGGGAGGAGACCGCCTCTGTGGCTCGATGGAAAAGCCCGCTGGTAAAGGCACAGGGTCCCAGTGGAACAGCCTGCGGCCAGGGCAGTCGGCAGGTGCAGGGGCTGCAGGGTGCTCCCTGGCAGGAGAAGCAGCGTCCTGGATGGGAAGGACCAGTAGGCAGAGAAGGTGGGGCTGGGGAGGCGGCAGAGTGGGGCATGAAACTTAGGATGGAAATTGCCCACACAGAAAATCGGTGGTGCTCCAAATGATCCGAGAATAGGGTATGAAACCAGGAGAGGGTCTCCTTTGCTTCTAACTCCTCTCTGGCCTAGCACGCACTGAGCTGCCCGGCTAGGGCAACTGTGATGTCACCCGGGGCTGTGAGCACACCAGCTCCCCCCAGAGGAGATCCTGTCAAAGGTCACAGGGTGTGGTCCAAACACCAACCCCAGTAAAATTCCTAGCACCCAGGACTGCCCATTGAGGGCTGCAGGTGTTTGGATCAGCGAGACCACCATGCAAACCGTTCAGGGCTGTAGTGCCCGCATCTGTCAAAGCTCACCCTGCCCAGGTGCCGGATCTGCAGACCCTCAGCACCTGGTGTGTGGTGGCCAATGCTGTGTCCCGCAGTCCTGGAGGCCAGGGCCTGCTCAAAGCCCACCGCGGAGCCACCCAGATGCTGCCAGGGTACCGCCCACGCTCCCTGGGCCTTCCCAGCTTCTCTGGGAGGCCTGGAGCCAGACATGCCTCCTCCGCCATGGCCAGCCGGTGGGTGATTTCGGAGGAGGGGACCCCATGACCTCCCTTTCTAGCAGGCCGGTTATTTCTTTGCTTCTCAGAAAGTGTAGGACCACCAGTTTTCAGCATAGCAACATCCCACATTCTGACTGAGCCTTGCAGCCCAAATTTTCTCTTTGGTCTAGTTTTGGGCATGAGTCTGGTATATGAATAACACAGCAAACTGGGAAACACTTTTTATTATTAAATGCATCTCCTTTAGACTCTTCTTTTCAATGGTGTCACCATTCTTGCTGTCAGCCAACTTGGAAGCTTTAGGGGCAACCTTGCCTCTCAGCATCAACCTGTCCATTCCCAATCCTGACAGTTCATCCTTTATGTTATCTCTGAAACTCATTTCCATGTCAGTAACCCTGCTTCTAGTTTTTCTTTTAATTAAGGTATTATTGATATATACTATTATGAAGGTTTCACATGTAAAACAATGTTACTACATTCACCCATATTATTGAGTCCTCCTCATACCCCATTGCAGTCACTGTCCATCAGTGTAGTAAGATGCCACAGAGTCACTATTTGCCTTCTCTGTGCTACACTGTCTTCCCCATGATACCCCCCACACCATGTGTGCCAATCATAATGCCCCTGAATCCCCTTCTCCCACCCTCCCCACCTGCCCTCCTCAACCCTTCCCCTTTGGTAACCGCGAGTCCCTTCTTAGAGTTGGTGAGTCTGCTGCTGTATTGTTCCTTCAGTTTTGCTTAGTTGTTATACTCCACAAATGAGGGAAATCTTTTGGTATTTGTCTTTCTCCACCTGGCTTATTTCACTGAGCATAATATCCTCCAGTTCCATCCATGTTGTTGCAAATGGTTTTCTTCTTATGGCTGAATAATATTCCATTGTGTGTATGTACCACATCTTCTTTATCCATTCATGTACTGATGGACACTTAGGTTACTTCCATATCTTGACTATTGTAAATAGTGCAGCAGTAAACATAGGGGTGAATATGTCTTTTTGAATCAGGGTTCTTGTTTTCTTCAGGTTAATTCCTGGAGTGGAATAACTAGGTCAAATGGTATTTCTATTTTTAGGTTTTTGAAGAACCTCCATACTGCTTTCCACAATGGTTGAACTAGCTTACATTCCCACCAGCAGTGTAGGAGGGTTCCCCTTGCTCCACATCCGTATCAGCATTTGTTGTTCTTAGTCTTTTCAATACTGGCCATCCTAACTGGTGTGAAGTGATATCTCATTGTGGTTTTCATTTGCATTTCCCTGATACTTAGTGATGTTGAACATTTTTTCATATGCCTGTTGGCCATCTGAATTTCTTCTTTGGGGAATCGTCTATTCATATTCTCTGCCCATTTTTAATTGGGTTATTTGCTTTTTGGATGTTGAGGTGTGTGAGTTCTTTATATATTTTGGATGTTAACCATTGTTGGATATGTCATTTACAAATATTCTCGCATACTGTAGGATGCCTTTTTGTTCTGTTGATGGTGTCCTTTGCTGTACGGAAGTTTTTAGTTTGATGTAGTCCCATGTGTTCATTTTTTTTTTCCAGTTCTTTTTACTACTTTGTATCTTTTATTCAAAATTAAATTATTTCCATTTTGTATAAAGTAATCAAAAATGCAGATTACAGTAGGGAATTTATGCTTATATAATCTATGGCTGTTACTCAGATACATAGGTCAGTGCTTTCTCTTTCTTAGGGTTAAGTGGCACACAGGTAGGTATAGACATAGATGTAGATTAGATCATAAAGAACCACTTTTTTAGAAACAACCTAATTGGTGCCAGACTCCCAACACCCATCTGCAATGCACTCTCTTTTTCGACCCTTTATCCCATACTTGAGGTGAATGTGTATGTCCATGTGTTCATTTTTGCTTTGGTTTCGCTTGCTTGAGGAGATGCGTTCAGGAAAAAGTTGCTAATGTTTATATTCAGGAGATTTTTACCTATGTTGTCTTGTAAGAGTTTTATAGTTTCATGACTTACATTCAGGTCTTTGATCCATTTCGAGTTTACTTTTGTGTATGGAATTAGACAATAATCCAGTTTCATTTTCTTGCATGTAGCTGTTCAGTTTTGCCAACACCAGCTGTTGAAGAGGCTGTCATTTCCCCGTTGTATATCCATGGCTCTTTTATCACATATTAATTGACCATATATGCTTGGGTTTATATCTGGGCTCTCTAGTCTGTTTTATTGGTCTGTGAGTCTGTTCTTGTGCCAGTACCAATTGATTACTGTGGCTTTGTAGTAGAGCTTGAAGTCAGGGAGCATAATCCCCCCAGTTTTATTCTTCCTTCTCAGGATTGCTTTGGCTATTTTGGGTCTTTTGTGGTTCCATATGAATTTTAGAGCTATTTGCTCTAGATCGTTGAAGAATGCTGTTGGTATTTTGATAAGGATTGCAATGAATCTGTAGATTGCTTTAGACAGGATGGCGATTTTGACAATATTAATTCGTCCTATCCATGAGCATGGGATGTGTTTCCATTTATTGGTATCTTCCTTAATTTCTCTCATGAGTGTCTTGTAGTTTTTGGAGTACAGGTCTTTCACTTCCTTAGTTAGGTTTACTCCTAGGTATTTTATTCTTTTTGATGCAATTCTGAATGGAATTGTTTTCCTGATTTCTCTTTCTGCTAGTTCATCATTAGTGTATAGGAATGCAACATATTTCTGTGTATTAATTTTGTATCCTGAAACTTTGCTGAATACAGATATTAGATCTAGTAGTTCTGGAGTGCATTCTTTAGGGTTTTTAATGTACAATATCATGTCATCTGCAAACAGTGACAGTTTAACTTCTTCTTTACCAATATGGATCCCTTTTATTTCTTTGTGTTGTCTGATTGCCATGGTGAGGACCTCCAGAACTATTTTGAATAAAAGTGGAGAGAGTGGGCATCCTTGTATTGTTCCCAATCTTAAAGGAAAGGCTTTCAGCTTCTTACTGCTAAGTGTAATGTTGGCTGTGGGTTTGTCATATATGGCCTTTCTTATGTTGAGGTACTTGCCCTCTATACCCATTTTGTTGAGAATTTTTATCATGAATGGATGTTGAATTTTGTCAAATGCTTTTTCAGCACCTATGGAGATGATCATGTGGTTTTTGTCTTTCTTTTGTTGGTGTAGTGGATGATGTTGATGGATTTTCTAATATTGTACCATCCTTGCATGACTGGAATAAATCCTACTTGATCATGATGGATGATCTTTTTGATATATTTTTGAATTCAGTTTGCTAATATATTTTTTTATTAAGGTATTATTGATATACAATCTTATGAAGGTTTCACCTGAAAAAACAATGTGGTTACTACATTTACCCATATTATCAAGTCCCCACTCATACCCCAATTCAGTCACTGTCCATCAGTGTAGTAAGATGACACAGATTCACTGTTTGCCTTTTCTGTGCTACACTGTTTTCCCCGTGATTCCCCACACCATGTGTACTAAACATAATACCCCACAATCCCCTTCTCCCACTCTCCGCACCCACCCTCCCACACTCCTCCCCTTTGGTAAACACTAGTTCCTTCTTGGAGTCTCTAAGTCTGCTATTATTTTGTTCCTTCAGTTTTGCTTCGTTGTTATACTCCACAAATGAAGGAAATCATTTGGCACTTGTCTTTCTCTACCTGGCTTATTTCACTGAGCATAATATCCTCCTGCTCCATCCATGCTGTTGCAAATGGCAGGATTTGTTTCTTTCTTATGGCTGAATAGTATTCCATTGTGTATATGTACCACCTCTTCTTTATCCATTCATCTGCTGATGGACACTTAGGTTGCTTCCATATCTTCGCTATTGTAAAAAGTGCTGCAATAAACATAGGGGTGCATATGTCTTTTTGAATCTGAGAAGTTATATTCTTTGGGTAAATTCCACGGAGTGGGATTCCTGGGTCAAATGGTATTTGTCTTTTTAGTTTTTTCAGGGACCTCCATATTGCTTTCCACAATGGTTGAACTAGCTTACATTCCCACCAGCAGTGTAGGAGGTTCCCCTTTCTCTGCATTCTCATCAGCATTTGTTGTTCTTAGTCTTTTGGATGGTGGCCATCCTTACTGGTGTGAGGTGATATCTCACAGTGGTTTTCATTTGCATTTCCCTGATGATTAGTGATGTGGAGCATCTTTTCATGTGTCTGTTGGCCATCTGAATTTCTTCTTTGGAGAACTGTCTCTTCATATCCTCTGCCCATTTTTAAATTGTGTCATTTGCATTTTGGGTGTAGAGGCATGTAAGTTCTTTATATATTTTGGATGTTAACCCCTTGTCGGATATGTCGTTTACAAATATATTCTCCCATACTGTTAGATGCCTTTTTGTTCTGTTGATGGTGTCCTTTGCTGTACAGATACTTTTTAGTTTGATGTAATCCCACGAGTTCATTTTTGCTTTTGTTTCCCTTGCTCGAGGAGATGCTTTCAGGAAGAAGTCGCTCATGCTTATATTCAGAAGATTTTTGCCTATGTTGTCTTCTAAGAATTCTATGGTTTCATGACTTACATTCAGGTCCTTGATCCATTTCAAGTTTACTTTTGTGTATGGAGTTAAATAATCCAGTTTCATTCTCTTGCATGTAGCTGTCCAGTTTTGCCAACACCAGCTGTTGAAGAGACTGTCATTTCCCCATTGTATGTCCATGGCTCCTTTATCATATATTAATTGACCATATATGGTTGGGTTTTATCAGGGCTCTCTAGTCTGTTCCATTGGTCTATGGGTATGTTCTTGTTCCAGTACCAAATTGTCTTGAGTACTGTGGCTTTGTAGTAAAGCTTGAAGTTGGGGAGCATAATCCCCCCAGCTTTATTCTTCCTTCTCAGGACTGCTTTGGTTTTTGGGGTCTTTTGTGGTTCCATATGAATTTTAGAATGATTTTCTCTAGTTCGTTGAAAAAGGCTGTTGGTATTTTGATAGGAATTGCATTGAATCTGTAGATTGCTTTAGGTAGGATGACCATTTTTACAATATTAATTTGTCCTATCCATGAGCATAGGATGTGTTTCCATTTATTGGTGTCTTCTTTAATTTCTCTTAGGAGTGTCTTGTAGTTTTCAGAGTACAGGTCTTTCACTTCCTTGGTTAGGTTTACTCCTAGGTATTTTATTCTTTTTGATGCAACTTTGAATGGAATTGTTTTCCTGATTTCTCTTTCTGCTAGTTCATCATTAGTGTATAGGAAAGCAACATATTACTGCGTATTAATTTTGTATCCTGCAACTTTGCTGAGTTCAGATATTAGATCTAGTAGTTTTGGAGTAGATTCTTTGGGGTTTTTAATGTACAATATCATGTCATCTGCAAACAGGGACAGTTTAACCTCTTCCTTGCCAATCTGGATGCCTTTTATTTCTTTGTGTTGTCCTATTGCCATGGCTAGGACCTCCAGTACTATGTTGAATAGAAGTGGGGAGAGTGGGCATCCTTGTCTTGTTCCCGATCATAAAGGAAAAGCTTTCAGCTTCTCGCTGTTAAGTATAATGTTGGCTGTGGGTTTGTCATATATAGCCTCTGTTATGTTGAGGTACTTGCCCTCTATACCCATTTTGTTGAGAGTTTTTATCATGAATGAATGTTGAATTTTGTCAAATGCTTTTTCAGCATCTATGGAGATGATCATGTGGTTTTTGTCCTTCTTTTGGTTGATGTGGTGGATGATGTTGATGGATTTTCGAATGTTGAACCATCCTTGCATACCTGGAATAAATCCTACTTGATCATGATGGATGATCCTTTCGGTGTACTTTTGAATTCGGTTTGCTAATATTTTTTTTTTTTACAATTTATTTTGGTATCATTAACCTACAGTTACATGTGTAATATTATGGGATTAAACTACCCCCTTCATCAGGTCCCCCCCACCAACCCCATTACAGTCACTGTCCATCAGCGTCGTGAGATGCTATAGAATCATTATTTGTCTTCTCTGAGTTGTACAGCCCTCCCCGTGCCCCCCCAACATTACTTCAGCTAATCGTAATGCCCCTTTTACCCTCTTATCCCTCCCTTCCCACCCATCGGTTTGCTAATATTTTGTTGAGTATTTTTGCGTCTATTTTCATCAGGGATATTGGTCTGTAGTTTTCTTTTTTTGTGGTGTCTTTGCCCGGTTTTGGTGTTAGAGTGATGCTGGCCTCATAGAATGAGTTTGGAAGTATTCCCTCTTCTTCTACTCCTTGGAAAACTTTAAAGAGGATGGGTATTAGGTCTTCACTAAATGTTTGATAAAATTCAGTGGTGAAGCCATCTTGTCCAGGTGTTTTGTTCTTAGGTAGTTTTTTGATAACCAGTTCAATTTCGTTGCTGGTAATTGGTCTGTTCAGATTTTCTGTTTCTTTCTGGGTCAGCCTTGGAAGGTTGTATTTGTCTAGAAAGTTGTCCATTTCTTTTAGGTTATCCATTTTGTTAGCATATAATTTTTCATAGTATTCTCTAATAGTTATTTGTATTTCTGTGCTGTCCATAGTGATTTTTCCTTTCTCATTTCTGATTCTTTTTATGTGAGTAGACTCTCTTTTTTTCTTAATAAGTCTGGTTAGGGGTTTATCTATTTTGTTTACTTTCTCAAAAACCAGCTCTTTCTTTTGTTGATCCTTTCTATTGTTTTATTCTTCTCAACTTTATTTATTTATGCTCTAATCTTTATTATGTCCCTCCTTCTACTGACTTTGGGTCTCATTTGTTCTTCTTTTTCTAGTTTCGTTCATTGTGATTTTAGATTGCTCATATGGGAATGTTCTTCTTTCCTGAGGTGGGCCTGTATTGCAATATACTTTCCTCTTAGCACGGCCTTCGTTGCGTCCCACCTATTTTGCGGTGTTGAATTATTGTTGTCATTTGTCTCCATATATTACTTGATCTCTGTTTTAATTTGGTCATTGATCCATTGATTATTTAGGAGCATGTTATTAAGCCTCCATGTGTTTGCGGGACTTTTCATTTTCTTTGCATAATTCATTTCTAGTTTCATTCCTTTGTGGTCTGAGAAGCTGGTTGGTACAATTTCAATCTTTTTGAATTTACCGAGGCTCTTTCTGTGGCCTAGTATATGATCTCTTCTTGAAAATGTTAGATGTGCACTTGAGAAAAATGTGTATTCTGCTGCTTTTGGATGTAGAGTTCTGTAGATGTCTGTTAGGTCCATCTGTTCTAATGTGTTGTTCAGTGCCTCTGTCTCCTTACTTATATTCTGTCTGGTTGATCTGTCCTTTGGAGTGGTGTGTTGAAGTCTCCTAGAATGAATGCATTGCATTCCATTTCCCCCTTTAATTCTGTTAGTATTTGTTTCACATATGTAGGAGCTCCTGTGTTGGGTGCATAGATATTTATAATGGTTATATCTTCTTGTTGGATTGACCCTTTTATCATTATGTAATGTCCTTCTTTGTCTCTTGTGACTTTCTTGGTTTTGAAGTCTATTTTGTCTGATATAAGTACTGCAGTTCCTGCTTTTTTCTCCCTATTACTTGCATGAAATGTCTTTCATTTTTAGTCTGTGTATGTCTTTGGGTTTAAAGTGAGTCTCTTGAAGGCAGCATATAGATGGGTCTTTTTTTTTAATCCATTCAGTGACTCTATGTCTTTTGACTGGTGCATTCAGTCCATTTACATTTAGGGTGATTATGGATAGGTATGTACTTATTGGCATTGCAGGCTTCAGATTCGTGGTTACGAAAGGTTCAAGGTTAACTTCCCTACTATCTAAAAGTCTAACAACTCACTTAATATGCTATTACAAACACAATCTAAAGGTTCTTTTTTTGTTCATTTGTTTTTTCCCTCCTCCTTTTTCTTCCTCCTCCATTCTTTATATATTAAGCATCATATTCTGTACTGTTTGTCTATCCCTTGATTGACTTTGGGGATAGTTCATTTCATTTTGCATTTTCATAGTAATTAGCTGTTCTATTTTCTTTACTGTGGTTTTATTACCTCTGGTGACAGCTATTAAACCATAGGAACACTTCCATCTATTGCAGTCCCTCCAAAATACACTGTAGAGATGGTTTGTGGGAGGTAAATTCTCTCAGCTTTTGCTTATCTGGAAATTGTTTAATCCCTCCTTCAAATTTAAATGATAATCTTGCTGGATAAAGTAATCTTGGTTTGAGGCCCTTCTGCTTCATTGATTAAATACATCATGCCACTCCCTTCTGGCCTGTAAGGTTTCTGCTGAGAAGTCTGATGATAGCCTGATGGGTTTTCCTTTATATGTGATTGTATTTCTCTCTATGGCTGCTTTTAATAGTCTGTCCTTATCCTTGATCTTTGCCATTTTAATTACTATATGTCTTGATGTTGTCTTCCTTAGGTCCCTTGTGTTGGGAGATCTGCACACCTCCATGGCCTGAGAGACTATATCCTTCCCCAGATTGGGGAAGTTTTCAGCAATCATCTCCTCAAAGACACTTTCTTTCCCTTTTTCTCTCTCTTCTTCTTCTGGTACCCCTATGATGCGAACATTGTTCCGTTTGAATTGGTCACACAGTTCTCTCAATATTCTTTCATTATTAGAGATCCTTTTTTCTCTCTGTGTTCCTCAGCTTCTTTGCATTTCTCTTCTCTAGTTTCTATTTCATTTATCATCTCCTCCACCGTATCCAATCTGCTTTTAATACCGTCCATTGTGTTCTTCAGTGATTGGATCTCTGACCGTAATTCATTCCTGAGTTCTTGAATATCTTTCTGTACCTCCATGAGCATGTTAATGATTTTTATTTTGAACTCCCTTTCAGGGAGAGTCATGAGGTCAATATCATTTAAATCTTTCTCAGGAGTTGTATTAATAATTTTACTCTGGACCAGGTTCCTTTGGCTTTTCATATTTGTGTATGGTGCCCTCTAGTGCCCAGAAGCTCTACTCCCTGGAGCTGCTCAGCCCCTGAAGCAATGTCAGGGGTCGCAGGGGAGTGATATTGGTGCCTGGGGGGAGGAAAGAGCTGTTTCCTGCTACCCGGTTGCTATGCCTGTCTCTGCTGCTTGAACCAGTGGGCTGAGCACAGAGGTATAAGCCTCTGTGCTTTGTGTTTTTAGTTGCTGTAGACAGATCTTCCCTCTGGCTGGCCTAATGCCAGGGTAGGGTTTTCCAGTTTGCAATCCCAGTGGGGCTGGCTAGGTAAAAGGCACAGTAGTCTGCCTGTCACAGAAGGGGTTCTTGGAGTGGTGTAGGCAGCCAGGGAGCTGGAGCACCTGAAGATCGTGAAAGTTCCCAACCTGCTGGGCAGAATGCACCCGGATAATTTTGTCTACATGTCCTTCCCACTGAACAGTAAGCTCTGTTCAGTCCTTGTCCCCTTAGCAGCCCTCTTGCTAAGGTCTTCTTTGTTAGGAAGTCTCTCAGTCTGCCCACCTTTCTTTTGTCCCAGAGCAGCTGGGTATGGATCCCTGCTTTCCACAAGCAGCTGGAATCTTAGTCTCTCCAGAAATTCTGCCTGTCTTAGCTTTCCAACCCCCTAATTACGAGAGTATCATGCAAGCAACATGAAATGTAGGTTTGTGTACCCAGAGTAGATCTCCGGGGTTAGGTATTCAGCAGTCCCAGATCTCCACTCTCTCCCTGCTCTGTTCCTGTTCCTCCTGCTGATGAGCTGGGGTGGGGGAAGGGCTTGGATCCCGCAGGACCACAGCTTTAGTCCATTACCCTTTTCTGTGAGGGCTGCTCTTGTCTCCAGGTGCATGCAGTTTGTTGCAGTCCTCCTTCCCGCTGCTCTTTCAAGAGTAGTTGTAGTAGCTTTATATTCATATTATATGCGGTTTTAGGAGGAAGCTTCTGTCTCACCTCTCCCTCCACCATCTTTAATCCCCAAGTCTCCAGTTTGCGAATATTTTGTTGACTATTTTTGCATCTATGTTCATCAGGGATATTGGTTTTTAGTTTTGTTTTTGAGTGATGCTGGCCTCATAGAATGAGTTTGGAAGTATTCCCTCCTCTTCTACTTTTTGGAAAACTAAGGAGGATGGATATTAGGTCTTCACTAAATGTTTGATAAAATTCAGCAGTATAGCCATCTGGTCCAGGGGTTTGTTCTTAGGTAGTTTTTTCATTACCAATTCAATTTCATTGCTTGTAATTGGTCTGTTAAGATTTTCCGTTTCTTTCTGGGTCAGCCTTGGAAGATTGTACTTTTCTAAAAAGTTGTCCATTTCTTCTAGGTTATGCAGTTTGTTGGCATATAATTTTTCATAGTATTCTCTCATAATTCTTTGTATTTCTGTGTGTCTGTAGTGATTCTTCCTTTCTCATTTCTGATTCTGTTTGTGTGTGTAGTCTCTCTTTTTTTCTTGATAAGTCTGGCTCGGCGTTTATCTATTTTGTTGATTTTCTTGAGGAAGCAGCTCCTGCTTTCATTGATTCTTTCTATTGTTTTATTCTTCTTGATTTGTATTTAATTCTGCTCTAATATTCATTATGTCCCTCCTTCTGCTGACTTTGGGCCTCACTTGTTCTTCTTTTTCTGGTTTTGTTAATCTGAGTTTAGACTGTTCATATGGGATTGTTCTTCTTTCCTGAGGTAGGCCTGTACTGCAATATATTTCCCTCTTAGCACAGCCTCTGCTACGTCCCACAGATTTTGCAGTGTTGAATTATTGTTTTCATTTGTCTCCATATATTGCTTGATCTCTGTTTTTATTTGGTCATTGATCTATTGATTATTAGAGCCATGTTGTTAAGCCTCTTTGTGTTTGTGGGATTTTTCGTTTTCTTTGCGTAATTTATTTCTAGTTTCATAACTTTGTGATCTGAGAAGTTGGTTGGTACAATTTCAATCTTTTTTAATTTACTGATGCTCTTTTTGCGGCCTAGTATATGATCTATTGTTGAAAATGTTCCATGTGCACTTGAGAAGAATGTGTATCCTGTTGCTTTTGGATGGAGAGTTCTGTAGATGTCTGTTAGGTCCGTCTGTTCCAATGTGTTGTTTAGTGCCTCTGTCTCGTTAGTTATTTTCTGCCTATTTGATGTGTCCTTTGGATTGAGTGGAGTGTTGAAGTCTCCTAGAATGAATGCATAGCATTCTATTTCCCCTTTTAATTCTGCCCGTATTTGTTTCACATATGTAGGTGCTCCTACACTCACATATGTTGGGTGCATAGATATTTATAATGGTTATATCCTCTTGTTGGACTGACCTCTTTATCATTATGTAATATATTTCTTTGTCTCTTGTGACTTGCTTTGTTTTGAAGTCTATTTTCTCTGTTACAAGTACTGCAACTCCTGCTTTTTTCTCCCTATTAGTTGCAAGAAATATCTTTTTCCATCCCTTTACTTTCAGTCTGTGTATTTCTTTGGGTTTGAAGTGAGTCTCTTGTAGGCAGCATATAGAAAGGTCTTTTTTTAATCCATTCAGTAACTCTGTGTCTTTTGATTGGTAAATTCAGTCCATTTACATTTAGGGTGATTATCAATAGGTATGCACTTATTGCCATTACAGGTTTTAGATTTGTGGTTATCAAAGGTTCAAGGTTAACTCCCTTACTATCTAAGAGTCTAACAACTCACTTAGTATGCTATTACAAACACAATCTAAATGTTCTAATTTTCCTCCTTTTTCTTCCTCCTTACTTCTTTTATATATTAGGTATCATATTCTGTATTTTTTTCTATCTCTTGACTGACTTTGGGGGTCATTGATTTAATTTTGCATTTCCTTAGTAATTAATTGTTCTACTTCTTTTACTGTGGTTTTATTTCCTCTGAAGACAGCTATTTAGCCTTTGGAACACTTCCATCTATAGCAGTCCCTCCAAAATATGCTGTAAAGATGGTTTGTGGGAAGTAAATATCCTCAGGTTTTGCTTATCTGGAAAGTGTTTAATCCCTCCTTCAAATTTAAATGATAATTTTGCCAGATGGAGTATTTTTGGCTTGAGGCCCTTCTGCTTCATTGCATTAAATACATCATGCCACTCCCTTCTGGCCTGTAAGGTTTCTATTGAGAAGCCTGATGAAAGCCTGATGGGTTTTCCTTTGTAGGTGATCTTTTTTCTCTCTCTAGCTGCCTTTAATACTCTGTCTTTATCTTTGATCTTTGCCATTTTAATTAGTATATGTCTTCATGTTGTCTTCCTTGGGTCCCTTGGGTTGGGAGATCTGTGCATCTAGATGGTTTGAGAGACTATCTCCTTCCCCAGACTGGGGAAGTTTTCAGCGATTACCTCCTCAAAGACACTTTCTATCCCTTTTCCTCTCTCTTCTTCTTCTGGTACCCCTACAATGCAAATATTGTTCCGTTTGGATTGGTCACACAGTTCTCTCAATATTCTTTCATTCCTAGAGATCCTTTTTTCTCTCTGTTCCTCAGTTCCTTTGTATTCGTCTTCTATAATTTCTATTCTTTATCGTCTCCACCACCATGTCGAATCTGCTTTTAAATCCCTCCATCGTATTCCATAATTATTGGATCTCTGTCCTGAATTTGTTCCTGAGTTCTTGAATATTTTTCTGTACCTCCATGAGCATGTTTATGACTTTTATTTTGAAATCTAATTCAGGAAGATTGATGAGTTCAGTTTCACTTGAACCTTAGGTTTCTGGTTTTTGTGGGATTTTGGTTTGAACCAGGTTCCTTTGACGTTTCATATTTGTATGTGGCGCCCTCTAGTGCCCAGAAGCTCTACTCTCTGGAGCTACTTTGGGGGTGGCAGGGGAGCGATGCTGGTGCCTGGGGGGAGGAAAGAGCTGTTTCCTGCTTCCCGCCTGTCCTGCCTGTCTCCACTGCCAGAACCAATGGGTCAAACACACAAGTGTAAGCCTCTGTGCTTTGTGTTTGTAGCTCGTGTAGGTGGAGCTTCCCTCTGGCTGGCATTATTCCAGGGCAGGGGCTGTGGGTTTGTGAGCCAGGTGTGGGCTGGCTGGGAGGAAGACTCAGCAGGCTGTGTATCACTGTGGGGGACCTTGGCGCTGTGTAGCCAGCCAGTGGGATGGAGCGCCTGAAGCTCCTGAAAGTTCTCAACCTGCTGGGTAGAGTGAGCCTGGAAAATTTTGTCTACCTGTCCTTTCTTCTAAGCAATAAGCCCCATGCAGTCCTTGCCCCTTTAGCCATCCTTTTGCTGTTAGGAAGTCTCTCAGACTGCCCACCTTTCTTTTGTCCCAGAGCAGCTGGATATGCATCCCTGTTTTCCACAAGCAGCTGGAATCTCAGTCTCTCCAGGTATTCCACCTGTCTTAGCTTTCTAACTCCACTAATCACCAGAGCACCATGCAATTTAGGTTGTACTCCCAGAGCAGATCTCCAGGGCCAGGTGTTCAGCAGTCCCAGGCCTCTAATCCCTCCCTGCTCTGTTTCTCTTCCTCCTGCTGGTGAGTTCTGTTGGGGCAAGGGCTTGGGTCCCACTGGATCACGGCTTTGGTATGTTACCCTGTTTCATGAGGTCTGTTCTTTTCTCAGGATGTATGCAGTCTGGCACAGCCTTCTTTCTTGTTGCTCTTTCAGAATTAGCTGTATTAACTATATTTTCATATTATATGTGGTTTTGGGAGGAGGCCTCTGTCTCACCTCTCATGCTGCCATCTTAATCCAGAGTCCTCACCATCATTATTATTTATGCTAATGGCATCCTATTATACATACTCTTGTAACTAACTTAACATTGTATCTTGAATGGTTTTCTTTTCCCCTCAATCATGGTACAAACTAATCTATAGTGTTAACACCGGAGTCTTCCCTCATGTAGATGTACATAAATTTTTACCTTGACATGTTCCTGTTTCTAACTATTATAAAGAATCTGGCTGTGCATAGCCTTTTATGTGTACTTGGTGCACTAATGGGTATAATAATAATAATAATACAGTATGCTAACCAACATTTGTATGCTACTTACAATGTATGGATACTAGTTACCAGGTGTTGAGAGCTTTACACATAATCACCATTTAATCCTCACAAGTTGATGAGTACTATTATTATCTCTATTTCACAGATGGGGAAACTAGGCATGGAGAGGTTAAACTTGCCTAAGCTTATAAGGTTAGTAAGTGATGGTGCCAGAATTTGAACCTGTAGTTTAACCATAGGCTAGATTCCAAACAGGGAATTCCTAGGTCAAAAGTACAAACATTTTAAAGTATAATATATATTGTCAAACCTTCCTCTGAGAAGATTGTTCTGATTTAGATGCCAGTCAGCAGCATATGAGAGCCAGCTGGCTAGCAGAAAGAAGTATCCCAGTGCTAATTGCAACTGCACTGTAAAAATTGTTAAGGAAGGATGAGAATGTATTCATGGGGCCTTGGTATTTATTTTTCTATGATCTAGGGCCTAATGCCTCAACCTGGGATACCTGAGCGGGAACCTACCTCCTACCCCTGTAGTGGCCACTGGAGGTGAGGCTGTTCTGGCATGGACTGGGGAGTGTGTATGGGGGGTTGGGAGGCTTCTGCAGCCTCCTTACTTTTGTTCTTTCTAGTTTGAGTCATGCAGGAGGAGGTGGAGAGTAGGAGACCAAGGTGGCTGCAAACCATTTAGGAAAAGCTTCTTAAATTCTTCCAAGGCAGCTTCTAAGCTGTGTTACCACAGGAGAGAGGAAGGTTATTGCTTCTCTTGTTTTCCATTTTATATGCCTCCTTGGGCAAAGTCAGCATCAGACAGAGCTGAGAGATAGATCATCACTGAAGAGGTGGCTAGGATGGGTTCTAGGAGAGTCAGAGGCAGGGAGGTGGGCACAATGACTTCTCCATGCTGCTATCCACCCTGCAATTTGAGATCAGCCTCCCTTTGTATCTAAGCCTGCTCTCCCTTTGTGGGCAACAGTGGGCTTGGATCTTGCTATATGCTTTTATTTGATTAAGAAATGGTGTTCAGTGCATTGATTTTCAGTTTATGAGTTTAGGAGATGAAAAAGAGGCTGAGAGTGTAGACTGAGAGGCCTTTAGCGCTAGAACAGAACCCAAATCAGAGATAAACCTGCTAAACTAGACCCACCTGGCTTGCTTCTCTTCTCCCTGCCTTCCTCCTGCTTCTCACCTGAGCTCATCTCATGTGTTTTATCTCTCCTCCCCCATCTCACAATAGTTTTCCTTAAAGTTCTTTGAAGTAGTTGGTCAATGTACTGGGATCTGACAACATAATTCCAAAATGCCTGGGCAGTTTATCCACTGCTGACCCACTGAGCCATAGCCTGAGTCTTCTGTGTGTCCCTGGACCATGCCCAACACCGTTAGGCTAGGCTTCTGGTCACAAGTAACAAAAATGCAACCTGAATTAGTTTAAACTAAAAAGAAAAAAAGAAAAAAAAGGAATTTATTAGCTCACAGAATCTAAGGGAGTATCAAACAACTGGCAAGGGGGAAAGGACACAACTGGGTGTCGGGAGCTGGTGGACTGAGGGGCTGTTTTTCAGATGCTTTCAGCTCTTCCTCTTTTCTCTCACTAATGACTGAAAACCTGGCCACTGGCAGATTCTGTGTCCTCCACGTCAGCCTGCTGTGATAAAGGGACGCTTGTTGCTCGATTCCAGGTAGGAAATCCCAGGAAAGACCATTGCTATCCTCTCTAGGACAATTATCTGGCTACATGGCAGGGTAATTTACAGCTGATAAGACACCAATAGGGGCTTGTGTTTATGTTTTGAGGGCCATTCCAGAAAAGAGGAAACCACTGGGAGCCAGAAAGCCTTCCAAGAGGCCACCGCCTCAGGCCTTGAGGGCAGGAGCTAGGCGGCAATGGGCTCTGGCATGTTCTTGTAACAGGGGCAGAAATGGATAGTTCCTACTGCTTAACGATGCCCCTGGAGCAAGTTGCCTACTCCATCTGTCTGCCAGTTCCAAGGAACATTGCCCAAAATAAAAATCCCTAATTAGCAATTCCTGCAATCCAGAGCAAAACAATGTATTTGTTTCCTAGAATAATCTGGAGTCATATTCAGTTTGGCAACCAATGGGCCCCACACATGTGGTTTCCATGCGAGGACTCCAGCAGGGACCTTTACTCAGGGCACGAGGGGGAGGGTCCAGTGTGGCCCCCTGTCCAGACAGCAGCAAGCAGGGGCCCATAACAGAAATGGCTTTACCAGTGACATACAGAGGGCTTCTGGTGCAGGGTAGGTCAGGGGTGGGAGGAACTTAAACAGTACTTCTAAATGCCAGCTTCCACTAAGGCCAAACTAGGGGCACATGGCCACGGGGTTATAGAGAATCCCGTCAAGGAGTAGGGATCTCAAGCCCGGGGGTTACTGGAACTAATTCCAACCCAGCTCTGCTGTTAGCTTGTTCTGTGATCCTGAGCAAATTACCGGTCCTTTCTGTGCTCATATTCTCTCGCTTGTGACATGGGGCTATGTTATTTGCTCTACCTACAGTCTGAGGATTAAGAGGTATAATTAATAAATTAGGCAGGTGAAGCACAAGCACTTACTATAGCAAAGAGAGATGATACGAAAAAACAATGAATTCCAGATGTGCTTCTCATGTTCTCTGGGCACCTTATCTCATGGGAGCGGGGTGGTCACCACAGTCTGAATTTCATGACTGGCTTTTGTCTTCTGATCCCTGCTCTCATTCATTCATCTAAATATTTATTGAGGACTTAACATATCAGCCACTTCAACGAATTATTGAAGAAAGGTGTGATATATATGACGGTGGGGGGTGCTCAGGGTGGTTTGGGATCATAGAATGAGGCAAGAAGTCATCATCTAGCCTAAATACTCAGGAGAGAGTATTCCTTCTCCAAGGAAGTGATTTTCCAGTAGAGACCAGAAGGCAGAGTAAAAGTTAGCCAAGAATAAAGGAAAGTGAGTGGGGAGAATGTTCTGGGCAGAGGGAAGCATATGAGCAGGCAGAAGGTGAGAGAAGGAGGGGTGGGGAAGAAAAAAGGATTCAGGGAGCTGAAGGAAGTCCATGTCGGCTGGAGCCAGAACAGCATAAGAGGCTGTGAAGGAGAAGCGGGGTCAGGTGGGGGAGACGGGCAAGCTCAGGGTCATGGACTGTTTTAGACACGTTTAGGTGTCTGGACTTTATTCCCAGGGCAACAAGAAGTCTTTGAAGAGGTCTGAGCTGTGTAGGAGATTCCGTTTTTATTTTAGGAAGGCCAGTCCGCCTACTGTGTGCAGGGTGACCTGGAGCAGATACCAGTTAGGAGGGAGCTGCCGTTCAGGTGAGGAAGGTCATGAGGCCTGAAGCCCGGGGGGAGTGACAGCAAAGAAGAAGCTTCCAGAGTCAACAGCCATTTAGAAGCTAGTGCCTGATGGACACACGCAGGGGATCAGCTACCTATGGGCAGAAGGGAGAGGAGGGGATTAGGGTTGACTCTCGGGTTCTGGTTTGATGATGAGTAACAGTTTACTTCAGTGGAGAATCAGCAGGAAAGCAGAGTCTTCTAACCAAACATTGGGTTTTATTTGTGGAGCTATATTTACATACAGTGAAAGGACAAACTCTTAAGGATACAGTTTGATGACATTTTACCCAAATCATAGAACATTTACATACCCCGGAAATTTCCCTTGTGCCCCTTTTCAGTTGAGAGATGCTTCCACTTTGAGGTAACGCTTTTTCTCAATTCTATCCCTCTAATTAGTTTTGTTTGTTCTTGAACTTCATATACATGGAATAATTCAGCATGTACTGTTTTATGTCTGGCTTTTTTTGCTCAACACAATGTCTGTGAGGTTTATCCACTGCATGTTTTGCATGCATCAGTAGTTTATTCTTTTTTTTCAAATTACTAATATTCCATTGTTTAAATATACTACAGTTTGTTTATCCATTCTCCTACTGATAAGAGTAGGTTTTCACTTGCTTTTATGGTTGTTTGTTTTGAGGAAGCCACAAAGAAAGTGATTTAGAAATAATGACAATGAAAAGATAAAACAGTTGTATAACCAGTTATATAACATAACCCTTATGACCTACTATATAGATTTGAAATATATAAATAACAAGTATGACTAAAATATCTAATTTACTTAAGGAAAAAGACTTTTTAAAAATTTAGGAATAAATTCAAGAATGTGCAAGATGAGTATGAAGAAAACTACAAGATTTTCCCGAAGAGCATTAAAAAATAGAATCAGTGAGGAGAAGGTATGTTTTCTTGACTGGAAAGACTCAATAACATAACTACGTCAATGTGTCAGTGTCAGTGGGTTCCCTGAGAAGCAGACCCTGAGGTGAAGTTAGGAGTACAAGGGGTTTATTTGCGAGGAACACATTGAGAGATAAAAGCAAGACTGGGGAGGAGAGCCTCAAATCTGTACTACATGTCTGACAGTCTCAGTCAACCCAGAGACGAGTTCCGGAGCAAAAATTGTCCATTAGATGATTCTGGCACTGAGAAGACATGGCCAGTTCCCTGGCACGTCCTCTGTACTCAGTCACTGGTGGGGCATTCCTGGAAAAAGCACGGCCTTGGTTTGAAAGCTGAGGTGAACCTGAAAGGCGCTACCATTGGGGATCAGCGTGACTGTGCTCTTTGCGGCTGAACAGCACGTTCTTTCTTTAAGAGAACCTCGAGGGTAACACCTCCATAGCCAGCACTCACAGTCATTTCTCTCCAAATTAATATGCAAATTTAATGCAATTTCAGTAAAAATGCCCACATGGTATGATTATGTACAGGGAAGAATACAAAGGAATGAACAGAAGAATTTTGAGGAATTTTTAGGGTTTATGAAATTTTCTTGGTACAAAGTCGATATATAAAAAAATTTTTTTCTATGTATCACCAACCATGAGTTAGAAAATGAAATGTAAAGATAACAGACAGAATTTTTTTAATTCTATCATTTTCCAAAACAATAAAAAGTATGAACTATTGAAGTATAAATATAACAAAAAGTAAAATCTTTATAAAGAGATTGATAACATTTTATTGAAAGATATTATACAAACTTCAATTAAATGAGATCTATCATTCTCAAGTATTGAAAATTAAGAACATTTAAGATAACAGACCTCCCTAAATTCATTGATAGTGTAAACAAAATATGAATGTTTTTATGATGGTTCTTGATAAGTTGATTATGAGATATTTATGAGAATGCAAAGAACCAAGAGCAACTAAGATGCTTTTTGAAAGAATAAGGATGGGGGGAGATCATGCTGCTTAATATCAGGACAAATTATAAGTCTATAGTAAATAGTGTAGTATTACCATAAGTAGAAAAGAAATGTTATAGAACAAGGAATCCAGAAATGTACCTATGAATTTTTAAAAATGCCAACAACATGGGTTTTTTAGGAATTGGGGTGCAATTTGACTAATTCTAAAGTATGTTCAGAAGAATATGAAAGAATAATCAAAGGAATGTTAAAAATTTATGACTAATGCTCTATTAAATATCAAAACCTATTCAAATAATGTATGCTGGCGCAAGGGATACCCAAATAGATCAGTGGAATAGCTAAGAAACTACCCACACATATAAGGAACTTAGAATATGTTACAAGTAGAATTTCACAGTAATGGCAACAATTTGGCTATTGAACAAATGGCCTTGAGAGAACTGGGAATACTGGAGAAAAAAAAGTAGATACATATTTTATAAGATATTCAAAAGTGAATTCTAGATATGTAAAAAATTTAATAACACACCTACAACTATAAATAGTGAAAAATGCATAGGAGAATATTTTTATAATGATGGCATGAGGAAGGTCTTCGAAAATATGAAATAGAACTCAGAAGCCATATTAGAAAAGGCTGGCAAATTTATTTGAAAAATTTTAATGTTTGACAAAAGCCATCATGAACAAAATTCAAAACCAAGGAGTCTTGGAGAGAAATGACCTCTATATATGTAATTAACAGACATGGCTTAATATTGAAAGAGTACCTACAAATAAATTTAAAGAAACAAACAACTCAAGAGAAAAACAGCCAGAGGATATGACAGGCAACTTAAAGGAGAAACAATACAAATGATAAAGAGGTAAAAAGATGTTGAAACTCTTTGCTAATAAGGTAACTGCAAATCAAGCAATTACATGTAAGAGATATTTTTACCCTCCAGACAGGCAAGAGTTATTCATGATAATGCTTATCATTATACATTTTGTTTTATAATATTGCTAAAGGTAAAAGCAACATAAGACAATATACATAAAATTATCCCAATTTTGAAAAGCAATTATATTTATGTGCATGTGTTTCTGGCATGTGTGTGTCATTGTATATGTACAGATAAAGGCCTTAAAAGACATTAAACTGTTAAGGGTGTTTAACTCTGGAGAAGTGTGTATGGAGGGATTTTTGCATTTTACTCTACATAACAACTTGTTTGAATTTCTTAAACAATGAGAATGCATTATAAAATAAAAATAAAACAATAAGAATTACTTTAGACTCGACAGCCACACTTCTAGAAATACAAACAAAACATCCTGTGATGTAGATGTGCATGGAGATTCCTTAGAGCATTGATTGTAATAGAAAAAATTGGAAACAAACACATATCCATCAAGAGAAGATTGGTTAAATAATTACAGTAATTAATGCCATTAAAAAATGTATAGCTGTTAAAAATGAGATTCATACATATTGTTAGAAAGGTGTTGTGATACATTGTAATGTAACAAAAATGAATTGCAGAACAGTATATACTTTGAGTTCTTTAAATTTACATGAGGATAACAAATATTAATGATATTAATTAGGAGAGTCCCGATGGGTGCTACAGGTGCATCTGGGTGTGGAAAGCTTTGGTCTCCCCTGCCTGTAGTGTGTGGTCTCCTCGGGCGATCATTATCATCTCCATGAACCGCGCCAGCCGGTATAGAAACAAATCATGAAAAACAAGGTAATTAAGATCGGGAAGAGAAGAAAAGGAGATGCAAATGAAATAAAAACGACTTGAAAAGATAAGAGCTGATGCAATCAATCTGGCAGGAGGTAGATGTGGATACTTCTGGCTCATTTGCTGAATCTCTATTTCACCTTGCTTATAAGGGCCTATGTCACAGGCTGGGAAGCTGCAAACCACAGTTCTCAGCCTCCTTTGCAGCTAGAATTCTGAATGAAAATTAGGTAATACCAACTAGCATTGCGTAAGATTTGGAAGGCGGGCGTGGGGCAAATGTCATCTTCCTGCCTCTTTGGGCTGTTTTTCTGCTGCCAGGCCATGTCAAGGTGATGCGAGCTTCTGCCGCAGCCATGCCCCACTGCCCACTCCCTGGCTTCTTAGGTATTGACAGGTGGTTGTGTTGGCCAGTAGGGACTTCCTAGACCCTGGATTAAATCTACTGTAGTGTGTTTTTGAGTTCAACCATTTTACATTCTGAGATTCATTCCAGCCCTCCCAAAGATTTTGTTAAGTACCCACCATCTTCTAATAAACCTCTTCCTCTTTAAAATACCTAAAGTAGTTTCTATTCCCTTGTTTCAGTTCTCTAACTGCTGCATAACAAACCACCCAAAATGTAGTGGTTTAAAACAGCAACAATCATTTATTTTGTTGACAAATCTGTGATTTGGGCAGGGCTTTGCAGGGAAAGCTCATCTCTGTTCCACACCCTGGAAGCCGGAGGAGCTGTACCGAAGGCTGGATGGCCTACTGCTAAGAGGACTCACTCATACAGAGGGCAAATTGGTTCAGGCTCTCAGCTGACCTGCTTGCTTCCTGTCCATGTGGGCCTCTTCACAGCATGGTGGCTGGGTTCCCGGGGCAGTTTGTGTGTGTGTGTGTGGGTACAATCATCTTTATTACTTATTTTCAGACATCCAGCATCATTTCTGCTACACTCTAGTAGTCAAGACAGTCACAGACTCATACAGGTTCAACCCACCGTGGTTCAAGGGGTGGGGACTTAGATGTCACTTCTGGAAGGAAGAGTGGCAAAGTCCTGGCAGAGCATGTGGGTTGGAAATATTGTGGCCATTTTTATGAAATACAATTTGCCACATTCCTGCTCTGAAACATGACTGATGCAGTCAATAAAGTTTTTTTAAACCTTAAGAATAAAAGGTTGAGCTAAAACTAAATGCAGAAAATACTAAATCTGTCAATAGAGAAACAAGTAACACTTAAAAAGAATATATATATGAATAAATAAAAGGCAGATTTTAAAAAGGTTAAAAATTTTAAATAGGCTAAAATATGGAAGCAAACGGTTTTCTAAAGTTTAATACATAGGATGTGAAATAAGGGAAAATAATAGAAGTCTGAAAATTAGAGAAGCAATAAAATAAGGATAAGGATAGAAAAAGAATGATTTAAAATGGCTCACATCAAGACTGCAAAATATGTTCTAATAGCACTGAGACAAAATTTTATTAAATCAAATATATCTTTGTTAAAAAAAAAAGTGACTGGAGGTCAATTTGAGGAAGGTTCTGGTCCTAGACAGAAGGAATCCCTCTTCAAAGGCCTTCCGTGGCAGGGATTACCTTTCAAGGCCGGCAACACTGTCACAATCCTGGCTTTGGAGGTCCCATGTCTTTGGCTAATCTCTCTTTCTCCCGCTCTTGAAATTTCTTTCTATGCAAATCTTGGACATTTTGGACTTTGCTGCCTGTATTCAGGTCTTTCCTGTTCCTTGTGGCCACCACAACTGCATCATCATCCTGGTGAAGAGAAAACAGCGTCCCACTGAGCTGCGTCTCCCGGGGCCCATTTTGCCGCCCTGCAAGTGAAGGCAGGAAGCGGTCTGGGACTTGGTGCGGACGAGTTGTTCGGAGGACCCAGGAGCCCACTGTATCATAAATGCATCCTGGCAGCACACGGGTTCCTGGATTTCTCTTGCTTAATCTGTAGTCATCCTTAATGTTTTCTTTTAATGACAGTGATTAAGAAAAGAATCAGTCATCATCATCTCAAGCTCGCACTGTCCGTTTCCGTTTCGGAACGGAGAGTCTAGGCTGATTCACTTCCCTGGACAGCGCTTTTGGCCCCTCTTCACTGGTTTGCTATTATTTGCAACACCAGGGCCCCAACCCCTAGCCTCGTGAGAGAGCCAGGACTCCCCCAAGGCTGTTCGGGCAATTGGCGCAGCTGTTGGGCGCCAGCAGTGAATCCTCCGAAGCACCCTGGCACAGAGCAGGAGCTGCTCCGGGGGTGGAGGTGTGAGAGGTGAGCCTGGCAGGCTTCTATTACGTTGCTAAGTTCTGAGTTGCTTGTTTCCTGCACGGTTGAGTCGGCTCACCCTGGAAACAGTCACTTTCCCGGCAGCTCCATATATAGGCTGCCGGCTGCCTGCACCTTTGCCTCCCAGCTCTCTCCCGAGCTGCCTGAAGGTTCTGCTGCCTGTGAGAGCCTCGCTTCTCCTGGGTTATCAGAGGCTGAGCCTTTCTCCAGAGGGGCCGGGGGATCAAGACTCTCTTCACTGGGGTGTTAGCTTTGTGGGAGGGGCTGGAGGAGATGGAAGGTGGGTGGGAAGGAGAGGGATTGAAACCTGAGATTGAGAATATCTAGTCTCTCTCCTTATTTAGAAAATTAAAGAATAGTGGGAGTGGTGGTGTCCAAACTGATTGTTCAATGGGGGGCTAGGTCCTTGCCCACTCCTGCTTTCCCGCAGGACCCCCTCATGTCCCAGGGCACCAGACCTGCGGCTCCAGAGACAGGCTCCCCAGCTGCAGCCGTTCTGCCCCTCAGAAGCCCGACCCAGGGGCATATAAGAGCATCTATGTTTAGCTCCCTACCACTCTGGCCATGCAAGCCTCGTCCTTAGGGACTCTCAGGTGGTCTGGAAAGCCCAGGAATGAGATTCAGATTTAGAGGCTGTCCCTCCTCACACCCCTCATCCTCACTGCTTCTCCCCCACCCTTTCTAGTCTTCTAGCAGATGCTTCCCTGGGTCTTCCTTCCAAGCCCCGCACTTATAGACTTCTCCCCATGAGCTCTCCCTGTTCCTCCAGGCCCAGCACAAGGTGTCTTAAATTCTCAAATAGCCAGTCCTTCTCTTTCTCACACTGCATTCACACCCTCCACCCACCCCCTTTTTAAACTTTTGGTGCAATTCTGCATTGCTGTATAGAATAACTATTTGTGCAGAAACTTATCTCCACTTTGGACTCACCTGGTCTGGGGCTTGGCAAGCATTAGACACAATGCATGCTTGTCCAGATGACTTGCTGGACGCGTACAGATTATTCTGGCCCTACAGTTTACTCACCACCCATTAAAAGCCCTTTTTCTTTACATTTGCGTATTTACTTAATAACCAGTGTTCCAATCCTCTCTAATCATTCCTAAATTGCAAGCTCGTGGGAGTTCCAGATTCCAGGTCTATTCACCTCATTTGATCATCACTTAGACTCACACCATGGCAACAATATATGCATAAACACTTTTAAAGATTTTAAAGGGATATTTTTACCAAGAAGATAGAAAGAGTTGAGGGAGCCCAAGATCTCCCTCTTACATTGCCATTTTATAAGTTAGGAACTTATAAGTCCACCCCAAACCTACGGAGACCTCTGAGATTTGAGGGGTGGTGGGAGAGACATTTATAATGTCCACATCCAAAACATGACAGGAGTATAGAGATGTTTACTCTTTTGTGAGGCTAGTATTTTTTAAACCTTAAAAAAATTCTATTTAAAAGATAGGAACATGGAATGCTTAGTGACTTTTCTGTCCCACCCCTCCTCATTTATAACTTACTAATTTTTTTTACTTTTTTATACAGAGAATATTTTTTGAATAAGCACGAGTAAAGGGATTTCATGTTTGTAAACTGAAATCGACTGGGAACTCTTATTTTTTTTATATTTCCAGAATCTGTTGCCTGGCCTTAGTACATCTCCATATCAGTAGGTGTTTCCAAGGGGTAGAGAGATGTAGCCATCTCCATATCAATAGGTGATTATCAGGGGGGTGGGAGCGAGCCTGCACCTGGACAGGAGAGGTTTGGTGGGGTCTTTTTGGCATCCAGATTGTGAGAGACACTGGTGAGCAGGAGTAGATGACTGCTTGTAAGCAATAAACAGGTTTCTCCCACTTTATTTCTCCCTTTGGCTGATATTGGCTTCAAAGGTTTATTTGCCCTTTGGGAACATATTTTCCCTCTAGAGTTACAATGTATTATTTACTTATTTTATTGAGGTACAGAATAAAAATTCACAAATCTTAATGTATAGCGGGATGCAGTTTGACACATGTACACACTCATGTACCCATCACCCAGATCAAAATATCAAACATTTTCACTAATTTTTCCCCCTTCTTCTATATAACTTTTCCCCTTCTTCTTCTTCTATAACTTACTTTTATGTCATTAATTTCTATTTTTTATTAAAGTATCATTGATATACAATCTTGTGATGGTCTCACATAGACAACACTGTAGTTTCAACATTCACCCATATTATCAAGTCCTCGCTCCCTGTGGTCATTGTTTATCAGCGTAGTAAGATGCTAACGTCACTACTTGCCTTCTTCGCGCTTGCCTTCCCTGTGACCCTCTTATATTGTGGTCGCCAATTATAGTGCCCCTTAATCCCCTTCTCCCTCCCTCCCCACACACCCTCCCCAATCAATCCCTTCCCTTTGGTAACCAATAATGCCCTCTTGGTGTCTGAGTCTGCTGCTATTTTGTTCCTTCAATTTTGCCTTGTTTTTATACTCTTACGTAGTTATTTTCAGTAATGTAATAAGCACCCATAAACTCACCATTCGAAACAAAACTAGTCTCTGGGTAGTAACCCACATCTATGTGGTTTCCGCATCCCATTTCTCACCCAAGTTCTGTGCTGTCCTCAAATCAGGTTTGGATTCAGGGGTCTATTCTGTTACGTCACTGTTTCAACTGTCCCCATTGTCACAATAGAACAAGTCTCTTTTGGTGGGCTTCACATTTAAGAAGTCCTTAAATGCCCTCACTTGGCAGAGAATAAAGCTCAGATTAAATGCTGCTTGTTATAGCATACTCTTCTCTGTTTAAGAGGAGCTCAAATAAATATAGCTGAGATATCATTCATCTCAAAGCCGTTGCCCATCAATTTGGATAGAACTTCCTTTGTCACATTCCAGAAATTCCTTCTTCCAGGATGGGACCAGGATAGCTGACTAAGAGGTCCCCACCCCACACTCCCTGCCCACCTTCTCTCCAATACTGATTAGTGTTTCTCCCTCAGCCTCTGCCATGGGGTGGAATGGCTGCTGAGTGACATCCTCCTAGGCTCATAATGTACAGACTACTGTGTGGAGTGACACACGCTGCCATTAGTCACTCTTCCCAGCACTGAGTCACAGACACCAAGAGGGCATTATTGGTCATAGAAGGGAAGGGATTGGTTGGGGAGGGTGTGGGGAGGGAGGGAGAAGGGGATTAAGGGGCACTATAATTGGCGACCACAATATAAGAGGGTCACAGGGAAGGCAAGCGCGAAGAGGGCAAAAACTGTGTTTTGCAGTTACAGGCAGCAAGCAGGTGTCATAAGGCACCACCCAGACCTAGGGATAAAAGAACGATATGTGTTATGGGACCCCCTTAAGTCATCTTCACTCTCCTTGTGGAGAGGGTCTCTGAGAATAAAAATGCTTTGTGGGAGGTGATTTGAATTAGCAGGATAAGAGCGGCTTGTCTTATAGGGGTTTACGCTGAAGAATTTGTAAGACCTAAAGTTCCCTGGACTTAAAGGTCTATAAGGAGGCTCCATCTGCCACCAGGAGGCTGCAGTCTCTAGACACTGACCACAGGGGGTCTGTCAGAAGGGAACCTGGAGTCTGGAGCCTGGGGGTAGGGTGAGGGTTGGGGTGGGGCAGCGTAGGTGGGAGCAGAATAAAAAGGTTAAGAGGGAGGAATCCCGGGGAAGAAGAGACTTGGGACTTCCCACCTGAGGCTGATGTGTTCTGCACTGAAGGCTGTCTTAAGCAAAAAGTAAGGACATGTTCTGCACCATCCTCTGGGCTCTGGGTGTCGTTATGGCTAGCCACTGGGAAGATTGTTCTCTTTCTGGCCATGACATTGCAGGACATAAGAACAGGGTAACATAAGGAAGATCGTAAGTATGAGCCAAGTTTTGGTTGTCCTTCTGTGGACCAGAATGCTGTGGAGATGGTATGCCGAGGGATAAGGCTTACAATGGGCCTGTGCTAGGGAGCTCTCTGGTGGTGCCTTGCCTGAGAGCTGGCCCCAGATCATGGTGAGGCAGCCCAGCAACTAGATCTGTGCTCTTTAAATCTTCCCCAAGGCAGGGAATTGGCTCCGAGGGGGAGACATGATCCAGGTTGGGCCAATTGTATCCTACCTTCTGAGAAGGTCTAGAGTATGGAACAGAGAGGCATGCAGCTGGTAGTCCCTGGGGTGGAGTCATAGCAGTGGCGATGTTCTGGAGGGGAGTGGATCCTCCAACCTCAGTTAAATGTTAGTGAAAGTGTTTGATATCTTGATCCGGGTGATGGTTACAGGAGTGTATACACGTGTCAAAATGCATCAAGCTGTACACTAAGATTTGTGCATTTATTGTATGTACCTCAATGGATAAATAACTTACTTAGGGTCACAATGTGAAGTAGTTAGGGTCCAAACCTGCTTTGTCCTGTCCCCAGGTTGGGATTTCAGTCTTATTGCTTGGCAGTTGGATGTGCTTACTGGCTTTGATTCTTCTGCTCTGGTCTCCTCTTGAGTCTTTGGGGTTGGGCTGAGTAGGTTTTGGATGATGTGGGAGTTGAGGTTGGGCTAAGTGTTTCAAGACTTTCCCAAATGTGCAGGGACATGGCTGATAACACTGTGCATTTTGGAAAGAGCTTATATATATATAAGAACCTAACAGTCACCTACAGCTAAATATTTATATATGTTTTTCAGATGAGAAATTGACTCTTAGAAAAGTTAAGGATTCAGAGCCTCATGACTTGTGATTTAGGGGCAGAACTGGGCAAGAATCCAGGTCACCTGGCTTCCAGCCAAGGGCTATTTACTTACAAATGGAGAGGGTGCTGGGGAGAAGATAGCGTGGCTTACTGAGGGAACGTGGAAGGAAGGACTCTTAAAGTAGGACTTGAAGGAGAAGGAAAGGAGAGGTGGGTTCCCTGGCCTGGCTCCTATTCACAGCTGCCAAGCCAGGATAATGCCTCTGGTTTCTTTCACCCAACATCTTTTTACTGTAGAAGACGTCATATGGGCTCATCAAAAACGATTTCATCAGAAAGAGGAGTAGAGAACAGCATGAAAAACTCCTCTGTTCTGGCCCGTCTCAAGAACTCTCTCAGATGTCTGGAGAGTGTCTGGATTTGCGTTGCCATTTTTTCTGGGTCACATACTCTTAAAATGCTTGTGAAGATAATGAACTCTATCTCACATTTCCCCTATTTTCAGTTGGGGTGGGATTTTGGTGTCTGGATTATAGCACATGGCCCTTATCCACTTGGGGTTCCTTCAGCTATGCATAGAAGTGGGAAACACAGCATCCCATTATTAATAGTGCACAAGCAGAGGCCACCGACCGGAAGGAGGGCTTCTCTGTGCTGCAGCACTAGGCTTAATTCGGAAGTCTGGGAGGGGCTTCCTATGCGCTGTCTTCTGAGCTGAGGATAACTGAACCTGCACAGCTCAAACACTCCCCTCCCTTCCTCAGCACCAGACAGAGAAGACAGAGCAGGGAGGCTGACCAGAAGGACAGCCAGAGCTTCTCTGCTCGCTGCATAGAGACAAAGGGGAGACATCCAGCTCCCACCTGCTACAAGGTACAGTCACTCTGCCTACCTGTGAAATGTGGCTCAGGAATGTCCTAGGCTTTGAGCAACTCCTTCACTCTCAGAAAAGACTAATAAGGTGGTGTTTCCTCCCTTAGGGGCAAAAGTGGACTTATGAGTGAAGTAGTAGAAATATTCCCACCTTATGTTCACATAAACTGAGGTTTACCTGATTAAGGTGACATCTTTTATTTAGGGCAGCACTTAAATGTACAAATTCCCTGTGAGCAGAATGTATTAATACCTACGGGGTTAGGGATTGGGAATCAGAATGACAAAGATGTAGTCCCTGCTCTCAAGGAGTTTATGACCCATAATGGGAGACAGACACCCACCCTACAGTTCAAATAAAGTTCTGTAATAATAATTACAATCACTGAACATTCCTCAGGAAACAATTATGATGTACAGGTGTTATGCTGACCATGTTACATGCTTTACCTTGCTTAGTCCTCCCAACAATCACACTAAGGTAATTTTAGTATTACCGGTTTTCAGATGAGGAAACTGAAGCTCAGAGAGGTTAAGTAGTTTGCCCAGGGTCACACAGATAGCGAGAGACAGAGGCGGAGGCAGGAGTTGCTCGAAGTATAACTGAAGTCTCTGTGTGACCACTACAAAATTCCTACTATAGAGGACAACATGGGGTGCCACAGGGACCCAAAGAAGGGCAGTCACCTGGATTGCAAGGTCAGGGGAGGACCGCAGAGACACTCACACAGCCCTCTACAAATGCATAAGCATCTTTTAGGGACCAGCAGTTAAATGGGGGAAGAAAGGGGGAGCATTAGTAGGTCAGGTCTGCACAGGACACCTCAGTGGGAGAAGGAGGGACGGAGGATGCTGAAGGGGCAGGAGGAGCGTGGGAAGGGGTGATCTGAAGGCTGAACTTCACAAGTATGTGTCATTGAGCTCATTTGTCTCCAGGGTAATGCAGAAATGTTCAGTAATGACCACTGTTGAGGCTGTTTGACATAAAAATATTTATCTCTGAGGAGAACACAAATGAAAATATCTAAGAGAGGAGGGAGGGGGGACACCAGGGCATCAGGAGCCGGAATCTCAACCATCTGGAATCCCACTGGGATTTGGCAGCCCACTCCAGAGTCTCAGGTATCTTGCCAAAAGATTTTTTAAAGGAGAAAAACCAGTAACGTTGCCTGCTATAATAATGACCCAGAAACTCTGCACATTGACATTTACAGATTTCCTGCCGATGGCCGTGAGCATATATTGGTTGGAGAGCAGAGGCAGCAAAGGGGGAAAAGCAACTGAGAGACGGAGCTGGGCCTCCTTGGGTTGTTGTCGCTGCCACCTTTAGCCATATGCTTTTCAAAGGCACTGAAAAGCCTGGACTGGTTTCAAAGGAATTCCTAACCCAGATTTCAAAATCGTCATCACATCTCCGGATTATCTGTGCTCTGTGTACAGGAAACACAAATTTATGGAAGTTCTTATATGTTTCTCCATAAATGTTGATCAGCTTCTCCTGTCATTACATGAGATACCTGGGATGTTGAAAATAGATGCTAATAATGCCAATCCAGCATATTGCCAAGTAATAAATAGCATTTCCCTTCCTTGGAATAGGATGTCTTACCACTTGAGTGGGTTCCAGAAGCTGTACAGGAAAGGGAATAAGATGGTTTCTTTTTTAGTCTGTTTGGTTGTTCCTTACCGCCCCCACCCCCACTGCCACTTTTTTAAACGAAATGAAAACAGATTCCATCTGCTGGGAACTCTGGTTTTTAAGTACAGCATGGACTGTGTTTGTGATGCAGCTGTCATCTGAGACTCTTATTGTTCTTTGCCACCACTGGATGTCCCATACGGTTATGAGTCTCCACCCTTCCAGGTCTTTCCCCATCCTTTATCTTGTCCCCTTTCCACATACCAGTCTTGCTCAGTTTCACAAACAGAAAAGCTAAACCAGAGGCTGATGAGTCAGGCACAGAGCCTGGGAGTCCTCCAACCAAACGGGGCTCTGGGGCTCTGCGGTGTCCCTGACTCCATCTCCATCTCAAAGGACGGCATGCTGCTTTGCGAGAGTGATGGTGTCATACCAAAGGCTCTGGACACCTAAAAGCCACACATGCTCTGGGTATTTTGTTAAGACTTGTGTGAAGGGAGCAAAGCAAAAGGATAATCCTACGCAAATACAGGAGTCTTCCACTTTAGAGAAATTCTTGTTTGGAGAGTTTGAAGAGATCTGGGGTATGTTGGGTTGGGATATTTCGTCCAAAATGAATGGTAAGTTGCTTCACCTTGTGTCTTGTAACTAAGAAGACCGATGTTCCAATGACATCCTTGAATGTTGAAAGCAGCATAATATATTCAAATGTCTGCTCCACACCACAAATTGGATAACACAAAATGCTCCCTGGGAACCACTAGAAAGTCATGTTCAGTACCTTGAGATGAAAGCATGGGACCACTGAATTTTTTTCTTGATCATGTATTGCGTGCCAGGCATTTCTCTAAGTACTTTATATGTTAAACTCATTTAATATATTAACTCATTTAATTCTCACAAGGGCACAGGTTGTATGGCAGAGCCAGCATTTGAACCCAAGCATGTGGCTCCCAAATCCACTGTTCTTAATCACCGTACTTCACTGCTTTCGTTTTCAGAGCTCTTAGTCTTGGAGACGGCGATTTCCAGGTGATGCCCATTCCTCATCTGATCTATCATGATCCCAGTATTTGTCGACCTATGGAATGCATGATAGATCTAACTACCACCTACACACCCGCTTACAATAGTGAGATGTGGGAAATGAATAAGAGGAAGAAATTTGCCATAACTAGTATTTAAAATAAAAGGAAAAGGAGAAGCTAATTATTCAGTCTTCAATACTCTAGAAGTGGTACAAAAATATGCAATTAACCAAGAGCATGGTCTCAACACATAGGTATTTTGTCCCTTATTCTTCACTACCACAATTAGGGAAGTATGTAGTCTCCAAGATTTGGGGATGATTGCAATAACCAGGAACTTTTTTCTGGGAGTTGAAAAATATTGAAAAACAATATTTTTTTAGCATTTTCTTTCAGGTATCTTCAGATAAAGTATCCTTACCTGATCATCTCTCACATGGCCTTGAGTGCTCTGAAGTTCTGTTACGGCTCTTCCTTCGGCTACACTTCCATCCTCCCCCTATAGGAAAGCACCTTGCTCCCAGCCTTGAGCCGCCTCTTCAACCTCTTCTTTCACTCCAGTAAATGGAGGGAGGGTCCCTGAAGTCAGGGCTCATGTTGTGAACTCCCAAATGTGGAAGAACAAAATTTTTCTATTATTTTTATTTTGCAGGAAAATACATTAGGTAAATCTTTGTCACTGAAATGTATGTCTTCATTACTTTTATTTATTTATGTATATATATATATATATATATGAAAAATATATATAGCACAAATCTTGGCATATAGCCTGATGTATTTTGACATGCGTATACACTCAAGTAACCATTGCTCATACAAAGATATCAAACATTCTCACTAATTTTTTCCTTCTTCACCTATCTCACCCATCCCCTCCACCCCCTGCTGGTATGGCACCCACCAGTCTGTTCTCTGTGTTTATGAGTCTATATCAGTTTTGTTTGTTTTGTTTTTTAGAATTCACATATAAGTGAAATCATATGGTGTTTTTTCTTTCATTTGTCTTTCTCTGTCTGACTTATTTCACTTAGCATAATATCCTTTAGGTCCATCCATGTTTTTCTATTGTTTCTAATCCTCCATTGCCCTCTAAGGGCGGTGGGGTCTTTCGTTGGCTAAGTTCAGATGAAGTCATCATCCTTAGTATAATAACCTTCCACATTCTTGAGGATAGAATTTAAATGCCAGGGTTGGGAGGAAGTGTAGATACACAGTTTTAGATATAGAAGCTAGAAGAGAGCAAAATTACTGTGTTTAAGGAATAAGGAACTAAAAAATAGAGATAACAGTTTTAAGACATAGAATTGTTTTGAGGGCTAAATGAGATAATTTGTAAGTATCTGTGCACAGTCCTAAGCGTAAAGCGAGGGCTGAGACAACGTTAAAATGTTTTGCACTGCTATCATTTTTGTTGTTGCTATTGTTATATAAGCCTTTCTTGAAAAGAAATGCTAATGATAGAAATAGAATCAAGAAGAGTCAAAATAAGAAGCTCGAAATGATGTTTGGAAGTGTTTTTTGCAATATAAATTTAAACCTAGAGCTAGGAATAAATGCTAAATAAAATAAGGTTATAGAACTAAATGTATATGTCACACACCTTGGCAATGGAAAATAAAATAACATGTACTAAAAGTCACAGAATGGGAAGGAGTATAAAAGTACTGGTTTGTTTTAGGTGTGTCTCTAGAATATAGCATACAGTTGGCTTTTACTTTGTAAACAATTCAAAATCTTTTTGTCTTAATAACTAAATTTTGCTTCATTTATACTAATTAATATGATGTGTTTGACTTTGTTTCTGTAATATTTTGTTTTTCACTGTTCCTTAGTTTTAAAATATTTTGCTTTGTTTTCTTTTTTATTGCAATTTTGACTGAGATAATTGTAGATTCACATGCATTTATAAGAAATAATACAGAGAAATCGTGTGTAACATTTACCCAGCTTCCCCTGATGGTAATGTTTCACAAAACTCTAGCGCAATATCACAACCAGGATATTGTATTGATAAAACCATCAACCTTGTTCAGATTTCCCCAGTTGTTTTGATTTGTTTTGAGTGTGTTTCTGCTACTAATTTGGAAAATTTTTATTTTATTCTAGTGTTTAGCTTTATAGTTTTATGTAACTGTCTTTTTTACTGAGATATAATTGACATGTATCATTGTATTAGTTTTAGGTGTACAACATAATGATCTGATATATGTATATATTGCAAAAAGATTATCAGAATTAGTTCACATCCATCACCACGCATAGTTACAATTCTTTTTTCTTGTGATGAGAACTTTCAAGATTTACTTTTGTAGCAGCTTTCAAATATACAATACAGTATTATTAACTATAATTGCTGTGTTATAGATTACATCCCCAGGACTTACTTTATAACCGGAAGTTTGTACCTTTTGATCCCCTTCACCCATCTCACCCCTCTCCTCACCTCCCACATCCACCTCTGGCAACTATCAATTCGTTCTCTGTATCTATGAGTTCAGTTTTTTAGATTCCACATACAAGTGAGCTCACACACTATTTGTCTTTCTCTGTCTGACATTTCTTTTAAAATAATATCCTCAAGGTCCATCCATGTTGTTGCAAGTGACAAGATTTCTTATTTTTTTATGGCTGAATAATATTCCATTATTTATATAATATATATATATCATATATATTTCCTATCTATGTATATAGGTATATATCTACATATCACATTTCTCTATCTGTTCATCCATCGGTGGACACTTAGGTTGTTTCTATATCTTGGCTATTGCAAATAATGGTGCAGTGAACATGAGGGTACAGATATCTTTTTGAGATAATAATTTTATTTCCTTTGGGTAAACACCCATAAGTGGAATTACCAGATTGTAAAATACTTACAATTTTTATTTTTTGAGGAAATTATATTCTGTTTCCCACAGGGGCTGCATCAATTCATATTCTCACCAACAATGTGTGAGGGTTCCTTTTTCTCCACATCCTCACTAAACCTGTTATTTCTTGCTTTTTTGATATTTATGTAATTCTCTATCTTAAAGTCTTCTATTTCTTTAGATAGAATTTATTAGTTCCCCACTATGAGCAATGGCAAGTTATGTTTGAAATAATAATGATGATAAAATTTCTATAATTGAAAGGTCTCATTACATGTCATGCCGGGCAGGTAAAAAAACAAAATCACATTTATATACTTTATAATGAAATTCAAGAACATTCAAAAGAAATAGAAAATTCTAAAATCTTCCAGAAAACACCAAAGACAAAGAATCTGCAGAGTAGAGGAACTACAAAGGAACAAGAACAATATTGACTTCATTTTCCCCCCAGAGAAAGATCTAAGAAGTCAATGGCGTAATAATTTTAGAGCATTAAAGAAAAATAAGTTTAGTTACAGAATTTTTAATGCATCCATTTTATGATCGAATGTGAGACTATAATAAAGATACTCTCTGGCACAAAGGCCTTTGAAGATTATCACATAAAGAACACTTTGGAAATGTTTTTAGTGGGAAGTGTCTAAACAAGAAGAGAAATAAACCAAGGGGATGCTGCCGGAGATATGGGACATATAAGGGTGATGAAATAACTTAGTGAATGTTATCATTGTCTAAAACCTTAATGATCAAAGGAAAAAAAGAGAAAAAATTTATCTATAAAAACCTGGAAGGAATTTTCTAGACAATATCAAATCTGTCATGGTCATAAAAGTATGTTGAAGTTATTATTTTGTTTGGAGGGTCAGATGTTGATAAATTAAATTAATTAATAGGAGTATATAAACATAAGTATCAAACTTAAGGGCAATCGTATAACAAAAATAAAAAACACTCAATTTTATCTACCTAATGCAAAGCAGGAAAGGAGAAAAACAAAACAAAGTGAAATACAGTGGAGAGAAAATATAAAATAAGTCCCAGAAAGTTCAATAAATATAAATGACTAAAATTCATCAATTAGAAATCTAGGAACTCTCAAATTGATTAAAAAATAAAATAAAATGAGGTCCAACAATGTGTTAATGTACATGAGACACTGAAAGCAAAGTAAAATGATAGGTTGAAAATTAAAGAAGAGGAAAAGATAAGAACAAGAAAGTTGGGTCACAATCTTTCTATCTCATGAAATAGATTCCTAGACAAAAATAATAATAAGTGACAATGAGGATAGTTATATGCTGGGTAAAGGAATCACAGAACAAGGACATACAGCCAGCATGAACATATATACAGCGACATGGCCTCAAAGTAGGTAAAATAACAACGGACAGCATATTGAGAAAAATAGATGATCAATTGTAATCAGAGATTTTAACTACAGATCAAATAGGTCAACAAACAAAACTTATTTGCAATCTCAGTTTAGGGGAAGGGATCTCACATTTATAGAGCAAAAATCATAGGCCAAGTACTATACCTGTGTTATCTCAATTCATCTTTCAAAAGTCTCTAAAGTAGGCCATATAATTAACCCCATTTTATAGATGGGGAAACTAAGGTTCAGATAAATCAGGTAATTTGCCTACGGTCTCATAGCTAGTATGTGGTAGTCTAAGAATCTAAACTGAATAAATACAAGTGCTATATCAGTATTCAATGTTTAAAGCATTAGGAAAGGGTTTGAGTTATAACATGATGCTATAAGCCCACTACAGCCCATCTCTCCTGCTAATTGCAACTAAAATCGCTAGACAAATACATAAAAACACTATCAGAGGACTCAGAAAAAAAATTTTAATTTTAATTTAAAAACGCAGTTAGATCATGGAGGAGAGTCAAAAACTGGAGAAGCAACCAACGTGGGGGCAGCTTCCTTTTGTTTCCCTTTCTTCTCTTTCAGCCTTGCCCAATGGCTGAGCCCTGATCGTGGAGAAGCGCAGAGGCACCACAAAGCAGATGCAAAGACTTGAACCACATGATCAAACAACAGAGTGTCTAACCACTGAGATACACGTGGGTGGGACAGACCCCAACAAAAGTGGCTTGGAGAACTGAAGCTGAATTTGAACCACCTGGCCACTTTTCAGAATAATCTCTGAGTGCCACATGAACTGGTCAGACCCAAAGCAGCCTAAAAGAGGCTTAGAGAACGGAACTGAGATTTGAACTACCTCAGGTGGGGCAGATATTACAGGTTAATTGCCTTCTAAAACAGAAACATACACATTCTCTAGAGGGTTTTAATAGGATCCCCAGTCCACCCAAAATGACTGTCATAATGTCAAGATACTATACAAATTACTCAACATAAAAAGAATTAGGAAATGTAAATAATTCTTGAGGGAAAATACAATCAACAGATGCCAATCCCAACATAACCCAGAGGGTGGAATTATCAGACCGAACATGGATGAACCTTGAAAACATGAGGTTAAGTGAAAATAACTAAGTCATAAAAGATCACATGTTGTATGATTCCATTTATATGGTATGTCCAGAATGGCAAATCTGTAGACAGAAAATAGATTAATGCTCTCCAGGGGCTGAGATAGAGGACATGAGAAATCATTGCTAATTAGTATTAGGTTTCTTTTTAAGGTGGTGAAATGTTCTAAACTTAGATGATGGTGATGATTGCACAATTCTGTGAACATACTAAAAATGACTTATGAATGCATGTTTGTATAATTTGAAAAGGTGAATTGTATAGTCTGTGAATCATGTCTCCATAAAACTTATTAAAAACCTGTACATATGCATAGAAATGTATCTAGAATGATTTTCAGCAACTGTGTGAGATTTGGGGTGGTTTGCTGCTTTTATATGTTGCTTGGATTTAAAAATAAGGAACGTTAATTCATTTTTATAAAAATAAGTCATTGCTTTCAAAGAAGTAATGGCGCAAATGAATTTCAGTCTCAGAACTGAAGAAATGGGGGCTGATTGTTCAGTGGTAAAAGAAAGTAGATTTTGGAGAGAAAAATCTTGTGTTTCCAGTGCTGTTATCTGCTGTGCCTTTGCTTGCTGAAGAAATGCAAACTTCATTAGTATGATTACCATTAGTGACATAGCTTCATTTTTATGTTCTCTTAAGCTGAGTAATTTTCAAATAAAAAATAACTCCTCATGATGCAATTTTACTGAACTCAAAGAGGATCTGTTGGGACAGACAATTTACTGACAGAAAAGCTACTTTCAAAGAGGCAAGAACAGAAATACCTCCTTTTCATGGTGTGCCTCTGCTTCAATCATGAGAAAATGTGCCTACAGACATTATCCCAGCAGGCCAATCCATAATTAGAGCTCTAATTTTCTTCCAGGCACTTTCCCCTATATTGTCCAAGGGACCCAATAAGAGGTGCCTATAAAACCATGATAATGGTCCTGAACATTCTGAGTGCCAGCTCTGCTACAGAGCTGATGTGTGGGTGGGGGGAAGCTGCATAGTGTAGAGCAGAACAGCAGCTGCATGATTGTAAGGCTTGCATCCGAATTCTTCCCTCTCAGAAAGGCTAACCAGGAAGACCCACAGAGCCTCCATTAACACTTTCTTTGAAGACACTTTCCTTTGATGCAACCATCCCAGGGAAGTTTGCCTTGACTACTAGAGTATCGGGAACAAGATGATGATAACCAGTAAAACTAAAAGTGAGCTGAGCAGGCTTTGGGAAACTTCTTTTGCAGTAAGAATGGTAAAAGTTAGTCATCAATGACAAGTCAAAGGACAAATGTCTAAACATCTGTCACCATTGGTTTCTGCACACCTCCAACATCTTGATTTCATGCATTCCTTTCTTTGGCTACCACCTCTTATCATTACAGGGCACTCGCTCGAGCAGCCCATTCCTGCAGTTCTTAACCACACCGAGATCTGCATCCATTGATTTTCACTGTCGATCAACTCCTTCATGATATCTCACTCCAGTTCCTACCCAGCCTGAGCATTTAAGACTCAGGGAAATTATGCATCTACATGTTATTTATTTTTAGTTGATACCTTGCAATTCACCTACTTCCAAAACCAGTTTGAGATGGACTGAAATAGCAAAACACTTATGACAGAACAGAGTATAGATCTAGAAGAGGAAATAAAAATTATTTAAAACATCAATCAAGAGATAATTGGTTATGTAATTCAAAGAGACACTATCATTTCCCACCTTCTCTTTCACTGTCAGAGAATAGAGGGGGAGTAGGCCTTGGCTAATAATGTAATTTGGCTGAGGGTTAAGAGAAAGGGCATTTCCAAGGATAGTTCTTTGTATAGCTAAGCAGTAGTTGTAAAGAGGTATGTAGTTTAATAGTGGATCATGGTCTTGGGCTCAGGACATCACTGGCTTGAAGGGGGTGAAGAAATGTTGAGGAAGTAAGATAAGTAAGAGGAACTCACACTATTTTGCATAATTTCAGGTACTCACTCTTGGGCTATGGACTGTGACTAAATTTATGTGGTACTAAGGAGAAATTTTTTTCTTCTGCAATATAAATTTAGACCCTGATATCTCCAGGAAATTAGTATTTGTCCTTGGGAAACATATGTGAGTGTATGTGTGTGTGTGTGTGTGTATTTGATCAATAATTACTTGTTGGACATTAGGAAGACAAAAAGGAGTATCTACGACCCACTGCAAGTGGTGGACAGACTTTTTGTAATCCACTGGGAAAATCGAGGCCATCAACAAGAACCATCTCAACTTCTTTCCCAACCACCTACAAACTAAACCCTCTCTTGATCTGTCTTGTCTCCTTCTCTCTTATCTCAGTGAAAGGGATTTCTCCTTCCACTAGGAAATCCTCTCACTTTCTTAGGAACTTGTTCACTGACCAGCTCCTCTCTCTGCAGGATCTTCACCCTCTTCTTCACTCATGGTGCTTTCTCTTGAGCACTTGCTCCAGTCTAATCCTCTCTGGTTGCTACCCTATAATTCTCCATTTTTCCACAACCACACTATTTGAAAGTCATCTGCAAGAACCGTTGCCAGTTACTTCACTCAGAAACCACTGCAGCTGTGCTTCTGTCCCCAACACTTGGTGAAACTCTGACCCCCTGGATACTTAATCCAATGGATCATTGCCTTTTCTTAATTTATGTGACTTTTCATTTTATTGTTCCATGAAATTCTCTTGTGCCTTGGTTGCTATAATACCACTGTACTGTCCTGGCTTTCCTCCAGTCTGTCTGAACCAGCTTAGCACCCCTCTCATTCTGGCCATGGAGGAAAGAGCTACCATTACAATCTAAAAAATCGTAACAGGTGTGATCTACTATACTAGTTCCCTAGGCCAGTGGTTCTCAAAGTGTGGTCCTGGCGCAGCTGCCTCAGCATCACCTGGGAACTTGTTAAAATGCAAATGTTTAGGCCCCACCCTAGATCTACTGAATGAGAAACTCTGGGGATTGAGTGCAGAAAATTGTATTTTAGTTATACCCTCCAGGTGTTTATGTCGCAAGCTCAAGTTTTAGAGCCACTACCTTAGGTCTCTGGCTCCTAGCTCTCCAACCTCAGTTAAAATGTTCTTCATTTATGTGGTTACTTCTCTGGGGATATAACTTATAGCTGAGAAAGCAATGATTAGAAGATCAAGTTGACCATTTTGGCTTTGTCATGATGCCTAAGTGTTTAGGCAAAGCCTTGGACCTTTTCTGGCATCTAATGGTCAGCATCTTGAATGTCCACGGTACACTGGATAATAACCCGATGCATTCACCAAAACAGACATCTCTGTGTTCCGGTTGAGTGTTCCAAATAGTCCTCACTGCCAGCCAAGTGCTTCCTCTGAACCAGCCAGGGGAAGTGGGGGTCTGGTAGTTTCAAGTAGAGTTTCTAGGGTCTCATTCCATCCAGCCGAGAGGGGCAAACATGAAAAAAGATGCCTTTGATGTGCGGTGGGGCCTCCAGTGTCAAAGATAACCAGCGACTCCTGCAGATGGCCACATTTTCCCTGTAATTCATCCCTGACATCTTTACCCTCGTTATCTCCCAAATCAGATTTCCATATAAAGGGAGCCTCGGGTGCTGGAGATTCTTACACCCAAGGTGCTTATCACGGGAGTCTTTATCCTGGACTGTTTTCAGGTACACCCTCCTCCATGGCCCTTACCTGCTTTTGAATCTTGGCTTTGCCACTTCCTAACTAGGTGACCTTGACCAAGTTGATTAACTGAGTTTCAGTCTCTTCATGTGTAAAGACACCTACTTCTCAGGTTTGTGAGGACCAACTAATGTTAAGCATTTACCACTGTGTTTGACAAATAGTAGGCACTTCATGCCCAGGGTCGACTATAATTATTATTACTTTTTTTATAAGCCACCATCCCTGGTTTATGTCTGGAGATTTTATGTCTTTGTCTCCTGTCAATAGAAAAAAAAAAAAGCCAAACACTAAGAAAATACACAGAGAAACAGAACAATTTTAAATCCAAATTTCAGCAGGACACTAGGAAGGGAATATTAGGTTCAGAAAGGTCAGATGGGAGAAATAAGATCACACAACAGAAAAGATCAAACTGAAGCCATTTCAGATTAAAAAAATATTTTATTGAAATACACTTGCTATACAATCTTACATTGGTTTCAAGTATATGACACAGTGGTTCAACAATTACCCATATTATTAAATCCTCACCCCTACTAGTGCAGTTACTGTTGGTTAATGTAGGAAGATGTTACAGAATCATTGGCTGTATTCTCCATGCAGTACTACCACATATTTTCAGTTCAATGTTCTACATAGCAGATTGATTTTGCCATTCTGCCTGATTGAGATACCATGGGAAGAATAAAAGATTACTTTCTTTTAATCACTAAAAGAATATTTAATGGAATGCCAACAAAGCTCTGAATAGATTTTCTTTTTAAAAAATGCTTTTAAAATATAAACAGAATATATTTATTATAGAAAAAATAAAGAAAGTAGAAAAAGACAACCTGTAATCTCACCACTCAGAGATGACCATTACTGATATTTTAGAGTGAATCTTTCCAGTTAATTTATTTGAACACACACACACATGCACACCAGAAACACATATATTTTTTTAAACAAATGGACTTGCACAGATAATCCTATTTCGTAACCTGCTTTTTCCACTTAGCAAGATTTTCTGAAAATTTTCTACAGGTGACATTTTAAATGACAAGTATTTCATTTCATGGATGTACCCCAATTTATTTAACTAATACCGTAACTAATGAATCCAGTGACACAGACAATACAATGATGAACATTGTTGTACATAGATATTTTTCATTAATAAAGTTGTAATTGAGGTATGGATGCATAAATGTGAGATATATGGATGCATAAATATTATTATTTTATATATGCAACTGTTAAAAGTTTTATACAATTAAATTGCTCTAATACAGTTTCTATTTCTTTTATTTGGATTGTCAGGCTTTAGAACTCAGAGGGACTTTAAAAATCAACCTGTCCAATCCCAACTTTGAGTAAGTAAGCTATTTTCATCACATAACATATGGGCCACTGTGGTACAGAGAGGTTAAAACCCAAGCTCCAGGTCACACAGCTGTATTGGTGGCTATGTGAAGACTAAAACCCAGGCTCCTGATACTGGGCACACTAAAATGCCATTCTTCCTTCACATTGGTTCTCAAACTCAGCTACACTTTGGAATCACCAGGGAGTTTAAAGAATACTGATGCCTGGATCTCACTTCCAGAGAACTTGATTTAATTAGTCTAAGGTGTGACTAGGTACAGGAAAATTTTTTTTAATAATTTATTTTGGTATCATTAATCTACAATTACATGTGCAATATTATGGTGATTAAACTACACCCTTCATTAGGTCCCCCCCACCAACCCCATTACAGTCACTGTCCATCAGTGTAGTGAGATGCTATAGAGTCACTACTTGTCTTCTCTGAGTTGTGCAGCCCTCCCCGTGCCCCCCAACATTACACCTGCTAATCGTAATGCCCCTTTTACCCTCTTATCCCTCCCTTCCCACCCATCCTCCTCAGTCCCTTTCCCTTTGGTAACTATTAGTCCGTTCTTGGATTCTGTGAATCAGCTGCTGTTTTTCTCCTTCAGTTTTTTTCTTTGTTCTTATACTCCACATATGAGTGAAATCATTTGATACTTGTCTTTTTTGGCTTGGCTTATTTCACTGAGCATAATACCCTCAACCTCCATCCATGTTGTTGCAAATGGTAGGATTTGTTTTCTTCTTATGGCTGAATACTAGTCCATTGTGTATATGTACCACATCTTCTTTATCCATTCATCTACTGATGGACACTTAGGTTGCTTCCATTTCATGGCTATTTTAAATAGTGCTGTGATAAACATAGGGGTGCATATGTCTTTTTGAAACTGGGCTGCTGCATTCTTAGGGTAAATTCCTAGGAGTGGAATTCCTGGGTCAAATGGTATTTCTATTTTGAGTTTTTTGAGGAACCTCCATACTGCTTTCCACAATGGTTGAACTAATTTGCATTCCCACCAGCAGTGTATGAGGGTTCCCTTTTCTCCACATCCTCGACAACATTTGTTGTTGTTTGTGTTTTGGATGTTGGCCATCCTCACTGGTGTGAGGTGATATCTCATTGTGGTTTTAATCTGCATTTCTCTGATGATTAGCGACGTAGAGCATCTTTTCATGTGCCTGTTGGCCATCTGAATTTCTTCTTTAGAGAAGTGTCTATTCATGTCCTCTGCCCATTTCTTAATTGGATTATTTGCTTTTTGTTTGTTAAGGTGCGTGAGTTCTTTATATATTTTGGATGTCAACCCCTTTTCAGATGCATCATTTATGAATATATTTTCCCATACTGTAGGATGTCTTTTTGTCCTACTGATGGTGTCCTTTGCTGTACAGAAGCTTTTCAGCTTTATATAGTCCCACTTGTTCGTTTTTGCTTTTGTTTCCCTTGCCCAGGGAAATATGTTCATGAAGAAGTCGCTCATATTTATGTCCAAGAGATTTTTGCCAATGTTTTTTTTCTAAGAGTTTTATGGTTTCATGACTTACATTCAGGTCTTTGGTCCACCTTGAGTTTACCTTTGTGTATGGGGCTAGACAGTAGTCCAGTTTCATTCTCTCACATGTAGCTGTCCAGTTTTTCCAACACCAGCTGCTGAAGAGGCTGTCATCTCCCCATTGTATATCTCTAAGGCTCCTTTATCAAATACTAATTGACTGTATATATTTGGGTTAGTGTTTGGATTTTCTATTCTGTTCCACTGGTCTGTGGGTCTGTTTTGTGCCAATACCAAATTGTCTTGATTACTGTGGCTTTGTAGTAGAGCTGGAAGTCAGGGAGCGTAATTCTGCCTGTTTTATTCCTCCTTCTCAGGATTGCTTTGGCTATTTGGAGTCTTTTTTGGTTCCATATGAATTTTAGAATTATTTGTTCCAGTTCATTGAAGAAAGCTGTTGGTAGTTTGATAGGGATTGCATTGAATCTGTAGATTGCTTTAGGTAGTATAGCCATTTTGACAATATTTATTCTTTCAAGCCAAGAGCATGGGATGCATTTCCATTTCTTAGTGTCCTCTTTAATTTCTCTTAGGAGTGTCTTGTAGTTTTCAGAGTACAGGTCTTTCACTTCCTTTCTTAGGTTTATTCCTAGGTATTTTATTCTTTTTGATGCAATTGTGAATGGAATTGTTTTTCTGATTTCTCTTTCTGTTAGTTCATCGTTAGTGTATAGGAAAGCAACAGATTTCTGTGTGTTAATTTTGTATCCTGCAACTTTGCTGAATTCAGATATTAGTTCTAGTAGTTTTGGAGTGGAGTCTTCAGGGTTTTTTATGTACAGTATCATGTCATCTGCAAATAGTGACAATTTGACTTCTTCTTTACCAATCTGGATGCCTTGTATGTCTTTGTTTTGTCTGATTGCCATGGCTAGGACCTCCACTACTATGTTGAATAACAGTGAAGAGAGTGGGCATCCCTGTCTTGTTCCTGATCTTAGATGAAAAGCTTTCAGCTTCTCGCTGTTAAGTATGATGTTAACTGTGGGTTTGTCATATATGGCCTTTATGATGTTGAGGTACTTGCCCTGTATACCCATTTTGTTGAGAGTTTTAATCATGAACGGATGCTGAATTTTGTCAAATGCCTTTTCAGCATCTATGGAGATGATCATGTGGTTTTTGTTCTTCTTTTTGTTGATGTGGTGGATGATGTTGATGGATTTTCGAATGTTGTACCATCCTTGCATCCCTGGGATGAATCCCACTTGATCATGGTGTATGATCCTCTTGATGTATTTTTGAATTCGGTTTGCTAATATTTTGTTGAGAATTTTTGCATCTACGTTCATCAGGGATATAGGTCTGTAATTTTCTTTTTTGGTGAGGTCTTTGCCCGGTTTTGGTATTAGAGTGATGCTGGCTTCATAGAATGAGTTTGGAAGTATTCCCTCCTCCTCTGTTTTTTGGAAAACTTTAAGGAGAATGGGTGTTATTTCTTCTCTATATGTCTTGCAGAATTCAGAGGTGAATCCATCAGGTCCAGGGCTTTTGTTCTTGGGTAGTTTTTTGATTACCGATTCAATTTCTTTGCTGGTGATTGGTCTGTTTAGTTTTTCTGTTTCCTGCTTGGTGAGTCTTGGAAGGCTGTATTTTTCTAAGAAGTTGTCCATTTCTTCTATGTTTTGCAGCTTGTTACCATATAGATTCTCATAATATTCTCTTATAATTCTTTGTATTTCTGTGGGGTCCGTCGTTATTTTTCCTTTCTCATTTCTGATTCTGTTTATGTGTGTAGATTCTCTTTTTGTCTTAATAAGTCTCGCTAGGGGTTTATCTATTTTGTTTATTTTTTCAAAGAACTAGCTCTTGGTTTCATTGATTTTTTCTATTGTTTTATTCTCCTCAATTTTATTTATTTCTTCTCTGATCTTATATTATGTTCCTCCTTCTGGTGACTTTGGGCCTCATTTGTTATTCTTTTTCCAATTTCAGTAATTGTGTCTTTAGACTATTCATTTGGGAATATTCTTCCTTCTTTAAATAGGCCTGGATTGCAATATACTTTCCTCTTAGAACTGCCTTTGCTGTGTCCCACGGAAGTTGTGGCTTTGTGTTGTTGTTGTCATTAGTCTCCATATATTCTTTGACTTCTGTTTTGATTTGGTTGTTAACCCATTGATTAATTAGGAGAATGTTGCTAGGTCTCTATGTATTTGTGAGCCTTTTTGATTTCTTTCTAAAATTTATTTCTGGTTTTATAACTTTGTGATCTGAGAAGTTGGTTGGTAGGATTTCAATATTTTTGAATTTACTGAGGTTCTTTTTGTGGCCTAGTATGTGGTCTATTCAGAAAAATGTTCCATGTGCACTTGATAAGAATGTGTATCCTGCTGCTTTTGGGTGCAGAGTTCTGTAGATGTCTGTTAGGTCCATCTGTTCTAGTGTGTTGTTCAGTGCCTCTGTGTCTTTACTTATTCTCTGTCTGGTTGATGTGTCCTTTGGAGTGAGTGGTGTGTTGAAGTCTCCTAAAATGAATGCATTGCTGTCAATTTCCTCCTTTAATTCTGTTAGTATTTGTTACACATATGCTGGCGCTCCTGTGTTGGGTGCATATATATTTATAATGGTTACATCTTCTTGTTGGACTGACCCCTTTGTCATTATGTAATGTCCTTCTTTATCTCTTGCTACTTTCTTCGTTTTGAAGTCTATTTTATCTGATACAAGTACTGCAACACCTGCTTTTTTCTCCTTGTTGTTTGCATGAAATATCTTTTTCCATCCCTTCACTTTTAGTCTGTGTGTATCTTTGGGTTTGAGGTGAGTCTCTTGTAGGCAGCATATAGATGGCTCTTGCTTTTTTATCCAATCAGTTACTCTGTCTTTTGATTGGTGCATTCAGTCCATTTACATTTAGGGTGATTATTGATAGATATGTACTTATTGCCATTGCGGGCTTTAGATTCGTGGTTACCAAAGGCTCAAGGGTTGCTTCTTTACTATCTGAGAATCTAACTTAACTTTCTTGTTAAGTTATTGGGAACACCGTCTGATGTTTCTTTATTTCTCTCCCTTCTTATTCTTCATCCTCCATTCTTTATATATTAGGTGTTTTATTCTTTGCCTTTAGCTAGTATTTGGATGGTCTGCTTTCTTTGCTATGATTTTATATTCCCTCGTGACATCTTTTTAGCCTTAGGGTTGCTTCCCTCTAGAGCAGTCTGTTTAAGATATCCTGTAGTGGTGGTTTATGAGAGGCAAACTCTCTCAACTTTTGCTTGCCTGGAAATTGTTTAATCCCTCTGTCATATTTAAATGATAATTGTGCTGGATACAATATTCTTGGTTTGAGGCCTTTCTGTTTCATTACATTAAATATATCATGCCATTCTCTTCTGGCCTGTAAGGTTTCTGTTGAGAAGTCTGATGATAGTCTTATGGGTTTTCCTTTGTAGGTGATCTTTTTTCTCTCTCTAGCTGCCTTTAATACTCTGTCTTTATCTTTGATCTTTGCCATTTTAATTATTATGTGTCTTGGTGTTGTCTTCCTTGGGTCCCTTATGTTGGTAGATCCGTGGGCTCCGTGTACTGCGAGACTATTTCCTTCCCCAGCGTGGGAAAGTTTTCAGCAATTATTTCTTCAAAGACACTTTCTATCCCTTTTTCTCTCTCTTTTTCCTCTGGTACTCCTATAATGCGAATATTGTTCCGTTTGGATTGGTCTCACAGTTCTCTTAATATTCTTTCATTCCTAGAGATCCTTTTATCTCTCTGTGCCTCAGCTTCTCTGTATTCCTGTTCTCTGATTTCTATTCCATTAACAGTCTCTTGCATCTCATTCAGTCTGCTGTTAAGCCCGTCGATCACTTGTCTGATTTCTGCATAGTCTTTCCTCACTTCCCTCACTTTGTCCCTCAGCTCTTGCACATTTCTCTGTAGATCCATCAGCATGGTTATGACTTTTATTCTGAATTCTTTTTCAGGAAGACTGTGCATTTCCATCCCTTCAGGCTCCCTCTCTGGGGTTGTCTGGTTGGTATTAGTCTGGACCATTTTCCTCTGTCTTTTCATGGCTATAGAAGTGGTCTCTCGTAGTTGCCACGCATGTCAGCTGGGCTCTTTAAGAGTTTAAAAAGAGAAAAAGAGAAAGAAAGAAAGAAAAGAAAAAAGAAAGAAAAGAGAAGAAAAAAGGAAGAGAAGAAAAAATGAAAAACAAAATAAAACAGAAAAAGAAAAAAAAAACAGCCACAGGGAGTAGATTCTGTGAGGATGCTGTAGGTGGCACTGTTGCTCCACTATTCAGCAGCCACGGCCACGCCGCTCCACAGTTCCCTTATAGCTCTGGCCGGGGTGGGAACGAATGGGAGGCTGTTGATCTCTGTGGGAAGTCTAAGTGCGGCCACCCTTTCCCAGTTCCCAGCTAAGGGGTCTGAAACTCCCCAGGACTCCCAGCCTGCTGGGCGGAGTGTGCTGGGGGATCCGGCTCCTCCGCTGGGCTCCTGTCTCTTTAAGATCGCTGAAGAAAGCGCGTGCTTTTCTTTTTTTTTCTTTCCTTTCCTGGAGCCGGCTGAAAGTACCCTGGCGCGTCCCCCACTCTGATTCTATACCCTCTTTCTCTCCAATCTGCGCTACACCACGCTATGTGTCTCATCACGCAGATACCTGGGGTGGTTATTTCGTGGGGTGTACTTCCACTCCCTCCTGGCTCTGAATCCTCTCCTCCCACCGGTGCGCTGGGGTGGGGGAGTGCTCGGGTCCCGCTGGGTCGCGGCTCCGTATCTTACCCACCTCACAGGGTGCTGAGTCCTCTTAGGTGTAGCTGCACACTGTGCGCTTTCCTGTGTATTCTGGTCTCTCTTTTAGAAATAGTTGTATTTGCTGTATTTTCATAGATATACATAGTTTTGGGAGGAGATTTCTGCTGCCCTGCTCACCCTGCCATGTTTCCGGAAGTCCAGGCCGGTATGGGAAATTTTTAAAGCCTGCATTTATTTTTATAAAATAAAACATCACTGCAGAACACCACACAAATAAAACACATGGCTTAATGAATTACTTTAAGGTAAGCACCATTCAGATGAAAAAATAGAAATTTGCCAGCCATTCCAGAAGCCTCTTCCATGTACCCCATCCCAATCACACGTTCCCTCCTCCCATAAGTGACCACCAGTTAGACCTGCCTTTTACAGCGACCATTTCCTCACATTTTTCTTTTTTATACTTTTATCACCCAAATGTGCATTCCTAGATGCTATAGTTTACTGTTGCCCATTTAAAAATATATAACGCATCTTTTTTTTTTCACGTAAGTATCTTTTAATCTGTAGGTTCCTCCTCCTCCATCCTTTTCTGGTTTATAGGCCTTTGACCCACACAGTCTCCCACAGTCTGGAGTTTTTTACTTGAGGACTCTTGATGCAGGTCAGTGTTTTCCTCTGTCCTCGGTATTTCCTGCAATTAGACAGCTGATCCAGAGGCTGGATCAGATAACACGTCCGATCTCTTTGCCAAAACCCTCAGTATTATATAGCAAGGCTATAAAAGGCACACATTAGCTTGTTGTTATTTTTTGTGATCTTAGCAGATGCATAATGACTATATCTATTATTCATTGGGGAGGTTGCCAAATGCTGATAATTTGATACTATCATTTCTTTTCATTTTTTTAGTGGGAATACTTTTATAAACACACACTTTCCCTCATCTACTGTTTTGTTATACGGTAGTAAAGCTCAAAGAGAAAAAGCACAATAACGGTTATATTTATTCCTTTAATTTAACAGTTTCAAGATAATAAATTGGTTATCATCATCTGAAGGTAACCAATTCCTGTTTTTAAAGTATCATTATGAACTCTTAGATTTAGGCATATTAGGTGAACTTCAAACCATTGCAATTATTATCATTATTGAAGCACACATAGTGCTTTGGCCAGCGAGAACCTCCTCGGGCTGGTTCCTGAGCCCTCTTGACAGAACCTGTTTCTCTGGTTTCTAGTTCTCTTCAGGTATTCTCTGTTGTATTAACTGGCTCTTGAATTCTTTCTAGTTTCACCTTCATTTATGAAATGATTTATGCTTTTTGATTCTTATTCTATACTGAGTCCTGTCCCCTCGTTTCTGAGTTTTTCTAATTCTGATTTTGGTTGGATTTTTTCTTAATGATGTTCATTTTGAAGTCATAGGTTACAGTTGTTACCTGGTTCTGAGCCAATGTTTGGGCACTCTTTCATTGTCTCGTGGAACATTATTCTGGTTCTTATTCTCTTTTTTCTTGTAATAACTTTGTGTGAGATTTGACCTTGATACTATTCTCTTTTTTATTTTCTGTGCGAAATTAATTGTCCGGGACTTTATAAGATGGAGTTCAGGAAAGCTTTTCTAATTTCATAGAGCTCCCTCTTCTGTTGTTTTTGTGTAGTGTTCAAAACTATGGTGGTATGCCTTCTGGGATTTTTCTGATACTGTTCCCCTCTCCATTTAAGTCTAGCCTTTCCATTTCTGCGCAGTATTTGAGACATACTTACACACTAAAAAATTATTCACTGTTTACCTGAAATTAAAATCAAATTAACTGGGCATCCTGTTTTTTATTTGGTAAATCTGGCAACCTAGTTGTAAATATTTTCCATGTGCTTTGGGTTTACTGTCTAGTCGCTCTGCTGTTTTTATGTAGAGATTTGTAGGGACTGAAAAACTATGCAGGTGCTGCCATTGCCACTTGCCCAGAATTCATCCCATAATTCTCAAATACAGTCTTTTTTCTTCCCGCCCTTCCCCCCGTGGTATAGTCCTTCCTTTGCTCACGCATATATCACCCCATATCTTCTCTGATAACCCATGATATAAATATAGTGTGTATTTTTCTATAGTTTTTACTGTATTCATATAATAATATACATATGTGAATTATAAATATGGCTTATTTTTTTAAACAAAAATGAGATCACGTAATAGACATTTTTCTCCATCTTGCTTTTCTCAGTCAACAATATCCCAAAGAAATGCCTCCAAGCCACCTCATTGAACCCAATGTCCTTCTTCATAATACCAGCCCTCAGAGATAGCATGGACTGTAATGACTCTAACCATGTGCTTAGCATTAGGCCTTCACTTTGTTTATGGATTTTTGCTGCTGCAAAAGCATCTGTAATAAACACCTTTACTGGGCAGAAGTGTTTCTGATTGTGGCAGAAATGAAGATAGGGTCATTCAATGTCCATAGCATCCCCCTTCTGTCATGGTTTCCCATTGAAGGGAGGATGGAGAGCTAAAATAACAAAATTCTAGACTCTGACTAGTTCATCCAAGTAAATACACCCATCCAGGATTAGAGTTAGGAGTACTCACACGTGTCATGTGGTGGAAGCATCTGGTTGTTTTGAGGGAAGATGTGTTGGAGCCCCTTCCTGCTGTCTTGTCCCTCGCCTTATACATGTAATAAAAGAGAGGTAGTTGTAGGTTGTCACTGGGACCTTCCATGGTAAGGTAGGGTGTTTCTCCTGGCTGCATGATCACCTCAAACTTCCTGTCTATTCTTACAGACATTTTATAAGAAACCTCTCTCCATTAAAACACTCCACTGAAGTCTCCATTGAAGACACTGTCTTAGTGATCAAAGTGGCTGCTGTGTAGACCATGTGAAGGGCAAAAGAGTAGAAAGGCTGTGTCTCAGTCTGGCTATTTCTAACAGTGCTTGAAGAAATTGAAAGTCTTAGGGTTTTAAATTCTTGCCTCAAGGCATGATTAGGGAACCAAGAAGTTCCTACTATTGTCCTACAATAATCTCTTCGTGTTAGTCCCAAATTGCTGAGGTTAACTGGGTTGCTGTATTTAACTTAGGTTGAACCCATAGACTTTTTTTGTTGTTGTTCATTTTACAATTTTTATTACAATTTTTTAAAATAATTTATTTTGGTATCATTAATCTACAATTACATGTGCAATATTATGGTGATTAAACTACCCCCTTCATCAGGTCCCCCCCACCAACCCCATTACAGTCACTGTCCATCAGTGTAGTGAGATGCTATAGAATCACTACTTGTCTTCTCTGAGTTGTACAGGCCTCCCCGTGCCCCCCAACATTACATCTGCTAATCGTAATGCCCCTTTTTCCCTCTTATCCCTCCCTTCCCACCCATCTTCCCCAGTCCTTTTCCCTTTGGTAACAGTCCGTTCTTGGGTTCTGTGAGTCTGCTGCTGTTTCTTCCTTCAGTTTTTTTCTTTGTTCTTGAACTCCACATATGACTGAAATCATTTGATACTTGTCTTTTTCGGCTTGGCTTATTTCACTGAGCATAATACCCTCAACCTCCATCCATGTTGTTGCAAATGGTAGGATTCGTGTTCTTCTTATGGCTGAATACTAGTCCATTGTGTATATGTACCACATCTTCTTTATCCATTCATCTACTGATGGGCACTTAGGTTGCTTCCATTTCTTGGCTATTGTAAATAGTGCTGCGATAAACATACGGTGTATATGTCTTTTTCAAACGGGGCTGCGGCATTCTTTTTTTTTTACAATTTATTTTGGTATCTTTAACCTACAATTACATGTGCAATACTATGCTGATTAAACTACCCCCTTCATCAGGTCCCCCCCACCAACCCTATTACAGTGACTGTCCATCAGTGTAGTGAGATGAGAATCACTACTTGTCTTCTCTGAGTTGAACAGCCCTCCCAGTGCACCCCCTACCTTAGGTCAGCTAATCATAATGCCCCTTTTACCCTCTTATCCCTCCCTTCCCACCCTTCTTCCCCAGTCCCTTTCCCTTCGGTAACTATTACTCCATTCTTGGGTTCTATGAGTCTGCTGCTATTTTGTTCCTTCAGATTTTTCTTTGTTCTTATACTCCACATATGAGTGAAATCATTTGATACTTGTCTTTTTTGGCTTGGCTTATTTCACTGAGCATAATACCCTCTAGCTCCATCCATGTTGTTGCAAATGGTAGGATTTGTTTTCTTCTTATGGCTGAATAATATTCCATTGTGTATATGTACCACCTCTTCTTAATCCATTCATCTACTGATGGACACTTAGGTTGCTTCCATTTCATGGCTATTTTAAATAGTGCTGCAATAAACATAGGGGTGCTATGTCTTTTTGAAACTGGGCTGCTGCATTCTTAGGGTAAATTCCTAGGAGTGGGATTCCTGGGTCAAATGGTATTTCTATTTTGAGTTTTTTGAGGAACCTCCATATTGCTTTCCTCAATGGTTGAACTAATTTGCATTCCCACCAGCAGTGTAGGAGGGTTCCCTTTTCTACACATCCTCGCCAACATTTGTTGTTGTTTGTGTTTTGGATGTTGGCCATCCTCACTGGTGTGAGGTGATATCTCATTGTGGTTTTAATCTGCATTTCTCTGATGATTACCAATGTGGAGCATTTTTTCATGTGCCTGTTGGCCATCTGAATTTCTTCTTTAGAGAAGTGTCTATTCATGTCCTCTGCCTATTTCTTAATTGGATTATTTGCTTTTTGTTTGTTAAGGTGTGTGAGTTCTTTGTATATTTTGGATGTCAACCCTTTATCAGATACGTCATTTATGAATATATTTTCCCATATTGTAGGATGTCTTTTTGTTCTACTGATGGTGTCCTTTGCTGTACAGAAGCTTTTCAACTTGATATAGTCCCATTTGTTCATTTTTGCTTTTGTTTCCCTTGCCCGGGGGGATATGTTCATGAAGAAGTCACTCATATTTATGTCCAAGAGATTTTTGCCTATGTTTTTTTCTAAGAGTTTTATGGTTTCATGACTTACATTCAAGTCTTTGATCCACCTTGAGTTTACCTTTGTGTATGGGGCTAGACAGTAGTCCAGTTTCATTCTCTTACATGTAGCTGTCCAGTTTTTCCAACACCAGCTGCTGAAGAGGCTGTCATCGCCCCATTGTATATCCAAGGCTCCTTTATCAAATATTAATTGACTGTATGTCTTTGAGTTAATGTTTGGATTTTCTATTCTGTACCACTGGTCTGTGGGTCTGTTTTTGTGCCAGTACCATATTGTCTTGATTACTGTGGCTTTGTAGTAGAGCTTGAAGTCAGGGAGCGTAATTCCCCCTGTTTTATTTCTCCTTCTCAGGATTGCTTTGGCTATTCGGGGTCTTTTGTGGCTCCATATGAATTTTAGAATTATTGGGTCAAGTTCATTGAAGAAAGCTGTTGGTAGTTTGATAGGGATTGCATTGAATCTGTAGATTGCTTTAGGTAGTATAGCCATTTTAACAATATTAATTCTTCCTAGCAAAGAGCATGGGATGCATTTCCATTTCTTAGTGTCCTCTTTAATTTCTCTTAGGAGTGTCCTGTAGTTTTCAGAGTACAGGTCTTTCACTTCCTTAGTTAGGTTTATTCCTAGGTATTTTATTCTTTTTGATGCAATTGTGAATGGAATTGTTTTTCTGATTTCTCTTTCTGTTAGTTCATCGTTAGTGTATAGGAAAGCAACAGATTTCTGTGTGTTAATTTTGTGTCCTGCAACTTTGCTGAATTCAGATATTAGTTCTAGTAGTTTTGGAGTGGAGTCTTCAGGGTGTTTTATGTACAGTATCATGTCATCTGCAAATAGTGACAATTTGACTTCTTCTTTACCAGTCTGGATGCCTTGTATTTCTTTGTTTTGTCTGATTGCCGTGGCTAGGACCTCCAGTACTATGCTGAATAACAGTGGAGAGAGTGGGCATCCCTGTCTTGTTCCCAATCTTAGATGAAAAGCTTTCAGTTTCTCGCTGTTAAGTATGATGTTAGCTGTGGGTTTGTCATATATGGCCTTTATGATGTTGAGGTACTTGCCCTGTAATACCCATTTTATTGAGAGTTTTAATCATGAATGGATGCTGAATTTTGTCAAATGCCTTTTCAGCATCTATGGAGATGATCATGTGGTTTTTGTTCTTCTTTTTGTTGATGTGGTGGATGATGTTGATGGATTTTCGAATGTTGTGCCATCCTTGCATCCCTGGGATGAATCCCACTTGATCATGGTGTATGATCCTCTTGATGCATTTTTGAGTTCGGTTTGCTAATATTTTGTTGAGAATTTTTTCATCTACGTTCACCAGGGATATTGATCTGTAATTTTCTGTTTTGGTGACGTCTTTGCCTGGTTTTAGTATTAGAGTGATGCTGGCTTCATAGAATGAGTTTGGAAGTATTCCCTCCTCTTCTGTTTTTTGGAAAACTTTAAGGAGAATGGGTTTATTTCTTCTCTATATGTCTTGCAGAATTCAGAGGTGAATCCATCAGGTCCGTGGGTTCTGTTCTTGGGTAGTTTTTTGATTACCGATTCAATTTCGTTGCTGGTGATTGGTTTGTTTAGTTTTCCTGTTTCTTTCTTGGTGAGTCTTGGAAGGTTGTATTTTTCTAAGAAGTTGTCCATTTCTTCTATGTTTTGCAGCTCGTTAGCATAGAGATGCTCATAATATTCTCTTATAATTGTTTGTATTTCTGTGGGGTCCGTCGTTATTTTTCCATTCTCATTTCTGATTCTGTTTATGTGTGTAGATTCTCTTTTTCTCTTAATAAGTCTGGCTAGGGGTTTATCTATTTTGTTTATTTTTTCAAAGAACCAGCTCTTGGTTTCATTGATTTTTTTCTATTGTTTTATTCTTCTCAATTTTATTTATTTCTTCTCTGATCTTTATTATGTTCCTCCTTCTGGTGACTTTGGGCCTCATTTGTTATTCTTTTTCCAATTTCAGTAATTGTGTCTTTAGACTATTCATTTGGGAATATTCTTCCTTCTTTAAATAGGCCTGGATTGCAATATACTTTCCTCTTAGAACTGCCTTTGCTGCGTCCCACAGAAGTTGTGGCTTTGTGTTGTTGTTGTCATTAGTCTCCATATATTCCTTGATTTCTGTTTTGATTTGGTCGTTAACCCATTGATTAATTAGGAGAATGTTGTTAGGTCTCTATGTATTTGTGAGCCTTTTTGATTTCTTTCTAAAATTTATTTCTAGTTTTATACCTTTGTGATCTGAGAAGTTGCTTGGTAGGATTTCAATATTTTTGAATTTACTGAGGTTCTTTTTGTGGCCTAGTATGTGGTCTATTCAGGAAAATGTTCCATGTGCACTTGATAAGAATGTGTATCCTGCTGCTTTTGGGTGCAGAGTTCTGTAGATGTCTGTTAGGTCCATCTGTTCTAGTGTGTTGTTCAGTGCCTCTGTGTCTTTACTTATTCTCTGTCTGGTTGATGTGTCCTTTGGAGTGAGTGGTGTGTTGAAGTCTCCTAAAATGAATGCATTGCTGTCAATTTCCTCCTTTAATTCTGTTAGTATTTGTTACACATATGCTGGCGCTCCTGTGTTGGGTGCATATATATTTATAATGGTTACATCTTCTTGTTGGACTGCCCCCTTTGTCATTATGTAATGTCCTTCTTTATCTCTTCCTACTTTCTTCGTTTTGAAGTCTATTTTGTTTGATACAAGTACTGCAACACCTGCTTTTTTCTCCTTGTTGTTTGCATGAAATATCTTTTTCCATCCCTTCACTTTTAGTCTGTGTGTATCTTTGGGTTTGAGATGAGTCTTGTAAGCAGCATATACATGGGTCTTGCTTTTTTATCCAATCAGTTACTCTGTCTTTTGATTGGTGCATTCAGTCCATTTACATTTAGGGTGATTATTGATAGATATGTACTTATTGCCATTGCTGGCTTTAGATTCATGGTTACCAAAGGTTCAAGGGTTGCTTCTTTACTATCTAACAATCTAACTTAACTTTCTTGTTAAGTTATTGGGAACACCGTCTGATGTTTCTTTATCTTTCCCTTCTTATTCTTCCTCCTCCATTCTTTATATATTAGGTGTTTTATTCTTTGCCTTTAGTTAATATTTGGATGGTCTGCTTTCTTTGCTATGATTTTATTTTCCCTGGTGACATCTTTTTAGCCTTAGGGTTGCTTCCCTCTAGAGCAGTCCATTTAAGATATCCTGTAGTGGTGGTTTATGAGAGGCAAACTCTCTCAACTTTCATTTGTCTGGAAATTGTTTAATCCCTCTGTTATATTTAAATGATAATTGTGCCGGATACAATATTCTTGGTTTGAGGCCCTTCTGTTTCATTACGTTAAATATATCATGCCATTCTCTTCTGGCCTGTAAGGTTTCTGTTGAGAAGTCTGATGATAGTCTTATGGGTTTTCCTTTGTAGGTGATCTTTTTTCTCTCTCTAGCTGCCTTTAATACTCTGTCTTTATCTTTGATCTTTGCCATTTTAATTATTATGTGTCTCGGTGTTTTCTTCCTTGGGTCCCTTGTGTTAGAATAGCTGTGGGCTTCTGTGGACTGTGAGACTATTTCCTTCCCCAGCATGGGAAAGTTTTCAGCAATTATTTCTTCAAAGACACTTTCTATCCCTTTTTCTCTCTCTTTTTCCTCTGGTACTCCTATAATGCGAATATTGTTCTGTTTGGATTGGTCACACAGTTCTCTTAATATTCTTTCATTCCTAGAGATCCTTTTATCTCTCTGTGCTTCAGCTTCTCTGTATTCCTGTTCTCTGATTTCTATTCCATTAACAGTCTCTTGCATCTCTTCCAGTCTGCTGTTAAGCCTGTCGATTGCTTGTCTGATTTCTGCATTGTCTTTCCTCACTTCCCTCACTTCCTCTCTCAGCTCTTGCACATTTCTCTGTAGATCCATCAGCATGGTTATGGCTTTTATTCTGAATTCTTTTTCAGGAAGACTGTGCATTTCCATCCCTTCAGGCTCCCTCTCTGGGGTTGTCTGGTTGATCTTAGTCTGGACAATATTCCTCTGTCTTTTCATGGCTATGGAAGTGGTCGCTGGTAGGTGCCACATATGACAGCTGGGCCCTTTAAGACTTTAAAAAGAAAAGAAAAGAAAGAAAGAACGAAAAAAAATAAAGAAAAGAAAAAAGTGAAAGAGAAGAAAAAACAAAAATCAAACAAAAGAAAACAAAACAAAAAAGACGCCTACAGGGAGTAGATTCTGTGGGCATGCTGTAGGTGGCATTGTTGCTCCACTATTCTGTAGCTGTGGCCGTGCCACTCTGCAGGGCCCTTTATAGCTCTGGCCGGGGTGGGAACGAATGGGAAGCTGTTGATCTCTGTGGGAAGTCTAAGTGTGGCCACCCTTTCCCAGTTGCCAGCTAAGGGGTCCGAACCTCCCCAGGACTCACAGCCTGTTGGGCTGAGTGTGCCGGGGCGATCCGGGTCCTCCGCTGGGCTCCTGTCTCTTTAAGACCACTGAAAAAAGCAAGTGCTTTCTGTTTTTTTCCTTTTTGCTTCCTGGGAGTCGGCTGCAAACTCCCTGACACATTCCCCGCTCAGATCCTGCACCCTCTGTCTCTCCAATCTCCGCGATGTGTGTCAGTGCTCCCCACGCATATCACCGGGGCTGGTTATTTCGTGGGGTGTACTTCCACTCGCTCCCAGCTCTGAATCCTCTCCTCCCGCTGGTGCGCTGGGGTGGGTGAGTGCTCGGGTCCCGCCGGGTCGCGGCTCCATATCTGACCCGCTTCGCGGGGTGCTGTGTCCTCTCAGGTGTAGCTGCAGGCTGTGCGCTTTCCTTTGTATTCTGGTCTCTCTTTTAGGAATAGTTGTATTTGCTGGGTTTTCATAGATATATATAGTTTTGGGAGGAGATTTCTGCCGCTCTGCTCACCCCGCCATCTTCCCAGAAGTCCTATTACTATTTTTTAATACAATTTTTATTAAGGTATTATTGATATACACTCTTTGGAAGGTTTCACATGAAAAACAATGTGGTTACTACATTCACCCATATTATCAAGTCCCCCGCATACCCCATTGCAGACACTGTCCATCAGTGTAGGAAGTTGCCACAGAGTCGCTACTTGTCTTCTCTGTTATACAGTCTTCCCCATGATCCCTCCCACACCATGTGCACCAATCATGATACCTTCAATATCCTTCTCCCTCCCTCCCCACCCGCCCTCCCTCACCCCTCTCCTGTGGTAACGGCTAGTCCCTACTTAGAGTCTGTGAGTCTGCTGCTGTTTTTGAATCCATAGTCTTGTTTGATCTTTTAGTTGAAAGTCAGGGCATCTATTGGGAAAGGGTGGTAACATGATAATTGGGATGGGGAAATTCAGGAGAATCTGGCTGATACCAAGTAGTCAAACTCCATTCAGCCTCTCTTGATGGCAGAACAGTAATCCTCCCTTTGTCTGATGTACCTATTCCTGCCCTGCTTGCAGCTCTCAGGACCTGGCCTGAGAGAGTTTCCTTGTAAGTGGATGCCAGTGCTCCTTATGCTCTTTCTAATCCCTCTCATTATATCAGACATATAAGTAGAGTTGTGTTGTCTCATGTCCTAGGGGACCAATTACAAAGTCATATATTATTTAGCAAAAAAATTGCAAGATTTTGTCTCTTTATTTTAATAAGACATGGAAAATACAAGTGGATGTGAATTCAAGAGATTAGGCACACAATTTCCTATGGCCTAAATTTATTTAGTTTTAGAGGATCTAACTGTTTGGTCAGTGAATTGAAATCTGGTGTGGCTTATGCTGCACAATGTTGAGATACCAAGAACTCTTTGATATGATACAGATAAAGCCAGTGACATTGATATTTTGGAATTTTGGAATGAATTTATTAAATGTGGACTTACCGTTCACTCACCCCTTCCCTGAGCCAAGAAGACTCAAAGAACATTCCCTTCATTATGGCACAGAAAAATGTACTGATGAGACGAGCCCTATATCTTTACAAGGAACCCATAGTAGCTGTCCTCTGTAGCCTGGGCGTGAAGGGAAATATTCTGTTACTGAAATGAATTTCTTGATTTCAGTGGAGATAATTATATCCCAGGATGGCAGAGGCCATAGAGTGACACTTAACCAACAGAGAAAGGTGACATGGCTACCATAATAAGCAGCAGGGCTAGAGTGGTAATCAGAATAGCCTGGCCAATAGCAAACTTTGATGGTAGCTAACGTGGAGTACTCAGGGCCAACATTTTGCTTAGACTGCACAACTGGGAAAATAGCTTCAAGGGTATGAAAAGACTACTGACTTAAGTCATCACAATAAAGAGTCATGGCCTCTTACCTTTTGCCATTTCTGAGGCAGTTCGATGTCCCAGGAACCCTTGAGGAAGGACCCTGTGATAACTTTGATAGAGTGACTCTTATTCCTGGTCTTCCCCAAAGGGATTTATGCCTATTTACCATGGTAACTGAGCCAGGGGAAAGAGAAATATCTAGACCTCTTAGGAATTACTAGTTACTGGCTCTGAGCCAAAGTTAATTCCAAGGAACCTGAATTTCACTGTGGTCCACCAGGCAGGGTGGGCCTATGAGAGCAAGGTGATGACATTTTGGCTACTATTCTTCTCATAGTGGCCTAATAGGTTTTCAAGTCCATCTTGTGGTTATTTTCCTAGTTCCTATTTGTAGTTAGAGTAGAGATATTCAGGTACTGGTAGAAAAATATACATTGCTGTTTCACCCATGAAATCATGTCTATTGTGGTAGAAAAGACCAAATGGAAGTTCTTGGAGATTCCCTTCCTATCCAAATTATAAACTAAAGACAATAATCATGTCCCTTTGGAGAATTTTGGTGACTAGGCACCACTGAAGACTTGAAATATTAATAGGCAGTGATTCTTACTACATTTCCATTTTACTCACCATGTGTCTTGGATAATTTTATTGGGTTACCATAAGTTTAATCAGGTGGTAACTTCAATTGTAGCTGCTGATTCAGATATGATCTTTTTGCTGGACAAAATCCAATCTAGCATCTGGTACCTGATAGGCTGCTATTGGTCTTTTTTTTTCCATCTCCCAATAAGCAGAGAATAGGAGAGGCCATTGCTTTCACCTGGAAAGTCAGTTGCATAAATATTCTTTTCCGTCAAGGCTACTTAATTTCAGCATTGGGTCATAATTTTGTCTTTATGATTGTCTCATCATCTTACTGGATGTTGCTTTGATTCAATCCATTGGTGACATTCATTCTGATAGGACTAGAGAACAAGAAGTAGGAGGTATCCTCAGTTCCCTGATAAGATACATGCATGCTAGAGAGTAGCTGGGAAATCCCACAACAATTTCAAGGTGTTACCCCAAGGAAGTGTCTGTGACTCCAGTAGCCTGAGCAATGTTGATATGTTACCTACACAATGAAAAATAAGTTGCAAAATAAAAAATACCTTGCATCTCTGTCTTTATAGAAAATAGCAGATCACTCTGGATCTTTGAGGCAACATATTTATTGAATAATGTGTACTCCAACCCACTGTAAGTGACCTGGAAGGGTTACTTGACTTGAGTCAAATCCAGAATAAGAGAAAACTTCAGCTTGTTGAAACCTGCTCTGGCATTTGCCCTTATGACCCAAAGTATCTATGGCATTCCAAGTATTTGTGGCAGATTGAGACACTGTATAAAGCTTTTGAAAATCCCAGATAGAAGAAACACAGTGTAGTGACCCTCAAAGGGATCAGTGAAGTGAGACAGTAATTTTATACTCACAGTAATAGAAATTCATTGCATTGTCCTCACAAGTTTATCATATTCTAAATTTATGACATATACAAACACACACACATACATATATTTAAAATTTTCTATGTTACATATTAACTCTCATAATTTCTTTTTCTGTATAAAAGCATTATGAAAATGAGGCTACTCACAGATTGTCTTAGCCATCAGTGGAAATGACTCATCCTAAGGGAGAGTTTCCTACCAGGAGTCATCTTCAGGTTACAGTCAGCTTCCTCTCCACCCACTCAAGCACCTGGAGATGCTCTTCACTTTCTGCCCACCTAATGCCCCCAGAGACAAACTGGAGAAGGAAATTAAGGTTCCCCAGTAGGCAGACGTCTTTATCAGCTCCAGTGAAACCAAATTTATTCTGAAGTTCTCTTCAGAATCTTTTGCTTAGCCAATTCAATACAATTTCCATTCATTTCATTCAACAACGCTTACCAAGCACTCTTTATATGCCAGACATTATTTTAGGCACTTGGCATAGAGTGGTATGCAAAACGGACAAAATCCCTGCTCTCATGGAGCTTGCATCCTAGTTGGGAAAGGCAAACAATAAACAAAAAATAAATGTTGGGTGGTAATAAGTTCTAAAAACTAAAATAAAGTATGGGTAGGTGTGGTGTAGTTATCAAAGAAAGCCTCTCTGATAAAGTGAGCAGAGACTCTGTGGAAGTGGGTGCCAGGAGGTGGGAACAGCAGGTTCAAGGGCTCAGCAGGTTCAAGTGGACTTTGCATATGGAAGAATCATGAGGAGACCAGTGTGGTTTGAGAGGGGTGAGCAAGAGGGACAGCAGGAGTTTAGATCTGGAGGTATCTTGGTAGGAGCCAGTTCATGTAGGCTCTTACAGGCCATGATCAGGACTTTGGGTTTTATTCTGAGTGAAGCTGAGAGTCCTTGAGGAGTTTGGACTAGAGACATAAAATGCTCTGATTAATTATTTAACCATGTTACCTTTGTTCCCCCACAGAGAATGGTCTATTATGGAAAGTAGTTCTGCACCTGTATGTTCTGTCACCTTCAGGCATATGCAGAAAGCCAGGCTCCTCCCACTTCCTCTTGCTGCAGGGCTTTAATTTGCATATTTCTGTAAATCTTAGCTTATCCTGCGCTGCTGACCTCCTTCCTCCAAACCTGTCCTACAGTTGTTGGGAACCTTCCCTGCCTCCATAGCCTCTCACCTCATCCTATCCTTAACTGACCCACCTTGCTCCTGAGGACAGGGCTGTCCTTGCAGCTTCTGTGGGGGAGGTTGGAGACAGGGCAGAGACAAGAGACAAGCATCGCGATTAGTTTTCTGATCATGGGATGGAGTGAGATTATGTTCTGAGAACTTCCCAAAGAAAGGAGATTTTCCAAAAAAACAAGATATAAACAGTATAGTAAGAGCAAGAAAGATTCCATCTTAAGGCTCAGATTCCATTTTAGAAACCAAGAAGTTAAGAAGTAAGATTCCTAACATATTCTTTAAACAGACAATAACTCAACCCACTTTGGGGGCAGGGCAGGCGGTCTTGACTGATATGTTCCCAGAAGGAAGCTGCTGTCCTAGAGAGAAACTGACCAATTTCTTGTGTCCAATTAATTTTGCAGAATTACCTAGAGGACTGATAGTAGAAGAGACTTAATATCTCTCACTGGAGATAAGCCTTTTGAGACCACTTTACAAGTCTATACGCCTAGCCCTTTGAAAAATCCTTAAAAGAGGGAATCCCCAGCTTTTCTGTGCCTCCTTTCTGAGGATGCCTGCCCTTTCTTTCTTTAAGTGCGTACCTTTAAATAAAGCTTTCTCATTGCTCAGCTCAACTGCGTTTTGTCTCTCTGTGCTTTTCCAATAGTAAGCGTTTCTTTGCTATTTCATTCTATTTCCAAGTTTCCACTTAGTCTTCATGTTACTCCTGATAAGTAGGGAGGAGCTGCTGAGAGCTCAGATTTGGGCCTGCAAGTTCCCTTCGCCTCCGTGACCGGGAGGAAACTGAAGCTGCAGGAGCCTGTCTGAAAATCTCCTTTCTTTGGGAAAGGTCCTGTGGTGGTGGGGGCTAGTCCCCATGTGGAACAGATGCAAGCTGACACAGGACACCAGATGACGTTGGCTTTCGGAGTTAGCAAGAGAAACTGCCCTAACTCTCCGCATTTCACTGTTCTCAGCTGCCTGCAAGGCCCCTGCTATTCATTTCTACTCTTGCTTTAATGAATTCCTTCCTTACCTATACTCTTATGACCTGCTCGAGAAATTTTTCTTGTTCAGAGTCAAGAACCCTCCCCCATAAAAGTTGAAGTTTCACCTAGTGTGCAGAGAGACCTCCCTCAGACGCAGCTGCCCAGCAACAGGTTGACAGTTTCCCATGTTCCATTTACAACAGGGCTAGACTGGGCTGTGTCTGCTCCTACTGCCCCACTGGAAGCTCCTACACTGTATGGTTCAATGGGAAGGAGCATGGACTGTGGTAGTCAGACAGACTAGGCTTGAAGCCCCATTGCACACATCTGCTTACTGGCTGGGGTATATTGGACAAATTATTTAACTTACCTGAGCCTTGTTGTTCTCACCTGCAAAATGCTTTACTGAATTATTGTGAAGATTAGAGGAGACAGTAATTGTAAAATACCCATCATAGTGCCTGGCTCTCCAAAAGCCTTAGTCTTCCATTCTCGCCTGTCCCTTTGATGTCACATAGCTATCCTTGTGACTTCCCTGGATAGCACAGGAAGGATGTAGCATTTGACCCACCTTCTCTCTTTTTCAGCTTCTGTTTCCCTCATAGGGGTTTTAATAGCCGCAAGGGGATACCTATTTTAGGAACTCGTTCCTGTAGCCACACCTTGGGCATCTTAAACTCCTGTAGTCACACCTTCGACCTTTTAAACTCCAGTATTTTGGTCCCCTGTCAAGATGTATTTCTCCACTCATCCTTGTATGCTTGTGCATTTAGTTTCCAAGTGCTTCTGCTCCAAGTTTGACAGCTTCATCCCAGGGCTCTGTCCTTTCCCCCATTTGGCCTAGACTTGCTCCTGTAGATCAGTGACAGGTTTTGGGTTTAAGCAACAGAAGCTGACTCTGCGTAACTTCAGCAGAAAAGGAACCTAGTAGAGGGATATTGTGGAGCTCCTAGAATCAATGGGCAAACTGGAGATCAGACTTGGAAAAGGGGTGGTATTGTATGTTAGGTTTACCATTCAGGAAATATTTATTCCCTCTTCATCAACTGCCTTAAAAGAAATATGTTGTTGCTTTTACCCATTTGCTTTGGCCATTGACGTGTGGGAGAAAATGACGGTGTGCCTATGGCCTTAAGAGACATTTGTGTTTCCACTCACCTTCCTACTTCCGTCATGGAAGGAACATTCTTTGGGTAATTTGCTGGTCCCAGAAGAATGAAAGACTTGTGGAGTAAAGTCACTCCAGCCAACTCATACACTGCAGCCTGAAACAGATATCCTCAGACAACCAGCTGGTGCACAAGCAAGAAACAATGCTTTTTATTGTGGGTCACTGAAATTCTGTGATTGTTTGTTATATAGCATTAAACATGAGTGGTTGAGCAGGGAGGCAAAAACAGAGGAAGGCTGGGGAGCAGGACCATAACAATGGTCCTGCCATAAGAACCAGCTGGTGAGGATATCTCTGTTTCATTGGCTGTTGCTACTATGGCATCTTCACCACTATGAATATCTTCTAAGCCAATGCTTTTCAAACTTGAATGTGCCTGTGAATCACCTGGGGAGCTTGTCAAAATGCAGATTCAGTAGGTCTGGTAGAGCCTGAGATTCTGCATTTCTAAGAAGCTCTCAGGAGATGCTCCTGGTCCCCAGACTATGTTTGGAGTAGTAAAGTTCTCAACCATTCCAGCTTTACCCCTTAAGAGTCAAAGCCACAGATCAGAGCATCCAGAGGTGTGAATTTAGGTTACATGTCCATGCCTGGGCTGCTAAGTGGCAGGTAGAGGGATGACTTTCTGTAGTGGGTGGGGCAGCACTGTATTATCCTTGATATTTCAGAGAAAAGAAAGAAGTGGTTCTCAACCATCACTGGGCATCAGCAATACTTGAGGGGTGGTGAGTGTGCTAGTTTAAAGATGAGATTCCTGGGCGCCAACCCAGACTTCCTGAATCTTATTCTCTGGGTGATGGGAGCTGGAATTCTTCATAAAATATACACCTCAGGTAGTTCTGATGAAGGTGGTCTGTGTATCTCACTTTGATTAACATGAATAAAACCCAGAAAACATGACTTCAATCAGCTACTTGCCCCACTTGCCCGAGTAGAGGATCTATGTTGGTCCTGCCTTTTCTCTCCTCTGTGGGGAAGCCACATCCTTCCTCTGTCTGAGGGTAACCCCTCTACCTGAATCACCTGACATCCTTCTGCTTTTGTCAATTTTTTTTCTAGCTGCAACGTCGTTCCTTCCTTTGGTTCAATCTTCTCAGCATACTAATATACTCAAGTGTCTTCCATATTAAAAAACAAGTCAACCCCCATGGCTCCCTTCGTGCTCAGCTACTACCTACCACTTTCCTTTCTGTTTAGGGACAGCCTCCTCTTTTCTGTACTCAGTGTCTCACTTTCCTCACCCCTAATCATTTCCCAACGGTTGCATCTGGAATTTACTCTCACCATTCCAACAAAATAATTTCTTTTGCAACAAGTTACCAATTTCTCTTTTTGTTTCTTTCAAAGCCTTTCCTCCTTCCCTCCCTTCCTTTCTTTCTTTCTTTCTTTCTTTCTTTCTTTCTTTCTTTCTTTCTTTCTTTCTTTCTTTCTTTCTTTCTTTCTTCCTTCCTTCCTTCCTTCCTTCCTTCCTTCCTTCCTTCCTTCCTT